>JAQQSQ010001103.1:0-13146 GCA_028627145.1 Eidolon dupreanum
TCTCAAGGGCTAAGAACAATCAATTTTATCATAAAGGAGAATGAAGCTGGAGAATTTATTCTATCAGATTTCAAGATTCATTACAAAGGCAGAACAATCAAGACAGAGTAGTATTGGAGTAAAGTCAGACAAGTAGGCCAGAGAAATGGACAAAATAGTCTTGAAACGAATCCATACATATTTGTACATATGATTTATGAAAAGTTTGGCTCTTCATAACAATAAAGGAAAAGACAATCTTTTCAGTGTGGACTAAATAAATTAGATAGCCATGTGAAGAAATAAAAAAAAATGCACCTCTATTTCACAGCATTCAAAATAAATGCCAGGTAGATTGTACCAAGCATGTGGAAGGTAAAACAATGAAGCTTGTCTAAGATAACATAGCAATATCTTTCTAAAGTGGGAATGAGAATGTTTTTTTTTAAACAATATATAAATATTACTAACCATAGGGGGAGATAATGAAAAATGGTACTGTATTCAAATTAAGGGTTTCTGTTTATTAAAGATAGCAATATGAAAAATATACCAAAAGATACCAAAAAGATACCAAAAAGATACCAAAAGCCAACTGGTGAATGGAAGAAAATATGCATAGCACATTTAACAAATGTAATACTTATCGACTGTCTACCATATACCATGCACTATGCCACATGTTCAACAGTATGTGTGTGTGTTGTCATACATAATATTATGTAACTACATACATATAAACAAGAACTAGATGAAATATCCACGAAATGTTAAAATATTTATATCTGTGTTTGGGGGACATGTGTAGATTATTTCCCATATAGTGCATGCTTCATAGTAGATTCAAAAAATACTTGATAAATAAACAACTCAGTTTAAAATCAGTATAGCGCATACGGAATAAAAAGATGAAGGAAATGACAACTGTGGACTCAGATGAAATTGTACATAAAAAGCTGATAATGTGTCCCAGGCTGGTTAAAAAATATATATCAGAAAAGACAGAACAAAGCTAACAGATCTGGAGACCATTGAGAAATTAAGTGACTAAGAGTCAAAATTCTGGCAATAATAAAAGTATCTACTCTGTGGTTAAACTGGAGGTTCCTATATTAGTTTCCTAATACAGGGGGGAAAAAGTAATTTTTAACTTTCCCAATCCACTATAATTTGAGAAAATTCAGTCACAAGGATAAATATAAAATAAATTATTGAAACAATTCTTTATAATTACATGTCCCTGAGAGAGCCCCTCACCCGAAAGAAAAATTAAAAAAGAAGACACGTCAGGAGATAAATTTGAAAATTTCAAACAAGAAAACTGAATGTGTGTGTTTATATCACACTGTGAACAGAGTTACTGGTGTAGCAGTATATCTTATATGCATTAACTCGGGGCACATGATATATATATGATTCTTAATGGAAAAATGAAGAATTACACAAGCACTTGCCCGTGTGTGGGATGAGATTATTCAAGCATGCACTTGCAAAGGAAATCGACTTCCTTCCCGGAATGAGCACAGTAGTAACGATCACACCTCACTGTGCTGTCACCTGTAAAACATCAGCATCTCTCTACCCGCCTCCAAACTGTCTTTTCTCATACAGGGCAGGAAGTACAATGTCTTATAGAAACATATCTTTTCTAATAAAACATAGCACAAAACACAGTAGTAAAGGTTTAAAGAGAGCAGTGTTATATACCCAGGTGTTGCAAAACTAAAGATCCCAGGTGATGATGTACAAGTCATTAAAAAAAATCATTATAAAAAGAGATCTGATTTATAGTCCACGCTATTTTAAAGAAAGTCTCCTAGGTCTTATAGGATAATCACCTTGTAAAATCTTACCATTACACAGATCAAGCAATTAAAATATTAACTCCTCCCTCCCCCTTATTTGAGAATCTCCTGGGTACTTGCCCTAATTAAAATTAGTAAGAAAAAAAATACCTTTACATGGAAAAGTTTAAATATGTTTGAGTTAGGAAAACTGACCTTTGATCTTCTAAATATAATACAAAAACAACATATTCTCCAGGCTTACTCTTTGGGTTGAGACACACCTTTTGATTCACTATGGTACGTACTGTCGGCTGTTTTAACATAACTGATGGGATGTGATAAGTCGTCATGAACTTTACCGGCTTTGTGAGGACCAGAAATACAAAGTGTTCTCTAGTACAGTTCTAATGGTTTCCAGTCTCGCCCTAGCATCCAGAGTGAACCATTTCTGCTGTGTGGAATGGCTCTCCACCCCTCCCACCAACTCTACTGTGTACGGTGAACAAAGTTCCTGATCCAGCACCTGCTAGAGCGGGCTCCTTGAACAAGCTGGGCCAATCAAAATTTTTGTGTGGGGTCTTTAGAATATAAATTAAAGGAAATGAACACTTCTTCTTGAGAGGCAAATCTCCTTACAAGTTGACTCCCCAAGGTTTGAAACCAGCTCTGTTTGACTCTAAAACTCCATACCCATCCTCGACACTATGCTGTAGCATTGCAGAAGAGAGAGAAAAAAAGATTCAGTTTGACCTTATTGATCCTTTCTAAAATACACATCTGTTTCTCCCACTTTGCTTAGAAATCTTTAATACATCTTTGTTGACTCAAAGTGAGATTCTTGAGCTATAATATATGTTATTGGACAAGTAGATAAGAAGTTGCAGTAACATATACATCAATTCACTATACACACTATCTAGAGCTGCTGACATCGTGTTTTTCATAGCAAGACTTTCTTGATAAGGGAAACAATGACTTAATTTGCATTTGATTGTAAGCTCTTTATCTCATCATGCATCTGTAATTAAAAATCCACAGACTGGCATTTCATACTGCATTGGTGTAAAACGAGTTGGAGGATGTTTTCTATAAAGGCAGTATAGTAAATATTTTAGGCTTCATGGGCCATACAGTCTCTGTTACAAATATTCAACTCTGTCTTTGTGGCATGAAAGCATACATGGACTGCTGAAATGAATGGTTATAGCCATATTCCAATAAAAGCATATTTACAAAAAGAGGCAGCAGGTCAGAATGGGCCACAGCTGGCTCACCACTGTCCCACGGATGAAGCCTCCATTCATCGGGAAAAGAAGAATAACTTTCTATACAAATATCTGGCTTCAACTTTCATATATTACTGAACTCAGACACCTAGAGTTATACCCGTTGTATGCGTTCATGCAACTACTTGATACGTCATGGATTTTCTCTGTCTCCCTTGTACTGGTCTTTCTTCCAGGCACACTTATAATTTCTGTTCTTAGTCTTTCCTCTATATGACTTTCATTTATGCTCCGCAATACATCTTAAATATATTCTAATTTCCAAGCCTTCTTAAGAGTCCTAGACTCAAAATTCTTTGATTCAAAATTACTTACAAACCTAAGAATTCCATAGCATTTTACATATAATTTTAAAAATGCATTTTCCATATTAGATTATAAATCACTGGATATGAAGCTATATGTCCCACTAGACTATAAACACCTCGAGGCACATAGTTTAACTAATTTATTACAGTATCTAGAACACCATGTAAAGTGGCTTTAACTCAACTAGTACTCAATAAATATTCCCTGAAATCTGCTGCTAAATAAAAGCAGTGGAGAATTCTTGTTTTTCTATGCCAAAACTCTCCTTCACAAATGCAAGGCATCTCAATTTTGAAAAAGGACTTAGGATTTTAGTAGAGTGCTTTTGGATTTCTCTTTCTTAGTCTCATGAAATAAAAATGAGGTAATAAACATTTGTTAAAATTTTATATAACCACCTGGGGGTTTTACCAGCTCAAAATTCAATAACAAAGGTATCAAAGCCAACTATTTTAATTAGGAGCTCCAACAGTTTCTGTTTCAATATTGCATGTGATTCACTGGAGAATAACTCTTCGTGAGGCAAGTAGAAACATATTAAAAAAAATAACAACTGATAAATTTAGAAGTCTAAGAAATTACACAACATAGTTATATTTTTTTATTCCAAAACAGAAATTAAAAGATAAGTAAATCTTCAAATTTATTTTCTTTGTAAAAGAAAGTATATTTTCTTTGTAGAATATATTTTAGGCCAAAGAAACACTAGCTTCTGAAATGTATAAAGTAAAATAATAGAGTTTTTGAGATTGGTCTTTAAATTAGTAAACCTTTAAAATATGAAGTATTAAGTAATAGTTTGTCATTTGACACAACAAACCTGAGAAGGTAGGATTATAATCATTACTACTTCATAGATGAGATAACTAAAATTAAGTAATTTGTCAGAAGTAATTCCCTTGGTAAGTTTTGAAGCTGGGACTGGACTTAGATCTCTCTCCTCGTGTTTTATATTCTAAACTCGTCCTCTCAGTGTGAACCAGCAGCATCGCCTAGGAACTTTAAAAGCAAATTCTTGGGCTCTATCTCAAACCTACTAAATAAAACTCTGAGGAAGGGCTCAGCAATCAGTTTAATAAATTCTCCAGCTTATTCTGGTGCACACTAAATTTTGAGACTCATTGCCCCATACCACTTAAGATAGCGGTTTAAATAGTATTTACAACACCAAGATGCTAAATCAAAATGCTAACCCAAAAGAAACACCTAGAAAAATAAACATTCAAGCTTTATTTTTCTCTTCAAAATGAAAACTGGGGAAAATAAGTATAACATGAAAAAAATTTTTAACATTCACTTTTAAAACAACTCATTTTCTATTATATAGTGTGTGGAAAATAGATCCAATGTTCTAATAAAAAAAAAGAAAGAAAGAAAAAGCTAGTTAGGAAGGGTATGGGTTGAAATTCTTAGTCAAATATATTTGAGAAACACAATGTAGAACTCCAGGGGTACAACTTACACACACACACACACACACACACACACACACACACACACACAAACTCGCAATTCAAAGTGGTAAGAATAGTGAATTTGTGGCCTTTTGGTCCGAGAAAATTGACAATCTCCCTTACCCTTTGGCTATGATGGAAGAAAATGAAACAACTACAATTTTACTAACTGAAGGTGCCAGAGATCAGAGTTCAGCTGAAAATTTAAATGAGAAATCCTGGAAAGCATAGGAATGGCAGAGAAATGAGAATGAAACTCAGGGGATGAATTACAGCCCTGACTGGCCACTAAACTACACAGGTACAGGGAAGACAATGGGAAGCATGGCAAAATGCAGATAGAAACCAGAGAAAAATCTATGCTTCAAGAACAGAGCTATGTGGAGCCATCTGCAAATGAGGTTTTTCTTAACTGAATAAGTACATTTTTCAACCACACGCAACTTGATCAACTAGATCAGCAGAAGGCACAAAACTTTAAAGATCTGAAGTTTCAGAAAACAAAGTCTGAAACTAACAGAGATAAAGGAAGAAGAGGTTTATAGAAAAAAAGAAAAGAAATGCAGAAAAGATGAGCTCCCTCCCTGCCCAAACCCTTGACTGACCACCAAATTGCACAAAAAAGAAACAGTGGAAAGCCAGTAGAACAGAATAGAGGTATCAGTAGCTTCATACTGCACAGTGGATAAAGTTTACAGTTTGAAACCAGGCAAATTTATTCCTTATTAGAACAAGAAACAAAAATCATGAGATGACCATGACAGAATCCAGAATCACAAAAACTTCTTATGAACAATATCCAATTTTCAAACAAAAACTGCTAGCATACAGAATAAGTGTAGTTTGAACATTATGAAGTAAAAAAATGAACAACCAATAGATACTCAATCCAAGTGGGTCAAAATGTTGGATGTATCAAAAAAAGATGTTATAACACCCATCATAGATATATTTAAAGAATTAAAGAAAACATTTCCAACAAATTAAAGAATATTATACATACATTATGGTATCAATGTAAGTATAGAGATAATCTGAAGAGTAAAATGGGAACTCTAAAATAGTAACCAAATGAAAATTCAAGGCTGAACATTACAATAATTAATATTAAAAAATAAAATGCTACATGAGCTCAACAAAAGATTGGATAGAGCCAAAAAGAAATCACTGCACATGAAAATAAATCAGTAGAAATTATCAACCTGAAAAACATAAAGATAAAAGATTAACAAAAATTAACACCACCTTAGAGACTTGTAATACAATATCTAATCTAATATCAATAGTTAGAATCCCACAAGAAGAGAAGGAAGGAAAAATATTTGAAAAAATAGTTGTCTATAAGAGCACTTTAAATACAAAGATGAATGCAGACTAAAATTAAATAGCTGGAAGAAAAATCCTGGCAACCTCTAAATATGAGAAAGAAAGTTAATGTGATTATATGAATATCATATGTAGTAGATTTCAAGACTGAAAGTATTACTAAGAACAAAGACGAAAACTTTATAATTATAAAAATTTGAATACATCAGGAACATATGAAATACAAATATGTATGCTATTAATATAGTTTTAAAATACATGAACTCAAAACTGATAGGAGTAAAGAAGGGACAATTCCGTAATCATTGTTTCAGACATTAACAAACTTTCTCAGTAATTGCTATAACAAGTACATATTAAAGTTAGTAAGAAAATACAAAATCTAAATTAAGAATCAACCATCTTAATTAGGATTTATAGAACATTATATAAAAATTCATAATATGCATTATTCTGAGTGGCACATGGAACATTTGCCAACATATGTTGGGCCATGAAAAGTAAGTCTGAATAGATTTCAAAAGACCAAAATTTAACAAAAAGTTGTCTTAGGACACTTTAAGAAGTTAACAAAAAGCAAAACTTTTAGGAAAAAAAAGCCTGGAAATGTGGAAACTAAATAACTCATTTCTAAAGTAGCAATGGGTGAAACACAAAAATCACAAAGAAAATTATATAATATTTTGAACTGAAGAATAATGGAAATAAAATGCATCAAAGTTCATTGACTGAAACCAAAGTAGTACTTTAAATTTGTTTCATTAAATGCTTTTACAGAAAAGAAGGTGACATCAGGACAATGGTGAAATAGGAAGTTCTAGCACTTGATCCCTCATGTAGACCCAAAAACAAAGCAAAAAATTGACAAAAAGAAACTTTAGAGTTCTGAAAAATATTCAAAGGTCTACAGCAACCAATCCAATACCCAGTCAAGAAAAATCCATATTCAAAATACTAAAAAATTGTGTTGCATTTTTGTTTATGCTTGTCCACATTCTAACCTACCTGAAAGACAGTCCTCTGTATCTCCTAACTCAGAGGTCAGGCTGGGGAAAATAGTAGAATGAATCTGAGGCAGGGAGAAACAGCTGGAACTGCCTAGGAAAGCTATAGAGACTAAGACCTGCAGATGCCTAGGACAAAAGATTTACAGGTGGAGACATATAGTAGGTCATCTAAAAGCCCAAGGAGGTACTGGGGTAGGATCTTTAAGAAATTAAAGAGATTTAAAAGTCTCTGTGTATATGGTGCAATCAAAAACCAACACACAGGCCCAGGCCTGATGCATGCCCAGAAAAGAACTGAGGAAGTTCCTTAAGCTGTCTCCTTGGGCAGATCCCAAGACTCAGAACATGTCCAACTAACTAGCAGAGGACTTCCTTGACACAAAGCCATTCTGCAAAGACGAGAAAAGGTATCTGTTTTTTTCAAATGCCAATTAAAAGAAAATCACAAAGCATATAAAAATATAGAAAAAGGGACTACAGGAGAATATGCCAACAAACTGAATAGCCTAGATGAAATAGGCAACCTATCAAGATTGAATCATGACGAACTAGAAAGTCTGAACAGACAAAACTAGTAAGGAGATGAATCAGTAATCAAAAACTTCTCTACAAAAAAAGCTCAGGACCAGATTTCACTGATTAATTTTACCAAACATTTAAAGAGAAAGAAGAGATAATATCAATCTTTCTCAAACTCTTTCAAAAAACTGAAGAGAAAACTTTCTAAATACTCTATGAGGCCAATATTACCCTGATAATAAAGAGAGACAAACAGAAAGCTAAAAACAAAACAAAACAAAACTGCAGACCAATATCCCTGATGAATAAAGATGCAAAAATCTTCATTGAAATAGTATCAAGCAGAATGCAGCAACAAAACAAAACAAACAAATAAAAACAGTTATACGCCACAACCAAGTGAGATTTATTTCTAGAATGCAAGAATGGTTTAACACACACAAATCAATCCATGTAACCCACCACGTTAACAGAATGAAGGAAAATAGCCACATTGATCATCTCAATCAATGCTAAAAAAGCATTTAAGAAAGTTCAACAAACTTTCATGATAAAAATACTCAATGAACTAGGAATAGAAGGAAATAAAAAGAATAGAAGGAAACTTCCTAACATGATAAAGGTCACATATGAAGAGCCCACAGTTAATTAACATCATACTCAATGGTGAAAGACTAAAAGCTTTTCCTCTAAGATGAGAAACAAGACAACAAACAAGGATGATTGCTTTTACTACTGCTATTTAACATTATTGGAAGTACTTAATCAGAGGAATTAGGCAAGAAAAGTAATAAAATTAGGCAAGAAAAAGAAAAAAAGGCATCCAATTTGGAAAGAAAGTAGTAAAATTATCTGTTTGCAGAAAACATGATCTTACATGTAGGAAATTCTAAAGATTTTACACACACTCATACATGCACGCACACCTCACTCACACCCTCTTAGAACTAATATATAAGTGTGGATAGTTGCAGGATACAAAATCAACAGGCAAAAATCAGTCATGATATCACTAATATGTGGAATATAAACCTAAAAGCAGGACAATCAAACAGAGACTCATGGACATGAACTATAGACTAGTGGTTACCAGAGGACAATAGACTAGTGGCTACTAGTGGGGGGGGGGAGGAGGAGGGAGGTGAAAAGGGTAAAGAGGATAAAATATAGGGGGGTTGGGGAAGGTGAAGTGGGTAAAGGGGATAAAACATATGGTAGCTGAAGGAAACTGGACTTTGGGTGGTAATCACACAATAGAATATACAGATGTCAAATGATAATGTACACCTGAAAAGTATATAATTGTATTAACCAATGTTACCCCAATAAACTTAATTTAAAAAAATCAGTTGTGTTTTAACACTAACAATGAACAATCCAGAAAGGAAATTAAGAAAACCATTCCATTTACAATCACATAAAAAAGAATAAAATAGGAATAAGCTTAACCAAGGAGGTAAAACACTGAAAACTATAAAATATTGCTGAAAGAGTTTAAAGAAGACAAATTAATGAAAACACATTGCCTTTCACTTATTATTGTAAAGCTGTTACTACTACCTAAAACAATCTATAGAGTCAATATAATCCCTACCAAAATTCTAATAATGTTTTTATAAAAATAATAAATTCATCCTAAAATTTATATGGAATATGAAAGAACTCTAAATAGCCAAAACAATCTTGAAAAAGGAACAGTAATTAAAACAGTGTAGTACTGGCATAAAGACATAAAGACCAATGGAATAGAATAGACAGCCCAGGAACAAACTCTTTCATACATGGTCAAATGATTTTCAACAAGGGTACCAAGACTAGTCAATGGCTCAAGAACAGTCTTTTCAATAAATGGTCTTGGGAAATCTGAATGTCTATTTGCAAAATAATGAAACTGGGCATTTACCTACATCATGTACAAATATTAACGTGAACTAATTTGAAGCCATAAATGTAAGAGCTATAAAATTTTCAAATGAAAACCTAGAGGATAAAGCCTCATATACTGAGTTTCCAATAATATCTTGTATGTGACATCAAAAGGAAACAATAAGAACAGATAAATCAAAGTGCATCAAAATTAAAGCTTTTGTGCATCAACAGTGTCAACCGAGTGAAAAGTCAACCCAAAGAATCTGAGAAAATATTTTCAAATTATACTCTGACAAGAGATTAATATCCAGAATATATAAAGAACTCTTACAGCTCAATAACAACAACCAAAACAAAAATTCAAAGTGGGTGAAGGACTTGATTAGACATGCAAATTACCAATAAACACAGAAAAAGATGGTCAAAGTCACCATCTTTAGGGAAATGCAAATCAAAACCACAATGTGATATCACTTCACATCCATTAGGATGGCTATTATAACATAAAACAAAAACAAAACAAAAAAGATGTTGTTGAGGATGTGGAGAAAAGGTATACTTGTTATATATGTAAAATTTTAATACATTTTACCACAATAAAAGAATTCAAAGATTTATTTTAATAGGAAGCTAATTCAATTTATTACATTTTTGAAAAAAGTATTAGTTTTATCAATATTTACTATCTTGCAATACTTTGCTTATTTCTCTTACCATAATTATATACAGAAAAAAGACATTATCTTAAACAGCATATTCTAAATATACCCTCAGAACCCTTTTAATTCTTTCCATCTTCTGTAGGTTCCACAACACTAAAAAGGTCATCTTATCATCTTCTGTAGGTTCCACAACACAAAAAAGGTCAAGGCTCCTTTCCGATTTATTGGCTAGTAAATTTAGTTATAGAAATATAAGAACTGAAAGTCAAAGGAGAAATGAGAGTGAGCAGAAGTATATCACTCTGTCTTAAAAGAGTAATTAATATCTACAATGAAGAGACAACTTCTTAGAGATGCCTTCTTTTGAAAAGAAATTTTGTTTATTCTGTGTAATCTAAAATTGGCGTTGAGACTGCTAGTGTAGAGGGTGAAAGAAATATACAAGCAGTCTATATAAACAGATAATTGGCTTGTCAGATGTAAATGACAATCCCAAGTATGCATATAAATCAAGGTTTTCCAGTTAGATTCTTATTCCTTCAATAATATCAGGATCTGAAAAAAAAAATTGGAAAGGTGTCCTATGATCAAAATTTAAATGATCCTTGTCTTTGAATATTTATATCTGAAAATATCTTTCCAGATGCTAAAGGCTATGCTGCCTTGAGATTTTAAACAAATGCTTTGGCACCATTTTTTTTTTCAAACCTACTCTGTACTGAACTAGAGATTAAATTAGTAATAGAGCATAAGTAATGGCTATGGTGTCTAAAACTATCTTCTGTGTTATACTCAGGAAACCGTATACACTTATACATTTGTTGAGAGAGGAGCTGGTTCTAGTTCTTAACCACTTCACGATCGTATGTACATGAGGAGATTCATGCTGTGCCATTTCTTCTCTGTGCTTTGCTGCCAGAGTTCAATATCAGTATTGTAAGCCTCGTGTACTTTGTTAAGGATGATCATGAATTATCATTCTTTGACCTTTACATTACTCTACAGCCTTGCTCATCAGCGATTGCCATTATCAGTTATTTATAGCATCGCTGGTCTGTGATGGAAAAGCCAATCTAAATTCTGAATAAATAAAAGATGTAGATCATGCTAGAGATATATTTTAAAATGTAAACAAACACCATTACAGTGTTTTGTGGCTGATTGTTTTTCTAATAATATCAGTACAGAATGTCAGAACTGGAATCTATACTAAGGCACTTCTAGTGATAAAATGGAAATGGTACTAATGACATCAATTAAGTACTTTAAAGGGGAAATCTTTTTTGATTTGAATATAAACAGTGAAAGGCTCTGGTCCAGGATAATTTAGCAGATTTTTCTATTTCATAAAAAGCTTATCATGTCCTTTGATTTTTACACTAGGCTTGAAATAGGTCGATTGTTTTACCTGGAACTATTGAGTGTTCATATTTATGTGTTTTAGAAATTTCATTGATTAAAAAATTAAATTACTGAATTTAATAATTTAATTTAAACATAATTTAATAAATAATTATTTTAAAAATCTACATCTCCTAATTAACTTACTAAAAGCTTCCCTAGAATACTATTTTAAGTTCATGATATCCTAGACTACAGTATGACTGTTTTCTTGAAAACTTTGTATTTAATTTAAAAGAGACTGAAAAATAATCCCTGAAAAGAAATAGATCTCTGCTTTAAAGAGAATATGAAAAAATTTAGTTTTAAACCTAGTGATTTCCCTAAAGAAATTCTAGCTCAAGACATTTTTGTCTTTTTTACATGAAACTTTATACATCTCATGTAAACTACATCCAAAGTTAAAGTAATATATCTGTGCATGAGTTAAGAATATATGAAGAAATATTCCATAAAAGCATTAAAATTCTATCTATAGAAGCTTAGAAAAGAGAACTAATTTTATCCTCAAAACTGTATTATTGTCACCAGTCTCCTTTGGCTTTGCCTTTAGTTTATCTTTTAAGGACTCTTCTCCTTAGGTCCAAGTATTAAATATTTCAACTTTGTTATCTTTTCATCATTCTTGGTATCTCTCTTTTCTCAACATCACCTGGCATGAGGCCAGCATTATGCTAAATGACTAAAACGGTCAAAATAGGCAGCACTCTTTCTCTGGAAGACAGTATAATGAAGCAGTTAAACAAATAAATTAATACTAATGTATCCTGGGACATGTACTATAAAACAGACAAGACCCAGAGAAGAACTATTTTGATTAGACAGGAGAGAGGGATCAGAGAACGTTTTCCAGAAGAGTTAAAATTCAACTAAGTCTGAAAGGATGGTTATGACTGTTGAATGAAATAAAGTCACATTTGGAGAATAAAAGGATTTTATGGATGAATGTGAGTATGAGTTAATGAAGAAGCCAAAATAAGGAGCCTAAGCCAGGCAATAAAAATCTTAAAGATGAATGTGTTGAGTAACTTTATTATGGTAATCATTTTGCAATATGTACATATATAGAATCACTACTTTGCACACCTTAAACTTATACAATGTTATATGTCAATTATTTCTCAATAAATCTGGGGGAAAAGAAAATATCTTAAGACTAAGTTAAGGAGATGAAGGATAACTACTTCTGGTATCTGCAAGGTGTACTAAACTAAAAAAATTGAAAAATAAAATTGGTTATCTTCTATATCCACAGAAGATTCCTAATTGGATCTCTACCAGATTTCCAAGTTAAAAACTAATGGTTCTCAAGTTAAAAACTAATGGTTCTCTTTATATGCTCTTTTTTTCATCTTGCTTTTCCAATTAATCATCCAAATGTATTACATACTACATGTATCACACTGTTGATCCTTTCCAGTGAACTTTTTCATTTTAACTATTGAGCTTTTCAACTCCAGAATTTCTATTTGGTTCTTTTTAATAATTCCCATATTATTGACATTTCATATTTGATAAGGTATCTCTATATTACTTTCCTTTAATTC
>JAQQSQ010001104.1:0-13142 GCA_028627145.1 Eidolon dupreanum
GAATTTTAATTTTACTTAATTTTAATTAATTTGAATTTAAATAGACACATAGTGACTACTATATTAGGCTGTGCATTTCTATACCCAAAATGTACATACCAAAATGAAAGAAGTCCTTAATCATTTAGCAGTACATTGGAGATGCAAGGAGAGTCAGTGAATTTGAAGATAGATCAATAGAAATTATTCAATGAGAAGAGTAGAGAGAACAAAAATGGAAGAAAATCAGACAAAAAGTGGCAAACCTGTGAAACAATATCAAGTTAGAATATGTGTAATTGGAGTAAGTGCCAGAAGGAGAGGAGACAGACAATGAGGCAGAAACGTATTTGCAGAAATATTGGTTGAAAACTCCCCAAATTTAGTAAAAGACATTGACTTACAGATCCAACAAACTCATTGAACCCCAAGCAGGATACGTACAAAGAGGACCATACCTAGGCACATCATAAGCAAATAGCTGAAATCCGAGGGTAAAAAAGAATATCTTAAAAACAGAGAAAACCACACACTCTCTTAAGGGTTACTAATGATGGCTGACTTCTCATCAGAGACAAAGAGGCCAGAAGACAGTAGAACAATAACTTTAAAATGCTGTGCGAAAAAAAGTCCCGCGACCCAGAATTATATGCCCAGCCAAAACTATCCCTCAAAAATGAAAGCAAAAATAAAAACATTTAAAAATAAACAAAAACGAACAGAATTAACTGCCAGAACACCTGCACTATAAGAAGTTCTTTAGGTTGACATAAAATGACACCAGATGCTAACTCAAATCAGCAGAAAGGAATGAAGAAATAAATTAATATATGGGTAAAAAATAAAAGACTAAGTATTTTTTGTATATATATTCTCTTAATTTCTTTAAAATACACATGACTGTTTAAAATAAAACATATAATACTATATTGTGGAAATTTTTAAACTTAGAAGTCATACACATGGCCAACTTAGCACAAAGGGTGCAGGGGCAGTAAATGATACAGTTGCAAAGTTTCTATATTTTATGTGAAGTGGTAAATATTAACTCCAAGTGGACCGCGATGCGATAAAAGATGTATATTATAGAAGATAATGCTAAAAAATCCCCACATTGGAAACCCAACTAGATACTAGCATATATTAACACAAAAGGAGGCAGGAAAGCAAGATCAGGGGAAGAAGACAGATGAAACCAATAGAAGACAAATGGCAAAAAGGTAGATGAAATCCAATCATGTCGATAACTTCAATAGAAACAAATGGTCTAAACATTCCTTCTAAAAAGCAGAGATTGCCAGATTGAATAAAAAAGTATGACTCACTATATATTTTACAGAGATGGATTTTAAATGCAGTGACATAAACAGGATGAATAAAAGGATGGAAAATATCATACTATGCAAACACTGGGTTATAAGGAAGCTGGAATGGCTGTATTAATGTCTGATGAATTAGACTTTAAGATAAAGGGATATCCCAGAAGTAAGAGGAACATCTCATTAGGTTGAAAGGGTCCAAGCATGAGGAAGACAGAACGATTTAAAGTGTGCATGAACCTATAGCAACAGGCTACAAAATCACACAACAAAAGCTGATAGAACTAAGAGAACTAGACAAATCCATAATCACAGTTGCAGATTTTAACACCCTTGCTTCACTATATGGTAGAACAATTAATTAAAAATAAATCAGTAATAAAATAAAATATTGGAAAGTATCAATTACCTTGACCTAATGATATTTCTAGAACTCTACACCCAATAACTGCAGAATATCCATTTTGTCCAAATGTATGTAAAACAATTGAAAGACATATGGAAGGCCATTAAGACAATGCTCAATAATTTTAAAAGATTAAAATCTTCCAGAATATAGTCTCAGGCACAATGGAATTAAATTAGACATCAAAAACAATAAAGAGCCAGCAGATTTGGAAATTAGACAACACTTCTAAATAACCCATGGGTTAGGAAAAAAAAAAAAGTCCAACACGAAATTAGGAAATGTTTTAAGCTGAAAGAAAATAAAAGGATAACATATCAAATTTTAGGAAAAGCAGCTAAATCAGTGCTTACAAACATTTTATAGCTTTAAGTGGTTGAATTATAAAGAAAGAAAAGCTTAAAATAAATGTTCTAAGTTTCTACATTAAGAAGCTAAAAGAAGACAAGCAAGGATAAGGGAGGCAATAATAGCAGAAACCACAGAAATAGAAAATAGACAAATAATAAAGTCAAAAGTTGGTTCTTTAGAAAGATAAAAATGATAAACCTCTAGCAAAACTGATCAATAAAAAAGGGCAAAAAATACAAATTATCAATATTTGGAATGAAAAAAGAGCTATTACTCTAGAGTCTACAGATATTTAAGGGATAATAGGGGCTATCGGAAGCAACTTTATTCTAAAATATTTGACAAATTAGATGAAATGGACTAAGAGAAACATAACTGAATGAAAACTGACACAAGGTGAAAGAGGACATTTGAATTTTCAAGCAATTGAATTTGTTATCAAAAAGCAAACCTTCACACAAAGGAATTCCAGGTCCAGGTGGTTTCACTGGCTAATTCTATCAAACACTAATACCAATTTTGCTTACGCTATTTATTTTATAAAGAGAGGAAGCTGATAAATTTCTTGTTCATAATAGAGGAAGTAGAAAAAATGTTCCAACTCGTTTCATGAGGCCAACATAACCCTGAATCCAAAAACTGGACAGAGATAATACAAGAAAAGAAAAACATAGACCAATATTCTTTATAAAAATAGATGCAAAAATCCTTAACAATATATCAGCCAATTGAATCCAGCAATAAATAAAAAGACTAATACATCATAACCAAACTGAGTTTATCCCAGGAATGCAAGACTGGTTTAACATTAAAAAATTAATGTAATTCACCATATAAACAGAATAAAGGACATACAGATAAAGCATTGGAAAAAAGTTTAATGCCATTCAAAAACTGAAATTTATGTTGTATTATATACTTGAAAGTAGCTCTACACATAAAACTATAACATGCCCCTGAGGACAGATTCTGTAATTGTAATAATAATGTCTGTGAAATCTTTTTGTAATTTCTATAGCAATAATAAAAAATTCTGCAGTGAATAACAGGAGTGATATACTACGTTTAAGGGTTAGATGAGTCAATATTGTTAAGATGTAAATTCTCCCCAAATAAAAGTATAGTTTTAATTTGATCCCAGTCAAAAGTCCCCCAGACTCTTTTACAAATAGAAGTTGATAATATGCTTTCTACATTCATAGGGAAAACAAAGGACCTTAAAAGAAACAGCCAATCTTGAAAAAATAGTAAAGCTGGAAAACTGACATTTCCTAAATTCAAGAGTCACTACAAAGTAATCAAAACAGGGTAGTATTGCCATAATAATAGACTAACTGGTGAATGAAATAGAATAGTGAAGCCAAAAATAGACATACTTGTACGAACAATTGATTTTTGACAAGGGCACTGAAATATTTCAATGGAGAAAGGAAAATCTTTTGAACAAATGCCTCTGGAACAACTCAATATCCACATGGGAAAAAACCCCAAACCAAAAAGCACTCCAACCTCTACCTCACACAATACATACATAATTAATTAAAAAACTAATATGAGATGAATGAGAGAACTAAACATAAAAACTAATAATAAAAGGCTTTTAAGAAAAAAATGAAAGTATCTTTGCCAGGTAGGGTAGGTTAAGAATTTTTAGACAGGACACAGAAAAAAATAACCACAAAAGAAAAAAGGATAAATTTGCCTTTTTCTGAATTAAAAATTCCTCCTCATAAAAAGATATAGTTAACAAAAATAAAAATAAGCCACAAACTGGGAGACTATATTCACAAAATATGTGTATAAGGACTTGCATTTAGGATACATAATGAACATCTCACCTTAATGATGAAAAGACAACTCCATACAAAACAGTCAAAAGATTGTAACAGACAGTTTACAAAGGAGGATTTATGAATGGCCAATAAACATATATAGAAGTGTTCAATATGTTGTCAGTTAAATGCTAATTGAAAACACAGTGAGACATACTACATGCCTACGTCCACCAGACAGGATAACATTGAAACACCATTGATACCACAAGTGGCAATGGTTGGAGCAACCAGAAGCCCTGAGAATTGCTCGTGGAAGTGTAAAATGTATGGCCACTTTGGAGAAAGAGCTGACAATTTGACAAGGTCTCATAAAATTAATCATGCACCTATCCTGTGATTCTAGATGGTTATCCCAGAAAAATGAAAATATATGTTCACGGAAGTCTTGTACGTAATTATTTTATGGCACCTCTATTAATAATAACCCAAACTGGGAAAAATACAAATGTCCGTTGACAGGAAAATGGCTACACAAGAGCAGAATAGCCACATGATTGTACGCTACCGGGCAGTAAAAAGGAATGAACTAGAGATGCATGTAACGACATGGGAGAACGTCACCCAAGTTAGGCAGATGGAATCCAGGCATAGAAGAGTACATCTGTATGGTTTTACTCATATGAATTTCTAGAACAGGCGAAGCAAATCTACGGTGGAAAAAATTAAAGATACCGATTGCTTAATGGGGGTGGGATACTGACTGGGAGAAGACACTACAGATCATGCTAACAACACGAAAATGTTCTACATCATAATAAGGGTTGGATTTGATGGGATTCAGGACATGGTACCCCAAAATATGGTACCTTGGCATATCAGGTATTTTAAGCTTAAGGAACTTTTTTAAACACTGCAGAAGCAGAAGGTCACTCTGCTCTCCCCCATCTCGCCCTTCTTCCCCCAACAGGTCATAAAACTCTCACATGAGAGGATCCCTTCCTGTACCAAGAGGAGAAACAACATTCTTATCCCCCGAGACAGGGGAACTGGAGACAAGACCCTGCACAAACAGACTTTGCTAAACTCACCCTTACCGTCCCAGTTGCTTCTTTACCATTGAGCAAACTCCTTTGTCTTGTCAACGTTTCACAGATGTGTTGTTTTTGTTCTAAAAGGTGCAAAAGCTTTCTGCTCTGGTCACTTCTTCAGGTCTTTATTCTCTGAAGGCTCCCAGGTACATGTACAAATTCAGTAAAATGCGAACGCTTTCCCCCTGTTAATCTGTCTTTGTCGGTTTAATTTTCAGACCCAGCCAGGGATCCTTAGAAGGCTGAAGCAAACTTTTTCCTCCCCTACACTTTATATTAATGTATCCATTTGTCACCATCAAAGAGTGAAGATTGGTGCATTTCAATGCATATAAATTTTATCTGAAAAACCGCAAAAAGAAATCAAGAGGAGGGGGTGTCAAGGGGAGGGAGGACTAGATGACGTAAGAACGGCAGGATACAGATCATCGTTGAAGCTGCGTGATGGGTACACGGGGGATTGTGACACCATTCTGTTTGTGTGTTTTATTTGTCGTTTTTTTATAATAAAAATATGAAAGAAAAAATATGTGGGGACTCACATACTTTGGCTCAGGGCCTTGCTGGAAACAACCAGAAAAGCATCTTCCCTGAAAGAGGACATCGACCTCCAGCCTCGGTTTCCTCCCTGCCCGCTTGGCCGTCTGCAGACTCCTGCAAGGTCTGTACTATCAGCAGGTATCGTGCCAACAATTGTCTGAAAACGGCACACTCCCGAGCTATGCTGTCATGCCAGGAGTCAGCACCCACTGGTATTAGGGAGACGAGAGCCTCTGACAGTTTCCAGGCTCTTTCTGACAGTTTGGAGCTGATACTTCCTCAAGGTGACCCAACTTCAGCAGAGCCAATCTCTCCATCCTTAACTCTGAAGCAGCCAGGGTGGGAGCTGGTCACTTGGGCTGGGCTTTGACGTTGAGACACTGGGCACTTTCTCGGCCCTGTCATCCCGGCTCTCAAGAGCTCTCGACAGATGTGAGCTGATTATGCTCGAAGCAGCTTCTCCCATCTCTGTGGCATGGAGCCGCACTGTCTTCTCAGCTGGCACCATTCATTACGGGTGTCAGTTTTAGTTCACTTAAGAACCGCTGTTAAAAAGTTTTCTAATTTTCCCCCATGGCAGAGGAACCCCTAAATGAGCCATCGTAGGAATTCCACGATGTCTGATGAGGGAAGGAGACAGCTCAGCAGTGTGAGTGATGCCTTCTTGGGCTCTAGGATCCTTTTGTGAAATTTAAATCTGTGCACAGTGATGAAGGGCGAAGATGCAGCAAACCTGACCAGGAGCAGAACAAGATCACAAGTAAACGATGAAACAAAGGAGGACTTAGGGTGCTGGTGAGACATGTTCTTGATATAATCCCACAAAGCTGATAAAATATCAGGTCTTCAGTGATACTGGGAGCCAGCGTGAGTGATCATCTTATTCTTTCAAGGGCTTGTCCTTCCTTTCCACCCCCCACCCCTTCCCCGCTGAATCCCACAGCCGTCTGGGGCTCAGCAGTACACTCTGCTTTCTCACCTTCTCCTCAGATTGAATCAGATAAAATGAAGGCATTTCGACATATGCATTCCCTCCCTGGGGAAAGTGCTTGCTTTTTGTTAACTTGAAAATAGAAAAACAAAACGTTTAAAACATATGTACACTAGATTACAAAAATATGTAAAATATGTGTTCCGTAAGAATGGAACACTCACATCTCTAATCCCACCCAACTTCTCCTTGTCCCCCCCTCCCAGAAAATAACCCCTGAAAACAGTTTAGTATGTTTACCTCCCAGGTTTTTTTTTTTTTTCTATTTGTACACTTTTTGGATCGTCGTGGGGGCAAACACAGAGATGACCCCCAGGACATAAGCTGATGGACACAGCTCTCCAGCAGCTACTTTAATCACCGCCTCGAGTCGGGTGGGCAGCTGCCCGGGAGGGTGAATTTATCCTGCCTCTTATCAGCATCATCGGAGAAGACAGCAGGAGGAAGCTGGCTGGCGAGGGTGAGCAGGCCACCGAGCAGACAGCCCTTTATGGTGGCAAACTGTTCCTTTAATTTCTGTGACAGAGTAATCCAGACGCCCGGCCGACGACCTTTTCTCAGGCCGTTATGGAAGTCAGCCTCGCTCCTGATGGCACACATCCCTGAAGGCTTCGTCATCAACTCCGCATGTAAGGTGACCCCACTAAGTGCCAGAGAGAAACGGGTGGGCGCCGGAACCCGGACAGGTGGGAGTGCTCACTGGGATGGGGGGAGGGGGGAAGGCCCGGGGGCTGAACAAAGAGAGCAGTGGCCTGGGCTGGACTAGGCTGGGGGCGCTGAGCCAGGAGCGGGTGCACGTGACATCCGCCTCTCTGGAGAAGGTGGCAGGCCCCAGATCTTCAACCTCGTCGCAAGGTGCATCCTGAACTCCTTCTGACAGAGGCTTGGCGGAGCTCAGGGCATCTCTGGGTTAGGCAGGTGTCTGGGGCTTTGGACGTTCTCTAAGAGACAAGTCCCGGAAGGTCAAAGGTCTCGTCTGAAGTTCTAGAGCCGGCCAGTGGCTGAGCTGTCTTTGAAACCAGGCCTCCTGTCCCTGTGACCGTGTGCCAGGGAAGCTCGGGAGGGGGAGGACAGGAGAAGAGGGACGAGGAGAGGCAGCTGTGCCTTCCAGGGGGGCCGTTTTGGGGGATGACACCCTGGAGTTCCAGCAGAACTCCAAGGAACCTTCTCTGAGTAGGGGAACGTTCTCCAGGCGCTCCCAGAGGCGACCGGCCACGGTCAGACAATCCCTGGAGGCCAGGACCTGCAGGGCCACCGCTGGTTCTGTCGACGCTTTGCTGGTTTGAGCGGAGCCTGGGTAGAGGCAATCGAGTGGCCTAAGTCAGAGAGATGCACGTCCTCATGCAGCTCTGCCACGAACGTGCTCAGTGGCCCAGGCCAAGGCACGGCGTCTCCGCCGTCATCATCAGCCGTCACGAAGCGCTTGCCACCTGGAGGGCACAATGCCAAACCCTTTACGTGGTTCCCGTCCCTTACTCCTCACGGCAGCCTGAGATGTCAGGGCTGGCGCCACCCCGTTCGACAGATCAGGAAGCATGAAATGAGGGTGGTGCCCCATGTGGGGTCTGTCCCCGGAGGCTCTGACGTTGGAGGATTCTGCACTGCTTTGTTGACTTGGTTTAATTTAGACAGAGTTCGAGGCAACAGGGATGTGTCTGTTCATATCCAGGTAATTGGAGCTTCATAGCAGGCTTCACCATTGTGTTGATAGACGAGCCTGGAGATTCCTGGCAATTTCTGGGAGCTTCCGGATCTTTCTGGAAAATGTCTGCATTTTCCTTCTTTCCTTTGCTTCTGGGAACAGGGGTAAGGGGAGCCGGGGCATGGCAGGCACGGCCATGGTGCAGGAAAAGGCCTGGCCTGCCAGGATGATTCTAGCTCCATCCTGCTGGGGACGCTCCCCTGGGCCTCTTGTTTTTTCTCTCCCTGGGGTGAAACCTGGGGTGAGGACTCCTGCACCAGACTGGGATGCCATGTCTTCTTCCCTGTGAGCGGGGTCCCCAGGAAGGCAAGCACACACTTCCCTGGGGCCTAAAAAGCAACAGCACTCGGCCACTTTTTCATAAAGGGGAAGTAATTGTGGCTCAGGGGTGTGTTGTCTTGACTCTAGAGAAGTCCTGTTACCTGCCCCCATCCCCCGCAGGACCCAGCCAGAATACGTGCTCCCGGAAACACCTGCAAGGGGGTGCCCCAGCCAGAGCTCCCGCAGACACCCCCACCCAGGGGTGGCCTCGCCCTGCAGTAGCTTCAAAGCAGGCACGATGGAAACAGCCCAGCCCTTGACAGTGGGGAGGGGGGAACTATTGACCAAGGGGTGGTGGTGGGGTGGTCGTCACGGTGATAGGTTTATCCACACTCATCCACCCATGCGACGGTTAAGCCCATACAGGAATATCAGTGAAGCTGACTTTCTTACCTACCAAGAAAATGCCCAAATAAAGAGGGAGATCAGAATGGAATGCAAATGTTCCAGAAAGAGTCTGAGAAGGAAGAATGAGTTTTCAGCCAGATTTTAAAGGTCATTCCCATTCATCCATCTAGCCACCCACCCACTCATCCATCTGACTGATGCCATTCCGGTACTCAGGCCTGTGCTAAGTAAGGCCCGGGGAAAAAATGGTGCTAACTGATTCATTCACTTGCTTCTTCACGCCACAACCAACAGCTGAGGGTCTGGTCGTGCCAGAAAACTCGAGCGCTTGCGGCGATGCAGGCAGATTTTCCAGGACAGGGGCGCGCGTCGACCCCGGCTCTGAATCAGGAGGTACGCGGACCACAGGCGGGCAGTCGAGGGCATGGGAGTGCTTTCTCCACTCTCTTTTGTTTTTTGTTTTTGGAGAATGAGCCAGGGGTAGTGACGAGGCCGACTCGCAGATCCGGGTCGCAGAGGGGCAGTCGCTACGCATCCTCGTGTAGGTCTCGGCGTGGGTGGTGCAAGGGTGCTCGTTTGAGAGGCTACCCGTGAAGAGCCTACTGTGCGCCTTGCACTGTGCTAGGTGAGTTGGGGAGTCAGAGAGGGAAAGAGACAGACAGGGAGGCAGCGCACGTCCGTCCGTGCCACCGTGGAGCCCACGGGCTTGAGGACGACCCGGCTCAGATCCCACGCGCCCGCCCGGAGCCCCTCTCCCTCAGTGAGGCATAGGCCGCACCTGTGTGGCTGGGAAGCCCCGCCCGGGCCCCGGTGCTCGGCGTGTGTGCGTGTGTGCATGCGTGCGTGTGTGAGAATGTGCGTGAGAGGGTTGTGTGTCTGTGGGTTCGTTGCAGTGTCTGTGTGTGAGTGCATGCGTGTGGGAAGGAAGCGCCAGGGTGGGCTTGGCCCGAGGATGCGCGTTTGGAGAGCTGGTCTGGAAGCAGCAGGTGGCTTGGGGGATGGCACCGGTCGGCTTGAAATCCACATCACCCGAGGCCGGGCTGGAGCAGTGGGAACCGACAGGCGGAGAATGCAGAGGGACCTTGGGGAGGAAAGTGTTCAGAACCTGCCACGTGACCGAATGTGGGGCTGGAGGAGAGAGGAAGGGACTGACTGAGCTGTCTGGCCATTCCGCAGCCTGGACGAGGAGGGGACAGGAGGCCAGCAGGGGGTGCTGTCCGCAGCGGAAGCTGGTGAGGTTGGTCTCTGGGTGAAAAGCCCCAGGCTCTGGGGGCCAGTCCAGGAGGCACTGGGAGGTACAAGCAAGATGGAATGCAGGGGTAGGGACGGCCCCACAAATGCGCTCCCCTTGGAGGTGAAGGGCGTGGCAGGGACAGTGGGCGTGTCCACCCAGAGCAGAGCTCGGGGAGGATAGGGAGAGGGCAGAGCACCCTTCAGGCCACCATCGGGGGTCCGTGGGGCTGCTCGCCCCCGGGCACCTGTGTTGTTTCTGAGCAGGTGAAACAGAGTGGGCCCCTGGGTGAGGGCGCGTGTCTGCCGGAAGCAGGGAGGTGGCTTTGTGCGTGTCCCCACGCTGGGGCTAGATCGTGGCCTGGAGCGCAGCCACGGCTGACACACACGCTTCCTACAGCCTTTTTGCTTTTATGCCTGCCGATGATTCATCCGGTTAAGGGGAACTTCCACAGTGCTTTGTTTTCATAAAAAGCAGCTAATAGAAACCCCAGTGGGTCTGTTACTCGGAGTTGCCTTCTGTCCGCTGTCTGTTTTCTCCGCAGACCCCTCCCGGCCCCCACCTGGAAGCTGTCTCTTCGGCTGATCCAGTGTCGTAATCCTGGGTTCTGGCATCAGAGCCGTTGCTATGGGGACCTCGCCCATTCGGCATTTTGATGATGGGTTCGGTGGGGATGACCGTGAGGAGAGGGGGAAGGTGGGGAGGGAGGCGGAATTCTCTGGTTCCCTCCTGGGGGACAGGGACTGGGGGCGGGAATGGAGAGGAGGAAGTGGAAAAAGGGGTGTCTTCGTGTCCCGTGGCCGCCGTAACAGAGGACCGCAAACCGGGTGGCTTAAAACAACAGAAATTGATTCTGTCACAACTCTAGAGGCCACGTGTCCAATCAAGGAGTTGGCAGAGTGGGTTCCTGCTGGAGGCCCCAAGAGGAGAGTGCCGGCCTCTCTCCTGGCTTCTGTCGTTGCCAGTGACCCTCGGCGTCCCTCGGCTTGTAGCCACTCCAGGCTGCTCCATGTTCACATGGCTGTCTCGCCGTGTGTCCCTGCGTATGCTTCTTCTCTGCCTCTCAGAAGGACCCTTGGACGTGTCTATTTGGAGCTCGCCATGCAACCTACCGCAGCGGGGGGCTCGTACAAGGATGCAGCTCTTCTCCCTCGCACCCGGCACGCCAGCATCTGAACATGTGTGGGGTGGGCGGTTCTGGAAGTGTGCCTCTTCGCACCAGCCGATCGCCCCGTTTCTCTGCCTCTGTCTCTCTCTCTCTCTGTCTGTCTCTCTGTCTCTCTGTCTCTCTGTCTCTCTGTCTCTCTCTCTCAGCCAGGCCACTGACCCAGCACCCTGGCTCTGCCACTTACTACCTATGAGAGTCAAGGAAGTCACTGAACACCGTGCCTCAGTTTCCCTAGCTACAAACCGGGCATGATAATAGGTCCTTCGTCACTGTCGTGAGCAACAAAAAGCTTAAGTTTCAGGAGGCTCTGAGGACAGTGCCCAGCACGCGGTAGGATCACGTGCCCATTTGCCGGGGCCCCCGTGATGGACAGCGAGGTCCTGTCTGTGCTTTCACCCGGTCACTCCCTGCTCCCTGGGAGAGAGGCTCCCATGTGGCTCTCCCACAGGGAGCTGTGTGTAGAAAGTGGCCCTCTGAGGTGCCTCAGGGGGCAGCAGGTGGGTTGAGACTTGGACTCTCAGCCTCTGGGGACCCCGAAGTTCTGGGCCTGCCCCTCCAGCTGGCCGTGGGCGGCTCCCCTTTTCACCATCACACCAGCCCAGCGTTCTCACAGGAAAACTTCCCTCGTCTTTGGCAAAATGAGAAAAACAAGGATAAGCCAGTGAGTTTTTCCCGTAAGTTAATTTTTTTCCCCCATAAGACTTTATTTTATTTTTTTTTAAAGAACTGTCTTTTATTGGGAGTTTTTGGCCTTCCTTCATTTTCGGCATAAGAGTGTTCCCTCTTCGATTATGTAACAGCGACAATGGCTAGCAACTCGGTTGCTTGTTTGTGTTACAATGTCATGAAGTGGGAATCCTGTGTTGGCCCCAGATTTCTGGAAATTTCCCTGACATGAAATCTCAAAGTCCGGGAAGCATTGCTTTGGGTTGACAAAGCATTTTCAGACAGAATCTTGGTGCCGCTTCTTATTTCACAGGGAATGACACTGAGGTTCCAGGAGGTTTTGTCGTCGGCCAACGCCCTGCAGTTGGGAGACAGCGGAGTGGGGACTTCCCTGTGCCTCGGGACCATGAGGAACGAACGAAGCCTTCTTGTTGTCTGTCCAGCCTGTACCAACCTTTCACAGAAGTCTGAAATCTCGCTTCCTCCTCCAGGAAGCCCTCTGTGCTGAATGAAGCCCACCTAGCTCCTCACGTGCTTCTCACACTTAGGGCTCCTGTGGTGCTGAGTCAGCTAACTCTGCCATGGTTTTCAGGCTACTGGGTATTCATGTTCTCTGAAAGATCAGCTCCCCCAGGTAGGGGCCACCTACCTGCTCTTTTGGGGGTCCTCACCTGTTGAGTCCTTGTGCTCCTCATCAGGCCAGCCATCTGTCCACACTGGGTTTGTCTTGTTCTCCTCCTATGGGGGTTCAGTGGGGACCTCCCGAGAGAACCCCCTTTTTCATCATCTCCAGCAGCAGGCTGAACCGTGGGTGCCATTAACCAGGTCAGCCTCAGGGGCAGCTTCCAGGAAGGCTCCCAGGTGACGCCTGGGGACCCTCTCGCGCGGTAGCTGTCGCCGGCATCCCCCCTGGCAGACATAAGGCGGCTCTCAGACTCCAAATCCAGCCCAGCGTCAAGTCACCCACGCCACGCCGCCTCTGTGCCCGGGAGTCTGGTTGGTTCCGCTCGCGCGTGGTGCTTGGACTCCAGCCAAGGACGCGGGAGCCGGGCTGCGCGGTCCTCGCGGCCAACGTCAGCGGATGATGCATCCAGCGGGCACTGGCTGGCGTCGACTGCGGAGGAGCAGAGGACACGTCAGCGAACAGAGCGGGTGAGCAAATATCCCGCCCTCGTGGAGCCGGCCTTGAGGGACGAAGGAAGACGGACAATGAACAGCAGACAAGTAAATAAGGGGCTGCTCTCGCACGCTGGAAAG
>JAQQSQ010001105.1:0-13142 GCA_028627145.1 Eidolon dupreanum
CCCGGGGCCAGGCTCCTCAGCGAGGTGGCCGTGCGCGTCCCCGTGAGCGGCTGGGCCCGGGGTCCGGCAAGCGGCTCGGAGCCGTTGCTCCCACCCCCACGTTCCACCCGCCTCTGTGTCCCCTCGGGTGGCAGACATCAGGCAGAGCAAGGTCTGCAGTGACAACAAAGCGTGTTTTCAGTCGAACAGTAGGGCCTCGAAGCAGCCACTGGGAAACGCGGGTTACGAAGCCAGGTGCGCGGTTTCATTTTTCTAATCATGAGAACTTCTGGAAGGTTCCGCACCAAGGGTTAGCTGTGGTCGTCGGCAGGTGGTGAGGTGTGCTCCGTCTTTATCGTCTCCTTTTGATTCGCCCTGTGTTCCGATGTGAGCACAGTGGGTGTGTTAACTTGCAGTAAAAAAGAAAAAAAAATCCCGAAGTCTTTATAGAAAAGGATAAGACAGTGAGTGTGTCGAGCCCGGGGCCCGGCTCAGCGAGAAGGCCCCGGAAATGCCCGCGACCTGCACGGGGCCCCGCCCGGCTCTGCCCCGCCCGTGCCACCTTCTCCCCTGCTTCTCCCACAGAGAGGGGCGCGGCGAAGGCCCCCAGGTTGCGGGAGCCCAACCTGAGCCAGAAGCCCTGGTTCCTGGTGGGCCTGCGGCCACACCTGCTCCCCCCGGGCTGTGAGTGCTGCATGAGCTGCGCCGTGCGAGGCTGGCCCCCGCCCCACGTCACCTGGTTCAAGGACGACCAGAGCCTGGAGGGGAACCCGGCCGTGTACAGCACCAACGTGCTGGGCGTGTGCTCTCTGGTCATCCCCAGCGTCTCCCCGGAGGACAGTGGCCAGTACAAGGCGGTGGCCGAGAACACGCTGGGCCAGGCCGTCAGCACCACCACCCTCATGGTCACAGGTAAAGGCGCCACCCTGGCCGTGTGCCTGCCCCTGGGGGCCCTGGTGGATCTGTCCGCTCCGGGGTGGCGCCTGGGCCGGGTCAGGACGTCACGGCCCTCTGCCCAGCTTCCTGTGGACTCTGCTGTTGAACCTGGCCCTTGGTGGCCGTCCTGGGACCCTGGCTTGCCCATCTGTAAAACGTGGCGTGTGGATGAGGTCACGGATGAGCAGCTCACGGCCGCAGGGCCCCGCGTCGCCCGCCTCGGCTTCCCAGGGTGATCTCGCAGCACGTTTCCGCGGGAGAGAGTGTGGCTTCCGTGTGGGGCCTTCGCGAAACGCCCTGATCCCGACACGCGGTGCCCCGAAGCCAGGCTGACTCCGTGGTGATCTCTTCAGCAAATAATCCATGTTCATCAGAGAATGTTTCCCCTGATAGTACTTAATCAGCTCATGTTTAATAATAATAATAATAGTAATAATAATAGTAATAACTCCTGAACATTTTTAATTATTCGGCATGGAATTTGTACTCAAACGGCCTCCAGCCGTCGGGACCCTCACAGAGGCCCGGCCCGGGTGGGCGCCGTGTGTCTGGGTGGCTCGGGTGCCCGAGGGTCTGGGGAAGGACTTTGCTCAGCTCACAGGGCACGCGGTGGCCCCGATGGCAGAGCCACCAGGCCTGACTCCTTGCTGCTCGGCCTTCGCCTGGTGTGTGTGGGGAGTGAGGGGGGACAGCTGCCCCCCGAGACCAGCCCAGGACTCTGTGTCTTGCAGAAACCAGCTCGTAGCCTCCCCTTGGGATGGCCCTCCCCAGCCACACAGCCCCGGGTGACGACAGGTGCCTACGGCCTCAGGCACGGAGGACGGAGCCGTGCACAGGACCCCAGGAGACAGGAGCAGCGAGCCCTCGGGGGGCCCCAGCAGGAGGCTGTGCGGTCCCTGGGGAAGAAAAGGAGGAACAGGGGACTTTGGCCTCCCAGCCGCAAGCTGTAGAGTGGACGGGGGACAGCGAGCCTCTGCCACCACAGGGCACCCCGTCTCCGTGTGAGGACCTCCGGGGGCCTCGTTTCCCAGGCCAGGCCCCTCGCGGGGAAGAGCTGGGCCTGCTGTGACCTGGGGGGGGCCAGTTAGGGAGGCTCGAGGCCCTGGGTGGGGACTGGGGCACAGAGGGCACGTGCATGTGTGCACGTGCGTGTGTGCGGGGAGGTGGCGTCTGCACTGTCTTCATTAAAACATTAGGCAAATCCTTTGCGAATGGCCTGGAGGCTGCCGGGGCGGAGGGAGGGCTCGCGCGACACTGAGCCTTTGCCCGAGCTCCAGCTGGGCGGGCGGCGGGTTCTGCCCGGGAGAACCGGGTCGGAACGGGGGCGACAGCCCCGGCCCATGTCCACTCCCGGGCCGGGGAGCTGGGGAGGCGGGCAGTCGGTGGGCCCAGCCCTGTCTCTGGGCCACGTCTCCGCCGTCGTCGGGCAAAGGCCCTGTGCTGGGCAGAGCCAGCAGCTCCGGTGTCCTACGTGTGGGGGGCACAGGGCGGGGGCCAGGCCCACGGAGTCTGGGCTGGCGAACGCTGCTGCCGGCCGGGCCCCGGGCCCCGGGCGCCGAGAGACCATTAGGCGCTGGGACCTGGGCCCTCGTTCAGTGCTCCGTGGGCCCCCTCGCCGTCTCCACGGCCCCCCGCCCATGTCACAGGTGGGAGGGGACGCCCGCCTTCGCTAGGAGGACCCCTGCATGACCCCCACACCGCTGGGAGGACTCGGCCCCTCGTCCTCAAACCCCTGGGCCTCCAGGCTCCAGGAAACGCTGGGAGTTTCAGGGCCAGAGGCGGGCTGAGCCCCACGCTGTCCTGGCAGGTGGGCTCGAGGCCTGGCATGTCCCCTAGCGAGCGGGGCCCGTCTGCTCCGATCTAGGCTCCCGCTGTCCACGGTGGCCCTGTGCCCAAGACCAGATCCGACGCAGAGAGGGAGGGCAAGGGGGGAGGACGCGCCAAGGCGGCTCTCCGAGAAGCGGGCTCCGTGACCCAGGGAGGGCACCTGTCTGCCCGAGCAGACCACGGTGTCCCGGGGCGGGGGCTGGGCCAGGTGACGTGGCTCCCTCCAGCCCCTGCCCGGGACCGACGAGGCCCGCCCAACCTGGACGTCTCCCTCCTGTTCCCGCAGAGGCGGAGCTCGGGGCCGCAGGACAAGGAGTCCTTGGAAACTGGAGGGCGGGGCGTGGGGCACGGGGCTCTTCCCTAAGTGCCTTCTGCACCTGTGTCCCCTGCCCCTCCCCCGGCACGGTCACCGACGCTCCCTGGCCTTCCCGAGCACGTCTCCCCGGCTGCCTGCAGGTCGGGCCGGGGTCCGTTGCAGGAGCCCCAGCAGCGGCCTCCCCCCCACCCCCGTCCCTGTTGGTGGATGGGCAGGAGGGGCTGGGGAGGCGGGTGGGCAGGCCAGGCCTCTGCCCCCTCCTCCGAGTCCTGCAAGTGGCCTGCCATCCCAGACGTGACCACCAGGTGGTGCCACAGGCTCTGCGGCAGCTGGGAAGGTGGCAGAAAGCCATCTGGGGACAGCCTCGGGTCGGTGCAGGGAGGGAAGGGGAAGTGGGCTGCAGCCGCGGCTGGCGGTGGGCCCAGCAGGCTCTTGCCCTCTGCTGGACCCAGGGGCCCCGTGGGCAGCGCCCTTCCCTCGTCACCTCCGCCTGAAGTCTCCTGGAGGCTGGGGCTCATGCCCTGGGCGTCAACAGGGGCTTCAGAGTGGAGGTCAGGAGTTCTGGGTGTCCCGGACGGCCCCTGGGTGGGGACAGTGGGCAGGACCAGCGGGACCCAGCCTGGCACACCTTCCCTCTGCGGCTTGGCTGTCCCCCTCAGCAACGCTGTCCCTCCTGGACCTGAGGCGGACGCCGGCTGGACACTGGGAGGAGGCGGGTAGAGGCCGGGCCCGCAGAGCACTCTCCTCTCCTTTATCCTGCGTCCAAAGCTGGGGGCTCCCTGGGGGTCGGGAGAGGTGCCAAGGCACAGCCAGAGCGGCCGCCCCAGGGCCCGAGCTCAGGTGGTCTGGACAGGACGGCAGCTGTGCTGTCGAGGACAGGGTGCGGTCACGGCCACGGGGTGAACGGGGCTGGCGGCGGAGGAAGCGGAGGCCAAGCCCAGCCGGGGGCTCAGACCCGGGCCTGGCCCCGACGGCCAGGCGAGACCTCGTCTCTGGACGGTGGAGGACGGCCCTTGCCCACCGGCCGGGGAGCCAGCAGGCCGGGGGGGAGGCGCCTCGGGGCGTGGCTCCGGCTGCCGACAGCTCCCATGTGTCCTAGGACATAGCGTCCTGGGTGAGGTGGCTGGGACGTGGGGCGCAGGCTGGGCCCAGACTCGGGGGGGTGGGGCCCCAAGGGCAGGGGGCAGGTGCTTCTCCAGCAGGGGCGGGAAGCTGCCTGCACGTAGCACAGCGCTGCTGCCCGCAAAGCCCCAGACCTTGTGGCCCACCCCGACAATCCTGCGGAGCCCCTGTGGGGTCCCCCACCCCGAACCCGGCCTCGTCCCTCTGTCCCCCTCGCCTTTTCTTCCCCACCCCACAAATAGCTGCCGCACTCAGGGGTCTGTCCCCAGGCTGGGGGGCTCGAGGGCACCCTCTTGGCTCACTTGGGGAGGGCACCCCACCCACCCTGCCTTGACCTGCATCCCTGCTCGGGGGCCACCGGGGACCATGGCCAAGGAGCAAGTGTCACTCTCCCAGGGGCTGGACTTGGGCAGCCTCCCTCTGGCCCGGGGCGGCCACTCCGCTCCGCCGCCCTGTCCCCCCTCCGCTGGGGCGGACGGGCTGCTGGGCCCTCTGTTCCTGCTCTGGGGAGAGGATGCTGGCCACTGCCCCCCTCCCCAGCAGGGGGAGCTGGGCTTGTCACAGCGCCGGCTGGTGGCAGTGTCCTGCGGTCAGGAGGGCCCTAGGAAGTGGAGAGGGAGGACGATTGTTCGCTGTGGGCGAGAGAGGTTTGGTTTTGCCGTTTCCCAGGGGCCGCGGCTAGGGGGCCCACCCATCCCCCAGGCCTGGCCTCACCCAGGGCACTGCCAGTCAGGGGCCCCCTGGTCTGCAGCCAGGACGGGCTGCCGGCCCCAGCAGGAGGCCAGGCCCCGGCCATGGGCTCTGGATGCCCGGGAGAAGCGTGCCCGGCTCACAGGGAGCCCACCGGGGGCTTCCCCGCCCCAGGCCTAGGGAGGCTCCGGGGTGGAGGCGGCGGGGCAGCCCCGGCAGCAACACCCACCCACTCCCCGCCCACCCCCCGCCTGCGCCCGGGGAGCTGTTGGTGCTGGCCTCGGCTTCCCAAGCGAGGAGACACGCCCCAGCCTGCCACCCCAGCCGCGGGCAGCTCACACCCTGCCGGCCAGGGCAGCCCAGCGCCTGGGGGCCTCTCCAGAGACCCCCCACAAAGTGCCCCCTGACCACCCCAATATCCTCGCTGGGCAAGTGACCTCTGGAGGAGACACCAGCCGGTGAACCGCAGGGCAGTGAAGCCGCAGGTGGACAAACCCGCTGATTTCCCACCTCTCAGCCAGGCCCCGAGGGTGGGGCCGAGGACCAGGCGGGGAGCAGGAGAGGGGGCGGGGAGTGTGCCTGGGCCGGAGGGCAGGGCCGGGGCGAAGCCTGCGCCCGGCAGACCCCGGCGGCAGCGTCCCACGCGGGGTCGTGTCTGGCCCGGGCTTCTGGGCCCGGGACCTTCCCGTCACTGCCAGGCCCCCCCAGGAGGCTCCGGGACACCCAGTCTCCCCGGCCCGGCTCACGACCTCCCTGCCTCTGAGTCTCTCTCCCCCGTGGCGTTTGCAGCCCTCGGGGTGTGTTCACTTACAGTGACGGGCAGAGGCCGCTCACGCACCTTCTGCTGGGTTGTGGTAAATGTGCACGCAGCAGGTTCGGCACACCCCTCCCCCACCCCGCCGCAGACAGTGGCAGAAGACGCGTCCGTGTCGTGACCACCTGCCGGCCCCGGCACCAGGAGCCGGGCGCAGAAAGCCCTTCCTGGGCTGGCTCGCCTTCCTCGCACCCCGCCTGGGAGAGGGGGCCCCCTGGGCTTGGGGCAGCCCGCCGAGCTGCTAGGGCCCAGGCTTTGTCCGGGCGCCCCACCCTGAGCTCTGCCCACAGCTCCCCGTTCCCCTCGTCCCTGGCCCGGTGTCCGCCTGGCCTGTGGGGTCCAGGGCGGGGGAGCCGGGGGCTGACGCCTGTCCATCTGGAGTGGCGACAGCTGGGGCCCGAGTCGGGACGCTGCTCGGCAGTGGGGCTCTGACCCCCGTGCGCCGGCGGCCTCGCTCCGGGCCGGTCCTTGCCAGGGCCGTGAACCCCCACGACGGGCGTGTGGGGTAGGTGACGCTGTCCCCACGTCACGTCTGAGGAAACCGGGGCCTGAGAGGTGGACGCAGCGGGGGTCGCACGGCCGGGGAGCGGCGGAGCCACGCCTCGGCGGACATCTGGCGGCTGGCCAGGCTGCACCCTCCCGCGGGCCAGGCAGGGTTCCAGAGTCCCGGCGGAGGCTGGGTGAGGGACGAGCGACGGGGACAGGCTGCCCACGGTGAGTCACGGGGCTGGACCAGGCGGCCAAGACCCCTGGGCGGTGACAGCTCTGCTGTCCAGACGCTTGACCAGCTCGGCTGGCAAAGCCCAGCCTGAGCGAGGCCGCTGGGTCCTGTCGTGGGTCCTTAGGCCCAGGCCCCGGGGGAGGGTGAGGAGACCAAGGCCACTTCATTGCCACTCACTGTGTAATTAATGACTTAACGACCTCGGGAGGCCAAAGGGCACTGTGCGGCCTTGGAGAGCATGACCCCGGGAGAGCGCATCTCCGGCCAGCGGCCCCCGTGGGTGTGGTTGCCCCCGTGACCTTCTGCTCTGCAGCTTTAGGCTTCTGTCCCCTCCTCGCTTGGTCCTGGGGACCTCCACGGAGGGCCTGTGGCCTAACCCAGGCACTGCCCGCTGCCCCTGGGGCTGGTCCCCGGGCTTGGGACTGTCTGCGGTGGCACCAGGCACGGCCCCCTCCCCTGTCCAGCCTCGCTGCCACTGCACTCCATCGCTGCGGTCAGCCCCTGCTGTGTCCACATGAAGTCACAAAGCCCTTCCTCACTCCCCTGGGACACGCCCCCTTGGGGCACGCTCAGCTCCCGCCCTGGGAGGCCCCGGCCGGGCGCCGCTGGGTGGCTCCGTCTGCCCCGTGCCTCGTGCTCCGTCTGCCATGTCCTCCCTTCGCCTTCCGCCCTGGCCTCAGCTTTCTCATCCGTAAAGTGGACATGATGCTACCTACCACGGACCTCAGAAGACTAAGAGAATCCGTGAACCGCAGGGAAAAACGGGTGCTCTCCAAGCCTGCCCAGCCCTCAAGACCCATCCCCCAAGAAACCTCCTCCAGTGCCCTGTCACCTTGTCCTCAGAGGGATGCTGAGCCGGGGCACCTACCCCTCTGTTCTGGGGTTCACTGTGGGCCATACTCACTTGAACTGCTCTTGTTTTTATGTCATGGTTTTGAGATTTTTGTCCAAATGGTACATGCTTATTGTAAAAATTCGAACAGCACAGAAACCTACAAATAGAAAGTGATACATCACCCCCGTAATTCCACCCCCCCCCCGGGAAATAACCCACATCAATATTTGGGGAACATCAGTCCTGATGTATCTCTAAGCATAAACACAGAGAGGATGGAAGGCAGATGAAAGGCAAACAGAAACGGCTGTGTACGAATGGGATCAGATGTTACAAGCTTTTAAGTTACAAACTTAACACTTGTAAGTGTTAAGTTTATGCGTACTTATAACAAAAGAAAGAAGGAAAGAAGGAAAGAAAGAAGGAAGGAAGGAAGGAAGGAAGGAAGGAAGGAAGGAAGGAAGGAAGGAAGGAAGAAAGAAACAAAGAAAGAAACAAAGAAAGAAACAAAGAAAGAAATAAAGAAACAAAGAAAGAAACAAAGAAAGAAACAAAGAAAGAAAAGGGAAAGGGAAAAGGAAAGGAAAGAGCTGACAGCATTTGTCTACCCTGGATAAATGTTTCTTAACCACAAGAGATATTTGTACCTATAAGACCATGTAATGATAAGAAAATAAATTTTGTTTGAAAATCTCTTTTAAAGGTTGTAGTTACTTTTTTATTTTTAAATTATGCTTTAGTTGTAGACAGCACAGCACGTTGACTCGCGACTGTGACAGACAGGTGATCCGTCCCTCCCCGGGCCTCCCACATCCTGACTTTTGATCTTATGTAACATCCATTTTATGGGCAGTTTTAAACGTTTCTGTTCTGCCGGGAACCAGCTCTGTCTTTCACTGGCACGATACTCACCACCATCCTCTCTCCCCTGGGTTCTCTAGTCTGAGTGCTGCCTGAGTCGTTCATGGTTTCGGCCCTTCCCTGCCAGACGGTCCTTTGGAAGGCGGGCTCCAGGCCTGGCGCCCTCTCTCCCTGCGTTTTGTGGATCCTCCTTCCCGGTCACCCAGCCTCGAAGGTGGAGGGAGACGCCTGAGGCTCACCTGGGACCCTCCTCCTGTAATTGGCTTCTTTTGCTCTGCGTGAACACCTGAATATTTTTTATACTTTGAAGTTCAATAACTTAAACAGAATCTGTGTCAATGCTGACCGCTTTGTTTTTTGTTTGTTTCTTTTCTGGTACGCCCTCTGCCCTTTTCATCGGTAAATTTAGTCCTTCTTTGATTTAAGGGAAATTTTCCTGTACAATAGGCCTGAATATCTCCCGTTTCATTTGTCCGGTTCTCTACGTTCAGGATGTGAATTACTCTCAGATCAGCTGACCTTTATTTATTTTTTTGTCCCGGAACACCTCTCTTCTCTCCAATCGCCTTTTATGTCGGTCCTTCATCTCTGCATTGGTTACGACGGCTCCCTGCCTTTCCTTTGTCTCCTTCTATTTTTAGCCTTTTATGTTGTTGCTGCTAAACCTTTTATTAGATAAGGGATTGTGTTTAGTTCTCGAGTTGTTTTCCTAACCTGCAATCTCCTTTCATCTCGCTGGGTTTTACGTTGCCTGACGTTGCCCTGGAAGGCGTGAGGCACGGGCGAGGAATCCGTGCGCCTTCTCCACCCGGGTGCTCTTCCAGGCGGGACAATGCCTCCTGCTGTGTGCCTGTCTCTTCCTTCCTGTCTCCCTGCCCCCGCGGGTGTTTTTGTAGCTGCTGTGCCACTTCTTGCTCATACTGCTTACGAGGCTCTGTCCACACCCTCCGTGAGCTTCGCTATAAAGCGGGTGAATCACGTCTGTCTTGCATGGTGCCCCGGGCTGCCTCATGCGTGTGAATCCTGTGCTCATGCCTGTGGCACTCTAGAGACTCAGATTCCTGCTTCATCTCTGCTCCCTGCACACAGCAGGGCACAGCACACAGCTGCTGTCTGAGCTTGACTGGACTGATCAGAGGTGCTCAAATCCTCAACGACTGTTCAAAATAATTGCAGAGGCTCCTCCACTGCAGCTCGGGGAGCTCATTAGAAACAAAAGGAGACACTGTGTTCAAGTTGCAACAAGAAACTGTAACCTGCTGAATGCCAAGAGTTCGCCTGCCCCTGACTTACTGCTCAGAGCACAAACCTCAGGGTTACGTCAAGCTGGGAAGGGGCTTTGCTTATCTCATCTTCTGGGTGCAGAGTCTGCAAATCTCCACACCTCAGATCCCCTGCTGGGACAAGTGCAAGCCCCTCAGAAAGGCCTCGTGGTCCCCACGGGACCACATCCAGGAAGGGACCAGGCAGTGGACTGACTGCAAATGACCGAGGGACGTGTCCTGAGGGGCAGGCGGGCTCTTTCCCCGGCTCCCCACCTGGGATATCCAGAAGGTCCCTCGTGCCTCTGAGGAAGCACAAAGGGGGCTCAGAGCGCCGACTGGCACACCTGCCCGGGAGTCAACGTCAGGGCGGGCGAGGAGCCGGGAGGCCGCAGGGCGGCACGCCCAGGCCGGGACAGAGTTCTCGTCATGACCGGGACCCTGAGGCCCGTGAGAATGGAGGCGGCAGCAAGAGAGAGCCGTGCTCCCTCGCAAGAGCACAGGGCCTCAGCTCAGACGCGGCGGGGGGCTCTGCGGGCGGGAGGCAGAGGGCGCCCCTGAACCAGCAGCGGCAGCCTGAAGCTGAAGGTGCTGCTCTCCCAAGTGGCCGTGAATGAATGCGAAAGAGGTCGTTATACACAAGCACCCCAGTTACCTGGTCACTTCAGATGGCCAGGTCTGCCTTGTTTTCTGTTATTGATCCGCCAACACCAGAATCAGTAGGAGGCCCATGAGTGCCGCCGGACCGGTGTAAGTGTGTTCCGTAAGCGTCACACACCTGCACACCTCGACCTACAGACCTGGAAATGAAGGGTGCTTCTGCTCACAGCCAGGGGCTGGGAGCGTGGAGGCCGGTCGGGGTTCGTATGGGGGCCTCGGGCCCCTCTGAGCCCCTCTCCAGCGGCCGGGGCTCTGGGCTGCCGCGGGCTGCTGCTGCTGGCCAGCAGGGGCGAGTAACGCCTCTCTCATTGTCAGAGCGGTGATGACAGCTGCTTAGGACCAACAGCAATTAGGGTAATTGTTCTGTTTAGACACAGCCAGACTTTACCGCCTGGCCGGAGGAGAGTCCGCACCTGGCAGCCCCTCTGGAGGGCTGTACCCCATCAGCTCATGCTGGGGATGGCAGGGTGCGGGCGGCGGGGGGACAGGAAGGGCCACCGCTGGTGGAAATCCCTGTCATCGCGGTCCCTGGAGTGGGGTGGGAGCTCCGAGCGTCCCCCAGCATCCCATGGATGCCATGCCTCCCGCTGCCTGCTTACACCACAAACTCTGTTGCCATGGAGACTGACACTCCCACCGAACCTCAAGCACCTTCAGGTGGCAGGCAGTTTCCCAAGGGAAATGAAGCAGCTGGCCTCCCTCGTGCCCAAACCCCGGACCCCAAGCGGCAGGAGCCGAGGCGGGGGGGGGGGCACAGGCTCCCCTGCTGCTCCAAGTGGAGGCCACCACACTCTTCAGGGGACTTGGCAGAGCAAGCCACTGGTCCAGCCGCCGGGATGGCAGGAAAATGGGACCTTAAGGGACCCTGGGGACTGAGTGCCCGTCGCAGCATGGCCTGGCGGGTTGGACTCCAGGACGGAAAGGAGGAGAGGTGGGTGGGAGCAGCAGCCCCCGGCTGTGCCCGTGCTGGGCGTGGGCCGACGGTGGAGGGAGGGCATGGTGACACGTGTCCTGTGTGCAGGGCCTTCTAGGCGGTGGCCGCTGTCTGCGACTTCATTTTATTTTCCTCTCGTAGCAGCCTCGGCGGTGGCTTCTGCCCCGTTTACTGTCTCAGAGAAACGAGTGTTTGCCCGGGGTCCTCCTGCAGTGCCCGGGACAAGGCGGTGACCGAGACGATGGCTGGGTGCAGACCGTGGCCGGGCGGCCTGCCCAGGGGGCTCCTGGTGTCAGCGGCAGCAGCCGCTTGCTGGCAATGCAGGGTCTCGGGCTGCACCCCACCCCACGGAGCAGAGACCACCTCGGAACAGAAGTCCTTGGCGGTCACGCTCGCGGCTCCAGAGGGGCTTAGAGCATCTCACGGGCAGGGAAGCTGACGCCGAGCCAGACCCAGGCTCTGCCGAGCGCCAGGGAGACCCCGCCTCCCCCCGCCCCACTTTGGTGTGCCCCCCAGGGGGCCGGCCTGGGGTCCCACCACCTGTGAGCCACGTGCTGAGTGGGCTCGCTGAGGGAGGCTGACCTCACGCCGCCGACTGGCCACCGGTGTTGGAGGTAGTGTCTGTTTCCCAGGGCAGCTGCCGGTCAGTGGCACAGCGTGTCCCGAACACCGCAGTTCAGCAGCTGCCTCCACCCAGGTGCCTTAGCGCGCCGTGCGCCGTGTGTGCGCTGCGTGCGGTGTGTGGTGCGTGCGGTGTGTGGTGCGTGCGGTGTGCGGTGCGTACAGTGTGTGGTGCGTGCGGTGTGTGGTACATGCGGTGTGTGGTGCGTGCGGTGTGTGGTGCGTGAGGTGTGTATGGCGTGTGCTCTGTGTTGTATGCCGTGTGCATGGCGTGTGCTCTGTGCCGTGTGCCGTGTGCATGGCGTGTGCTCTGTGCCATGTGCCGTGTGCATGGTGTGCTCTGTGCCGTGTGCTGTGTGCGTGGCATGTGCTCTGTGCCGTGTGCCGTGTGCATGGAGGAGAAGCGCTTGGCCTGGGGTTGTAGGAAGAAGCTGACCTTGGCTTGCAGTGGCCAGTAGAGAGTTAAGAGCAGAGATGGCTGGAGGGTCAGGGTGTCATGGACCCCCTAATTCCCTGAGGGCTCTTTGTCAAATGGGCCCATGTCCATTTGGGGCCCCAGCTCGGCAGGGCCCGAAGTCAAGGCCCCTGGTGTGAAGATGCGGCCTGGAAGGGGCTGGGGGAGGGCGGGAGCAGAAAGGTGCTGAGCCGGGCATCCGGCCAAGGGTGCCGTCGGGCGCACGCAGACAGTGGACAGCCAGGACACGGCCGAGGGAGCCGCTGCCATGGTCGGGGCACGGCAGGAGGCCTGTGGGTGAGGCCGGGCGCGTCCAGTGCGCTGGGAGAAGCAGCAGGTGCCAGGTGTCACGGAGAGGCACAGAGGACTGTCAGAGCTGGCCGGGGCGGGGGGTGGAGGAGGGCTAGTCCAGCCCTGGACATCTGGGCCAGAGGGTGGGCATTTGAGTGGTGCTGGGAGGGCTGGTGGTGATGGAACTTGGATGAGGCCCCAGCCAGAGAGCGTCTCACCTGGCCCACTGTGGCCCCTGTGAGGGCTGGGCCTATGGGGGACTGTCAAGGCCCCGGAGAAGCCTGAAGCCCAGGCCGGCTGGGCACAGCTGCGAGGGGCCAGGCCAGTGCTTGTGATTGGCACTCCTAATAAGGAGGCGCCTGGGCCCAGCTGTCCACAGGAGGCCTGACGGGCCGCAGGGCAGTGCCGACGGGAGGCTCTGCCACTCAGCAGATTCTGAGCCCGGCCCGAGGCCCGGAGCGTCTCGGCTTTCCGTCAGTGCCCATCTATGGCCTGGCAGCCCAGAGCAGAAACGCCGTCCGGGGTGCCAGCTGCCCTGGGTGTGGCTGCCTGTCTGCAGGCGCGGGCGGGTGACTCATCAAATTACCATGAGGCTGTGCAGGGCTGGGGCCGGGCTGGGCAGGTGACTGAGAACAGTGAGCACAGAGCCTGCTCAGCTCTTCGGGGACACGCCCCACGCTCCTGCCGGCTCCCACGGCCTTTCCCTGAGCCGCGCCCCCTCCCAGATGCTGGCAGGCCCGGCCCCTGCCCGCCCCGCCTCGGGCTGCTCTCCCCCACCCCTACCCAGCCTCCCCTTGAGCTCCCGGCTTGTCACTCAGC
>JAQQSQ010001106.1:0-13137 GCA_028627145.1 Eidolon dupreanum
TATTAGAGGCTCTGATCAATCTGGTAGCAAAGATATTGTTTATCCTTCTTTTTACTAAATGTATTTGACTTTTTCCCCATAACATTCAATAAAATTCTCTGGGGAAGACGTTATAAGGATCAAATCGGGAGCAGTACAGCCATCCTATCCAGACGTGCTACGCTAGATCACTTGGAGTCACGTTATACTCACTTTGATTTTCAGCTGGAGAACTGCTTCCACAAAAACGTTATAGGGGACCCAGATCAAACGATAACATCTTTGGAAGGAAAAGTGATATGGTCATATCGCCCAGCGAGGTCCCCTGAATATGGCTACAAAGTCACGTGTGCGTTTTCACCCTGGCAACTTCTTGGACTTACCTCTTTCTCGTCCCATCGACCAGCAAGGTCTGAATGTGACCACTTTTGACTATCACCCCGTTGTCATCACGGCCCACTTCTTCCTAACCGGTGTCTCTGCCTCTACTCTTTTACCCCTTTAGTCGATTTTCATGAGAATAACACGAGCGCTCCTGCTACAGGCGGGTTGGATTCCATCACTGCACTTGTCGCCCGCTCCATGGGTGTCTTCCTTGCCCTCCATAGGAGCCAAAGTCCTACAGTCTCTGCTCAAATGGACCTCTCCGTCCTCCTTCCCCATCACTGTTTTACTCGCTCCTGCACCCTAGTTAGCAGGCTGCTGTCTGCACTCTGACCTCAGACCTTTTCGTGTGCTTTTTCTTGTGGACCCTGAGAAAGAAGACACCTACCAAGAAGACACCTACCAAGATGGGGGCGAGATAGACATGACAGGTTTGGAAAGTTGATTTGTAGGACTTGCTGAGGGACTTGCAACTTGTGGCTGAGGGGAGGGAGAGGAATCAGAGCAGCTCCTTAGGTTTGAGGTGTGGGCTCCCTGGGTGACTGGTGATGTCTTTTTTAAGATGGGCAAGACTGGAACAGGCGAAGGTTTGAGGCAGGGTGGGGGAAACCTTGAGTTCATTTGAGGGATTAATAGATTTGAAATACCCACCAGCCAGCTGTGTTTATTGTATCCCATTGGAAACTCCCAGTGACTCCCTGATTTTCTGTCAGGCTCTCTCTTCTGGGCTCACTGGGTCTCCTCGCCTTCTCTCTTCCAGTTGCTTTTACCCAACAGAGAGCTGCAGAGTATCAGACAGCGGAAAGCGAGTGAAGACAAGGTATGCATTGCCCTGGCTCCTCGGCTGTGTGGCCTGCAAGGGTTGACTCATCCTTCTTCCAAAGGCTGCAACTCCTGGCTCATGATCCTCTCCTCCGTGAACCTCTCCAGGTACTTCCTGTAGCCCCTTCTCTTCTCCTCTTGCATTTTCAGGCCTAGAGCGTGGGCACTCCCCTTATTGCCAGCTCCAGGATACTGCTTTGTCCCTTGTTGGTTTTCTCGAACCCAACCTACACTTTTGTAAGTAATCCTTTTATTAAAAATATGTTAAATTACCTGGATTTTAATTGGATTGGCGTATTGCATCTCTTTGCTGCCGGGCTCTTGAAATACAACAGTAACCTAGGAAAGCCAGTAGACACTCAGATAGAGGAGTAGGGAGTTACAGTGAGGGGTGAGGCTGGAGTTCAAGGTCTGAGGGTCATTAGTTTATAAATAGCGCTGCAGTTCATGGCTCAGGGTTAGCTCATCCAGGGAAAATTGCCCTGAATCCTTAAAAGCCACTTTTCACGGAGCTCAGCGCTTTTTGTCCAGCCAGGCAGCGAGCTCACAGCTTGTACTCTCTTCTGTCTTCTGCTCAGCAATTCTAACAAAGGCAGTGACAAGCTATTAGCAGCATTCCCCTTCCAAACTGCCATTTCATGTTGAGTTTCACCAAAGTCATTATTGCTCTAATTTGCTCCCCAGGACGCTAGCTCACATAGGACTAACACCCGGAGTGGGATAGAGCCCTGCTTTTGTCTGCTTTCTGTTTTTAAATGTATTTTTTCTTCTGGAGGGCAATGGTCGTATTGACAAACATTCTGTAGGGGATGGGAAGTCTGCATCAGACTCATGCAGGATACCGTTAAAGCTCCACCTGTGAGGTCAGTTACCCAGAAAAGCGTGATGAGAAATTCGGCTTCAGCAGACCAAGTATTCAGATTTAGGTGTGGGCTGGCAGGCAGGCAATTAATGTTTTACACAGAGGTATTTGAGTATTAATAAGACACTGAACATAAAAAGACAACTAGAAATCCTCAGAGTTCCATTGAAAAGCCAACAGCTGAGAGCTGACTGCCAAAGGGTAAAAGGAGTTTCTGGGGTCTCCGGATTAATTACCTGAGATCTATCTCCCTAATTACCAGAGGAAGTGATAGCTGTTATTATTTAATTGGAACTCTTGTTACTTAATTTCTTTCATATTCTGAAAAGCAATTAACGGTGTAAGGAGAAGCAGGCTTGAACTTTTAAAAGCTTCTCCTTGGCTTCTCAGAACCCAGTCCTGCATAGTTTTAGAGGCGTAATTTATGCCCTGCCTCCTCCAGGATGGATGCCTGGATTCTTACTGGCTTCTTCCTCTTCTTTGAGTTTCTGGATAACTTCTTCTTAGAACCGTAGTGTCTAGTCCAGGATTTTCAGCCTTTTGCATGGCCTTCTTGGAATTCCAGGGTTCTGTGCACCCTAATTTAAAAATACCAGTCTAGTTTGCTTGGTTTCTAATCTGGAAAATCTAAATTTTGTGTTCCAAAGATAACCTCTGCATGAGTTTTTCTTCTTTGACAGCTATAAAAAAAAAAACAATACGATTATGGTTTTTGTAATTCCCGAATTGCCTTCCCTTTTGAGATTTGAAAGGTCAGAAACTGGCCGAAATCTTGGAGGTTCACTTTCCCAAGTCGCTCACTTTCCTGACGGAGAAGGCAAACACAGGATGCAAAGCGGAAAGTGCTCAGGTTCCCGAGGTTAGTGGCAGAGCCCAGATTCCTAAATCAAGTCGTTCCTCATCCCAAGCCGAGCTTCCTTCTCCCACCCGGGGACTACTCGTTCCTCCATTAAAGGATGCTCGACTCAGTTCAGATTGCTGCCCCTCAGCCTTCAATGTGCGCACAACTCTCAGAGGGGTCTTGCTGGAACGCAGGCCAGTCTCTTCCTCCACCACGCACTGTCAGTCTAGGGGCATGAGGTCTGCCCAGTCCTTTCCTGTGTCCCGGTTCCAGGCCTGGGCCTGCGATCCAGGTGAGAGCTTCAAGCCCAGCCATGTCGCTATGTTCTATGCCCCTAGCCCTCTGCTATATTGGTTATATTACCAATGCATATATGACAGGAGCCGTGCAAATCAGAGACTTCCAAAGCTTGTTAGTATTATCGAGGAGCAGACATTCACGTTTAGGGGAAGCGTCTTGGTTAATACCTTGCCCATCAGGGGGGATGAGGAAAGGGTCACGGACAGGAAGCCAAAGGGTTGAGAGCCATGGAAGTCAGTCGATGAGCTGCCCAGAACTTTGTGACGCCTGGAAGTCGAAGGTCCCCGTGCCTCCCAGAAGATCTTGTTGCACCTCAGCTACTGGTGCAGGCGGGGGACCCCGGGCCTCGGGCTCCCTCTCTCCCTTGAGCCCCCCGCCTCTCTATTGTGAAAGCAGGGGTTCAGGGAAAGGCACCCCACGCAGGGGTCCTGCCCAGAAGGCCCATTACTGGACATTCCTGGACATCTTTTTCCCATCGTAGCCCTTTCCTAGGACAGGACTGTGTCGCAGGAGCACCCGGGCGCGAAGCCTGACGTTGTCTCTCGTGGTCCACGAGAGACACGAGGGAGAACTTCGCACCTCAGCGCCTCCCTTGCCACACCCGCAGGACCAGGGCGGGCCATCTGTCCTCGCCGATCTCCCAGACGCCACCAGCGGCTCCTCCTCTCCCTCTTCTCATGTCCTCATCTGGATTTTTGACTTACCTCCCCATTTTTCCCCTTCCGCTATGTCGTTCTGACTGGCCACTTTCTCTTCCTTGTTTGGACAGCTCTTCCTGGCTCTGGGGTCCCTGGAGCAGACAAAGGGGAGACCGTGCGTCCTCCCAGCCCTCTTCACAGAGCGTTTCCCTGGCCCAAAATATCAGGATCCCGCCCTCGCTGTGCTCAGTGGCAATGAAGCCAACTCGAAACTAATATCGAGAGCGAAGCAAAAGTGTGCAGATCGGGAGGCTGTAAAAGCATGTTTCTCAAAGGGAACGATGGTTAACGTTGGCTGGAACTTTCTCTCCGAAGCCAGCGCCAGCCTCTGCCCGGAGGCTGGGTGTCCGCTGGTAGCAGGGCCTCGCCTGACGCATCCACACTTGTTCACGCTCAACGTGAAAAGCGCCCGGAGACCGTGAGAAAATAGCGAACACTTGTCGGGAAAGGGGAGGGAGCGTGTCCACGACCTTCAGCTGAAATGCATGGGCACGCGGTGGCCGCTGTGTATTCTTCAGCCGCCTTCTCGGCCTGGCCAGTGTCTACACACTGAGAGGCAGAGGCTGGAGGAACATGTCCCGAGGGAACCTGGCTCGCTTTGCCACTCCCGCTTCTTAAGATGAAAGGTATTGGGGTCACAGTGGTTAATAACATATCAATTTCGGGTGTAGACTTCATAATACAGCATCTGGGTGCTCCTTTGTTCGCTCACCACCCGAAGTCTAGACTCCATCACCTCGTACTTGACCCCCTTTACTCTCTTCCCCTTCCCCCTGAATTCCCTTCCCTCTGGTAACCACCGATCTGTCGTCCGTATCTGTGGGTTTGGGTTTTTTGTTTGTTTTGTTTATTTGTGGCTTTTTGTTTTATCCCACATAGGAGTGAAACTCATAGAAACAGAGAATAGAATGGCGAATTAGCAGCAGCTGGGTGGTTGGGGAAAATGGGGAGTTATTGTTCGATTGGTATAGTTTCAATCAGGCAAGATGCAAGAGTTTTTGAGACCCCGCTGCCCAACAGAGCACCTGTATTTAACATATGATATTGCGCACTTAAATTTTAATTGGATAGATCTCATGTTAAGTTTTCTTAATACACGCACACACACACACACACACACACACACACACACACACACACACATGAACAGGGAACGCAAGGCAACCTTTGGGGGTGATGGATATGGTAATTACTTTGGTAATGTGCTGATGATTTCATGGGTGTATGTCCAAATTAATCAAATTATATGCATTAAATATTTGCATTTTTTTGTATTTTGATTATACCTCAATAAAGTTATTAAAAGAATAATGAAATACTTTCTCAGTTGATCTCCACTCTATCCTTGCTTCTCTCCATCTCGTTTTTCACACGGCAGCCAGAGGGCTATTATAAACTATACATTGGATCCTGCGGCTTTCCCGCTTAAAACCCTCCAATGCTTTCCTCTTACATCGCTGTCAGATTCTAACTTCCCTGCACCCCAGACGCTGTGTCCCCCTTCTCTGCCCTGAGCATGGCAGCCCTATTCACATAGTGGATCTTGCATTTGCCATGTGAAATACTTCCCCCCGCAGGATTCCACATAATCATGTTTCTCCTTGTTCAAATCTTCATGCTACTGTCACTGCTTTTAATTGGGTGCCTCTGACCACCCTACACAGCTCAGATACGCCCGCCATTCTCTGTCTCATCTCTTTCTTTTGCTTTTTTCTTTTTTTATCTCAGACAGTGTCACTCCCAGAAATTATCTTGTTTATTCACTCATTTGTTTTCGCTCTGCCTGTTTTCCTCCCATTGTGCTAGACCTTTAATAAATACTCAATAATGTCTATGAATGAATGAGCTATTTGTGTGGACTTGCTTAAATTACTCACTCTCTGGGTCTTAGCATTCGCATTTATTAATTGAAGATATTAGACGAGGAGAATCCTGGATTTATGAAATCTCTACCCTATGGCCTGAAAACATAATATGGGATTTGAGATAGAGGAAAGTATGATTCGAAGATATGACATAGGATTGGGCCTTGGGGTAGTAAAGATCTTATCGATAATATAAAACTAAGAAAAAATAAGTTACAGTATAGAAGATAACTATAATTAAGTCTGTAATTACAGACTGTCAATGAATTCAGATTATAGAGAAGGCAAATGACATTCTAAACAGATAGTTATCTCGAAGATATCATGGAAGAGTAAGTATTTGAGCTGCACTGTGACAGATGAGCTAGCTATGAACAGATGCCCCCACGCTGTTGATTTATTTCAAGCCAATTCTTATTCATCTTCGGACTTGGGGCGCCGGCTTAGGATGTCACGATAAAGCATGGAGGCTGGCCAGATTGCATTTGGTACCTAGCTCTGCTACATGCCAGCTTTGTGACCTTGTGTGAGCAGTTGATTGCTTTGAACCTGTGTCCTCACCCGCAAAATGGGATTAATAGTAACGATTACACAGACTTGGGAGAACTTGATTAAGTTTTATTCCACAAGGCGTGTGGGTGTGTAGAACAGTGACTCACTCCCCTTAGGCCCTCATGAAATAGTAAAGAAAATCCAAAAGTAGTAACATACAAGACTATATGTTTCAAATTTTATTAGACCATCATAAAATATTAAAGAAAAAGACAGAGTGGGTGAACACAGGACTAAATTTTTTAATCCACCGTACTTTTTTGACTGTCTACCCACACCAGGTTTGGTGTTGGTCATGGAATGATCCTTGGATGTTCATAGTCATGGGGGAAAACGATGTACACCCCTTCCTTGTCACCTGGATTAAATACGTAGGGGGACGTGCAAAAATAGACGTACTGTTAATGTTTGAAATCCTCAACGATAAGCCCTAAGACCTTCAGAAATGTCCCAAGCTGTAATATCACTATGGAAATATCATTTATCTTATAAACTATTAAAAAAAATTTGTGCTTCAGAAGTTTTCTCCCAAAAGGACTAAATTTAGTGCTGGGCTATACTCTTACAAAGAATTATCACTTTTTCAAAATTCGTTTGCACTTAATCTCTATTACTAGTGATAGAAGATGGTTTCCTTTTCTAGATGATTTTTTTCGAGATGAAAAGTGTCAATCACTTCATTAAAGTGACAGGTTAGAAAGACCAGGAATAGGGGTCAGTCAAATGAGGCTGTGTGTGTGTGTGTGTTTCAACATAAATTTTTGCATTAATTTTTATTGTTAATATTTCATTAAATGTACTTAAATAGTATATCAAGTTTTTTAATCTTATTACTCTATTTTGATGCCGCTCAAATTTTGTTCCTAAAGTGAGTGTTTTGCTTGCCTTGCCCTAGTCCTGGGGTATACGGATGTGGACCTGGGGTCAGCAGGGATAGGAAGTGGCCAGTTGGACTCACAGACTGGTAAGGAAAATAACCAGTATCTACTGAACAAGCACTGCACCAGGCACTTTACATCTAATGCCTCGTTTAATCCCTACAGTAATTCCTCAAGGGAACAATATGTCTCCATTTGAGAGACGAGGCACCATAGTGGCACTTGAAAATATGTGTCAAATAGATGACAATATTAGTTGTACTTGATTTTCCTTGAATGCCTACTATGTGTCAAGGCTATACTAAATGTTTTATATCTATCAGCTCTTGGCAACTTTAAGATCATAGATGAGGGAACTGGTGTACCTGGTCAAGATAATATAATGAAGAAATAAAAAAAACCGGGATGTGAACTCAGGTAGAGTTGCCAGATAAAATATGAAATGTCCAGTTGAATTTGGATTTCAAATAAACATTGATTTATTTTTACTGCAAGTAGACACACTTCTACTATAACAATTACTTATTGTTTACTTGAAATTCAAATTTAACTGAGCACCCTGCAGAAACCTGTCGTGTTCTTATACACTAATACCAATCAGAAGGAGAAATGAAGAAAACAATCCCATTTACAACTGCATCAAAAAGAAAAAAATACCAAGGAATAAATTTAATCGAGGAGCTGAAAGACCTATACTCTGAAAACTATAAGACACTGAAGAAAGAAACTGAGGAAGACAGAAATAAATGGGAGGGCAAACCATACTCATGGATTAAAAGAATTAATATTGCTAAAATGACACTACCAAAGAAATTTACAGAATCAAGTCAATTCTATCAAAATACCAATGTCATTCTTCTCAGAACTAGAACAAATAATCCTAAAATTTATATGGAACCACAAAAGACCCTGAACAGCCCAAGCAATCTTGAGAAAGAACAAAGACAGAAGTATCACACTCCCTGATCTCAAAATATACTACAAGATTATAATAATCAAAACAGTATGGATTTTTTTCTTTTTTGAGTTTTTGTCTTTTTTTTTTTTCTGTTTCAGGTTCACAGCAAAATTGAAGGGAAGGTGCAGAGATTTCCAGTACACCCACCGCCCTCATACCTGCATGCCTCCACCATTATCGATATCCTTCACCAGATGGTACATTTGTTACAACCGATGAACCTACCTTGACACATCAAAATTGCCCCAAATCCATAGCTTACATTACAGTTCACTCTTGGATGTACATTGTATGGGTTTGGACGAATGTATAATGACATAGATCTGTAATTCTAGTGTCATACATAGTATTTTCTGACTCAAATGTCCTCTGTTCTCCATCTATTCATTCATCCCTCCCCTAACCCCTGACAATCACTGATCATTTTACTGTCTCCACACTTCCGTATTTTCCAGAATGTCATGTAGTTGAATTTATATGATTGATAGCCTTTTTGGATTGGCTTTTTTCACTTAGTAATACTTTCACTTAGTATTTCATCATTGGATAGCTCATTTTTTTTTTTTTTAGTGCTGAATAATAATATCCCATCGTCTGGATGTATCACAGTTTATCCATTTACCTACTGAAGGATGGCTTAGTTCACTCAAAGTCGGGGAAATTATGGATAAAATTGCCGTAAACACCCACATAAAAGTGTGTAGATAGACGTTTTCAAGTCCTTTGGGTAAATGCCAAAGGGCGTGATTGTTGGATCATATGGTAGGAGTATGTTTGGTTTTGTAAGAAACTGCCAAACTGTCTTCCCAATTGGTTGGACCATGTTGCAATCTCACCAGCACCGAATGAGAGTTTCTGTTGCTCCACGTCACCAGCATTCTGTGTTGCCAGTGTCCTGGCTTTTGGTCCTTTTCACAGATGTCCAGGGGTATCTCACTGTCATTTTAATAAATGGCGTTTTCCCAATGACATATGATGTGAAGCATCTTTTTGTGTGCTCATTTGCCATTTTATTTTCTTCTTTGGTGAGGTGTCTGTTAAGATCTTTGACCCATTTTTCAATCAGGTTGTTTTTTTTTCTCGTCGTTGAGTTTTAAGAGTTCTTGTGTGTTTCTTAGTTCCCTGTATTTTTCTTTACCAAACCTGGTAACCAGAAACATGGTGACATCTGATGTCAGTAATGCGCATGCATTACATCTCCCTGAGGTTTACCGTGTCCAACCCTCTAAGGTCACACACAAAGTAGGTGGAACTGTGTTTTTGGACTCTTGAAACCCCACTGTTCCCCATTACACAGATGGCCACACATCTTCCTTTGCCCAGACAGGCCTTGCTTGTCACCCGTTGTCCCCTTCATAGTTATCTAGTTATCATTACCTTTTTCACTCTCAAAAGTACCTTATTTCTGCTTAATATCCACTTACCATGAAGGAATCAAATTTATACCATAGCAAAACAACACATTTCTAGGCGTCACTGACATTTGAGGTCACTTACAAGTAGTTAAAGTCGTGACTTTTAAATAGCCCGAAGCCAAGAGCCTTTTCCATCTTTTGATGTACACAATTCATGGTCCCTGCCTCTAGCTTCCTTTGTTGTCCCCATCTGTTTAGTGGGAGAGCTGAGGTAGGTAATGTCCAAGCCTTCTGCCATGACGCCATGGCGCCTGGTGTCTTGAGTAGGTAGTGACACCTTGTCCCGTCCCACTCCACCTTCTCCAGGAAGCCTTCCCCAGCTGACTCCATGCACCAGATCCCAGCACCCCATGCCCCCTCTGCAGTTATAACCACCCTTTCCACACCACTCTGAAACGGTGTCTCCTGTAGGTGGTTTAAGTTCCCAGAGAGTGGAGGCTCTCTCCTGTTCGCTCCGTGGCAGCCAAATGCCTGGCACGTAGCAGTTACCAACAGCGTCTGCTGAGTGAATCAGAGCGTGACTGCACAGATCCACAGAGCAGGCTCTCAAGAAGAGGAAAGATGCCTGGGAAGGTTGATGGGCACTTAGGACCCCTGGAGCCTGAGCGCCTGGTCCTGATGCAGGCATCCGACAGAGCGACTTGGAGAAAGCAGCTCAAAGGCACCATTCACTATTCCCCCATTCCTCCCCAGCCCGCGTCTCCTACTCCACATGGCTCCTCTCCCAAGATCTGCATGGGCTCTGCAAACATCTCCCCTCACACTGAGTGAGCAACAGACACAGCCGTGACAATCACAGACGAAACAGCAAACCAGCTCCCCACCGCCGGCCACGCACCGCGACTCCTTCAGGGCAGAGCACGTCCGTCACATTTTGTCTCCCAGGCCCATAAATAGAGTGTCATGTGCAATAATAATGTGATTGCTCCTGGCAGAGGCCAACCTCCGAGGCGGCCATGCCATGCCGTGCCATGACAAGTCCCATGCTTGGCAATCAAAGAGCCCAAATGGCCAGACCTGTGACAAAGATCATCCAGAAGCCCCTCCTTCTCATGGTGGCAGCCAATGTCTGCCGAGTGCTCTAACAAGGCAGGACACTTCCTTTGTTCCCTGAGATAGAGAAGGAGAGAGAAAAAAGAGCATAATTTTAATAATTAGAGCTTTCATTCTCATAGCAATCATTTAAAGTAGACTTGATTATTATAATCCCCATCTTACAGATGAGAAATCTGAGGCTCAGAGAGGTTCACTAACTGGTTCAAGGTCATTCAGTAACTTAGTGAGGGGCTGAGCAGGGATCTGAGCCTAGCCAGGCTGACAGCTGAACTAAGCCCACCCGGTGCTGCTAGATTCGAGGATTTTGCAAGCGTTCTTTTAATTGTTGTTTTCAATATGTGATACACACCAATATCCTGGTGAGTTACTTATTGTGAGCCCACTTTTTGAGATGAGATCGAGCTTCAATGAAGCTAAAGAAATTATACAAGGCAATAAAATGAATTAGTGACAGAGTAAGATTAAGAATTCAAACCTAGAAATGTGTCACAGCAAAACCTGTAATATTTTTGGCACTCCTCTCTCCCTCTTTCCTCTCCTCTCCTCTCCTTGCCTCTCCTCTCCTCTCCATTCCTTTCCTCTCCCCCCTCCCCAAGCTTTATAAACACATTAATCAGTTCACTCAGTTCGACAAACTTATGTCTCAGGTCCCTCATGTGGGAACAGTGGTATATCTGTATCCAGTGATATGAATAAATCTTTCAAATCTAATATTCCCGAATTCAATTATGACTTTTATTCATTGAGCAGCAGTCTGTGACATCATGAGAAGAGACAAAAAGGATGAATAGGGTTTCTGGCCTCCAGAAAAGTAACACATGTAAACATGATGTAAATGATATTGTTGTCACATGACTCAAGTCATGTCTGGCCAAAGAATCCAGGGACAAGGTCAAGGGGGGAAAAACACAGTGAATTCATCCATTCGGCGGTTTAGGAAATGTCTATTAGGTTCGAGCTCTTTGCTAGCCACTTGGGGGAATATGACAAACAAAATAGATACAAGCCGTGCCCTCACGAAACTCACTATCTAGTGGGAGGCAGACAAGGAAACGGACAAGAATCCATTGTCAAGAACACATCTTTGGTGCGGGATTCCATGCACGGGCACCACATGAAGGCATCCCAGAAAACGTCAAACTAAGCTACTGAGGTTTCTAAAAGGTGAGCAAGCAGGCCAAAGGTGAAAGCAGAAGGTGAGGGGTCAACCAGCGCTCCCAGCCACGGGAACATCGTGGCCCAAGCACTGGTGAGAAATAACAAGAGCCAAGGTCGGGCAGGCAAACACAGGCTGGGTCATGCCGGACCGTGTATGCACCCAGCTGTAGCGAGGAGCTGGGATTCCATTTTTATTCTAAGAGCAACAGGAATGATTGCCTGAGAAATGAAAGCAGAGATGATCGCCAACACACGTGGAGCACTTCTGTGACCTCAGGGGAGTTACTTAACTTCTACTGCCTCAGTTTCTCCAACTGTACATGGGTATTTAAATAAGACCTATCTCCCAGGATTCAAGGAGAGATTCTCTATAGAGTTTAGCAGAGTGCCTGGGCATGCAGTCACTGTAGCTCTCATTTTTATTATAGTTTCATCGCCACTATCGCCCTACTGGAATGGTGTGATCTTCCATAGTTTGCATTTGAGAAACCTGAGGACATCTGTGAACTGGAGTGAAACTACGCAACAGGAAGAAGCAAGTTCCTAGCATTTCTGGAAAGAAGCCACTGAAATTCGCAACTTCAGATGTCTAAACAGGAAGACATGGCTCCAAGAACAACTTCCCCGGTGCTCAGAAATTAAGTGGAAGTAGGTCCTGAGGTCATTGAATGTTTCTCGACCTCGTTCTGTGGCTGCCACCCAACCTTCAATAACAGGCTTCTGGTAAGCTGTGTGCCAGGTACTAGGCAGGAAATACAGATGAGTCATATTAGTAATGATGATGGCGGCGATGCTAACCTTATCAACCACTTCCCATGTGCCAACTTCCTTCCTAAGTGCTTTACAGTTATTAATCCTTGCAGTTACTGCCCTGCAAGAGCTCCCCAATACCAGGACTGGACAAGGAACTACAAAGAGCAGCAGACTCGGTTTAGAGGGTCCTAAGTCACAGTCCTGGATTAGCCACCATCTTGAAAATGCAAGGTGGTGTCTGAGACGGGAACTCACACTCTGGGTGACCTGTTGTGTTTCAAGTGCCCAGGCTGGGTGCACCTTTGCTAGCCTCTGGTGTACTGCCTGGTCCTCCAGGTGTTGCTCACTCCCTTCCCTCCCCTGAAGCCAAATGGCGAACAGCCCACCTCTCCCTACGGGAGCCTTCCGGAACTACAGATGGGTCTCCTTCCCCTGCAGCTCCACCTAGGACAACATCCCTTACTCCTTCCTCGAGCCTTCTTGGACATCCTCATCTTTGTGAGTTGCCACCTTCTTGCCCTGCCTGCCCTGGGCTTGAGAGTGAGTCCTCTGAGGGCAGATCGGGTAGATGACTAGTCTCAGTGCCCTGGTGACTAGCACGGTGCTTGGTGGCCAG
>JAQQSQ010001107.1:0-13132 GCA_028627145.1 Eidolon dupreanum
GCAGACCCAAAGGGGGCCTTCCACGGCGTTCCTCTGCTTCTCGTGGGGGAGTGTGCCGTTCTCGCCACAGAAATCGTTCACACCTCTCGCTAAACATAAATCTAAAACGCACGAAGTCAGGACCCCCTCAGTGCCGGGCACGGGTCCACTTCTTGACCTGCGTCGGTTCGTTTTACCTCCACGTTCGGGTGGGAAACGGAGGCTCAGGGAGGGTCACCCTCTCGCCCGCGTCGTCGGCTGGTGAGGGGCAGAACCGACGCTCGCTCGCAGGCAGAACCGACGCTCGCTCGCAGGCAGAACCGACGCTCGCTCGCAGGCAGAACCGACGCTCGCTCGCAGGCAGAACCGACGCTCGCTCGCTCGCAGGCAGAACCGACGCTCGCTCGCAGGCGGAACCGACGCTCGCTCGCAGGCAGAACGTCTGAGTCTGAACCCCAGGTGCTTCGGCTCCGTGGGAAAGCGAGGGTTCAGCCGGTCGGAACGGAGGTGGTCGCTGGGGATGAGCGAGCTTTCCTGTGGCGTCCCTCCCTCCCCTGCGGGTCGTCCTCGGCCGCGGTCGCCCGGCCCCCTGGTCCAGGCTGCCTGGCGAGGCCAGACTGTCCGCGGCTCATCACTGGCTCTGCCTGTCGTTAGCCCCTGGGGCTTCAGGCTGCAGGGTGCCCTGGGTGGGGGTGCTGTGTGGGCTTGAAGTGTCTGTCTCTGGATTGCTTTGGCGGGGTGCTGCCCGCTGGGCCTCCAGGGAGGGGGTGGCTGACTGGGGCTGGGGTCTGCCGCTTAGCGTGACGAGCCTGTGCCCGTGTGCTCGTGACCCGTGTGACTCAGCCCTCACCCACGAGCACCTTCCGTGTGTCGCTGCCCAGTGTTCATCATGGGTTAAACGGGGCCGATGTTGTGACCGCATCAGCGAGCAGTGCTCGGGGAGTTTGGTGGCACTCTGGTCTAGTGAGGGGACAGCACCCCGTCAACACACCTTACAGCCGCAGGTCTGTGTTTCGGGGTGTGCTGCCCCCACCCCTCCCAGAGGGGTCCGTTTTGGGAAGGGGAGGGGACATTGGCGGTTTTGGCCTTGTGAGAGCCGCAAGGCAACCCCGTGAGCTGATGCCTGTCCCGTACCCACGGCCATTCCGATGTCACGCGAGAGGAACGGGCCGCTCAGAGAGGCGGACGTGCCAGCCTGAAGTCTCGCGTGGCGTGGCGTGGCGGGCCGTGACAATAGTACCGTGACCGACGCCAGGCCGGGGACTTCAGGCTCAGCGTCCCCGAGGCCCACACGTCCCCCCCTCCAGGCTCATCCAGTCCTTCCTGTCCTCGTTCCTTCCGTTGCTGTCTGTGTGTCTCCCGTGTGGGAGGCCGTCTGCCAGGCCGCGAGTCGCCGTGAGTGAGGGAGACTGGTGTCTACACGCGCGGGGCGCGGGCGGAGTGTGACCGGCCGGGAGGGAGGTGCTGCCGGGGGCCGGCTCCCCGCCGGCGGCCCGGAGGGCCCCGCCGCGTCTGCGTCTGAGGCCGTGCGGGCTCCGGGCCAGGACGCGCTCGCCCGGCCGCGGCTCAGCCGGTGCAGGGTCCGTTCTGTCCCCTGAGAGGTGAAGACGCCGTTTTGTGGGCTTTCCCCGCCGAAGTCCAGTCTTGGCGGCCAGCGGGGGGACGCGCGAAGATGTGCCCCAGAGCGTGTCCCTGCCCGCCGGACCTTGTCAAGGCTTCTCCTGGCTGAGCCACTCTCGGCCGCGGTCCGGACGCTCGCCCTGCCCTGCGGCCCGGTGCGGCCTCGTCTGCTCTCTGTCCTCTCGTGGTGGCCTCGCCTCAGTGCCACCGACGATGTTCTTCTGGCTCTTCCCGCAGCCTGCACTGTCCTTCCTGGGCTCTGCACGGCCCGGTCACCCCTTTAGCTGTCCACTCCGGTGTCCCCTCCTCAGGAGGGCCAGCGCTGAGCCTATCCGAAGGAGCCCGTCCCTGTCCCCCTCTGTCCCCATCCCTGTCCCCGTCCCTGTCCACCTCTGTCCCCCTCTCTTGTTCCCCTGACACGATCTTGTGCTTATCACACGTGTCTGTCATTACGGCGTGTGTTTATTTGCTTCTTATCTGTTTCCTTGCTCTGGATAAAGGACGAGACTCTACCCTCTCACGCCGTGTGCTGGCGCCTGGCACGTAGCCGACATGTGCAGCTGTGTGGTGCGCGTTTGCCGCACGAGCGATCGGGCAGTGGACGCGGGCTCGGCGGGTGGCTGTCCTGCTGAAGTGGCCGCGTGGGGGAAGGCCCGGCGTGAAGGGGCGTGGCATCGGGTGTGTCGGGACCTCCGCGTGAAGCCGTGGAGGCCGAGCGCATCCCCGGGGTGTTGGGTGCTGCGGGCGGGCCGTCAGGGGTGGTCCCGACGTGGTTAGACACCGCTGGTGACCGTGGAGAGAAGGGTGAGAGCAGGACGGGGGGGGGCGCACACTCAGGAAGCGGGTGTGACGAGCAGCCGGGCGCGGGGACCGCTGTGTGCGGGCCACGCCCGGTGTCCTGGCCGCGTGGCCGACTCTGTCCAGTGGGGAGGGAGCCGAGCCCGCAGGCGCAGGCACAGGCGTTGGTAGCGTGATGCCGGAGGCTGAAGCTGCTGGCATGCCGGGCGTGAGGCCATCGGGAGCTGGGGGGGTTAGTGGAGGGAGAGGAGCCAGCGAAGGAGAAGGAAAAATGGTGCTTCCAAAGGCAGAGGAGGAGCCGGCAGGGTCAGAGGCCGTGGGAGCCATGGGATGTCGCGTTCAGGGGGGCAGACATGGCCGGCCCACGACGTGCCACCGGCCGGCGGTGCTGGAGAGGACGGGCCGAGCATGGACATGGGCACCGGATTCGACCGTCGACGTTAGGGATCGGGACCGTGCTTGTTCAGGGGCATGCTGGGAGCCGGGTCCCGGGCGTGGGGCAGGGACGTGGACCGGGCGGGCACGCCGCGCTGACGGGCCGCGGGGAGGGGCGGGAGAGGCGGCCACCGTGGGGCGGCCGCCGGGAGGGGCTCTCAAGCGGGTTTCCAGTGCGAGTGGGAGAAGCAGCGTGAGGGGCGGGCTCGGGTCACACGGGCAAGGGACCGGCGGTGAGCAGCAGGGGCCGCGGGCCTCGCTGCCACCCGGTGCTCCGGCCCTGCGAGTTACAGAGACGCCCCTAGGAGTCCTTTCCGTGGGCACGCGAGCCCGCCCGGGCCCACCCGGCGCACGGCCATCCGTCCCTCGCGGTGCTGTGTGTCTCCGGGAGCGATGTGCAGGTCACCGTCCGCTGAGAGCGGTCACGATGGATGACACGTTCACGCAGGAGCTCTCGGGCTGCATTCGACGCCGTCTGAGCACAGAGGGTTTGTTCCTTGGGGCCGTCCACTTTCCAGCTTTCATTACTGGGAGAGCGAAATGTATCGGTTGCATTCCAAAATTGATTTTTATTTCCCGAAAGAGGCCCATAAAAATAAATAACTTCCCGGGAGGGGAAGAAAAGACGAGAAGTCTCTCCATTGGGCAATTTGCTAGAAAAGGAAAGGAAGCCTGAAGGGCAAAGCCATCTAAACGTGGAGGTCGTATCTCTTGTTTTCTCCTTTTCTTTTCTTTCTTTTTTTTTTAAACTTGAGCCTTTGGAAAGGCCCACGCTGCTGGGAGGGCTCGCGTGGGGCAGCTTCCTGGGGTGGGGACTGCAGTGTCCCCTGGAGCATTGCCACACGCCCTGCCCATCTGCATTGCTATCAGAGCTGTGTTGGCAATGACACGTTAGCCACTGTATCCGTGAGCTTTGCTGCGTAACAAATGAGCCCAAATGTAGCGGGCTGGAAACAACAAACTTCCTTTCCGCTGTGTGGGGCTGCTGGCAAGTCCTTCTGGCCCGGGCTGGCATCCCTGGGGCTGAATGGGCTGGGGTGGCCTCAGGCTCCCGTCTGGGGCCTGGCCCGGCGAAAGCGGGGTGACGGGCGACCTGGCCACGTCTTTCCCGCCATCCAGCAGGCGTGCCCCAGCCCGCTGACAGGGTCGTGGGCACGGGACACTTGAGCAGAACGGGAGAGGGACCCGGTTCCAGCCTTGAGTCACGAGCACGTTTTGGGACTCTGTTTGTGTCACGCTGGCTAGTATTCCCCGTGGCTAAAGCAAGTCGCACGACCAGGCGTACATTCAGAGGATGGAGAAGCCGACTTTCGTTCTTGCATCGGCGTTTTGCTGTTCTAACCATAAGGGGAGCGTGTGGGCAGGGGAGGCGCCATGCAGGCAGGGAGGTCCAGAGAGGCTGGTGACTGGCCTGAGGCCCCCCAGCAAGCCAGGGCCGCCGCGTAAGCAGCCCGCTGGGTGAGCTCGGCCGGGGTCCCCTCTCCGCGGTTCCCTCTGCTACTCTGGCCCCCGGGGGCCGCTCCCTCCCTGTGGGGGCGATCAGCATGGCTGGCCCCTCGCTCGGCCCCAGAATGATCTCGTTTTATCCCCGAGCGCTCACCCGTGCCGAGGGACGTCTGTAGTTAAGTTTCTGGGGGTCTAAAGTCACACACGGATTTCCGACTGCTCGGGGTGCCGACAGCCGGGCCCCTGCATTGTTGAGGGAGCCACGGCCGTCTGCGGCCTGTCCGTGGTGGGGGGAAGAGTTAGCTCCAAGTGGGCTGACGCGCAGAGGCAGGCAGGCCGCGTCGCCGGCCGGGACGCCGCTTTGCCAGGCGACGTGTGTGGTCGGGTCCGTTTCGGCAGGACGGCTCTCCCTGGCCCGTCTCAGCAGGGAGGAAGGGCGGGCGCCGGGGCACACGGATCGGCCTCCCGGCCCCTTCGCCAGGCCCCCGGGTGTGGTTCAGCAGGGACGTGGTCCAGGTCCAGCCCCACGGGAGCCCTCAGACCTGCCCGGGGCTCTGGCGTGCCCGGTCGGGCAGGAAACGCAGCTTGCTCAGTGCTGCTTGCTCAGTGCTCTGGGTGTCAGCCCTGTGCTGGGGGGTGGGGGCGGGGGATCGGCGTTCTTGCAGGTGGAGAGGCCCTGCTGAGCCGAAGACGACGCTCACCTGTTTGCATCCTACCTGCCTTACCCAGTCCCCAGCTCTGTGTTCCCCTCCCATCACGTTTTTTAACCCCTTGATGAGCCATGTGCCGACTTTGCCTAAACGGTGGCACACACGTCTTCTGAGACGGAAGGGCGCTATTTGGGGGGAAGCGTGTTGCTCTCTCTCTGAAGGGACCCAGGACATCTGACGGCGGCTTCGCCCGAACAGGACAGCAAGGGGCGTGTTTAAGACCGACGGCCACCGCAGGACGCATGGCTGTGGCCGGGGATTAGATAAGAGGCGCCCTCAGCGGGGACACGGTCCTCGGAGGCAGCGTGATGTCGCAGTTAGGGGTGCAGCCTCCGCAGCCAGAGAACCTGGGGTCTCACCCGTGCTGTACCGCCACCAGGCACGTGGCCTTAGACGAGTCCCGTAGCCACACGGGTGCGACGGGGGAAAGCGGCGATGGCCGCGTCGTGAGGCTTCCGTGACGACCAGGTGAGAGGGACCACGTGCGGCACTCAGCACGGTGCGCGGCTCGTAGGAAGAGCTCCTTTGCCACCCTCTTATTACTGCATCTCTATTTCTATCAGATTTTGGAGTAAGTCGTTTTTAGCTTCCTAAGAAGGAACAAAAAGAGCACGGACTTAAATCTAGGAGGTGACGGTGAGTGGCTGAGGACTTTCTGAGCGTCAGAGTGGTGTGACAAGACCCGAGCCTCGGGGACACGGGTCTGTGTGGCCTGGGCCAGCCCGGGGGCAGGGTGCCGGCAGCCGGCCGCCCTGGCTCAGGAGGCCTGAGAGCCTGCGTCTTCGACCTGGACCCCACTTTGCGAACCCCCCATCCGGGGCTGCGCTGGTGCTCAGTGGGCCGTGTGCGGGAGACGGGGCATCGTGAGCTTGTGGACAAGCTCGGGGGGTCTCGCTTAGATGTCCCAGCCGAGCCCGTCTGGGGCCTGGGCTCAGTCCGCCTCCGGGATGGGCGGGCCGGGGATGCTCCGGGGCGTCTGGTTCTTGAGGGGACACGCCTAGGCGTTTGGGCTTCTCTGGCTGCAGGAGGAGAGGGTGGGGCTAGTTCTGTCAGGCGGGTGGTGGAGGAGGGGTGCCCGCTGCGTCCTGCACTGTCCCTGCCACCCCCACCCCCAGCCCAGCTTTTAAAAGAGGGTTGCCGCAGAGGGAAGAGGAGGCCGGAGCTTTCAGAATTGAAACGCGAGATGTTGCTGCCTTTGTCCCTGGTTCGCAGGCGACTTTCCCCGGAGGCACGATGACTCATGTCTAGCTGCAGCGTCTGGGGGAACGGCCTCGGGGTGCAGGTGATGGAATTCAGTGACGTGAGAAGGAGGAGATGTCACGGAGGACCTCAGCGTGTCCCCTGCCCCAAGCAGGCCCCGGCCGGCGGTCGGGGTGCGCTGAGGTCGCCCGCCACAGGCTCAGCGAGCCGGGTACAGCGCCCGCTGGTGGCAGGTCCCGGGTCGTCCAGCTGGGCCCGAGCCGAGCTTGGCACGCCCGCAGAGGCGTGGTGGAGGGGGGCGGGGGGCGGCGGGGGGCACAGCCTTGGCAGAGCGGAAGCGGTGCCACCCAGCGAGTGTCCGGTCGTAGAGGTCATCGTACTGGCCTGAGTGTGTGAGTGGTTAGGACATTTTCCAGAACACACCGGCGGTGCTCCGTACCAGCTGGCCCGTGGCTGGGACGCTCCCAAGGTGACTGTCCCCAGCGTCCCAGCTGCTCCCCGCGACCTCTCCGGACCCCTCCACAGCCCAGCGACGGAGTTAACCCTTGTGCATATCAAGCGGCCTCTAAGCCTGGGCCCCAGGGCGGCGGGCGGCGGCGGGCGGCTGAGCTGGGCCCGGGCGACGCCGTTGGGAAGTATTTCGAATGTGACGTGCGTGTGCGACCGTGGTGGAGAGCAGGGGCAATTGGGAGCATCCAGTCGGTGCGGTGAGGGCCTGGACGTGTGAAGAGTTTGGTAAAGTTATAATTAAAATAAAAGTAGGGAGGATGACGGTTCCCGTCAGGCTGGTTAAGACCCATCACTTTAATTATCCATCCGTCCACTCATCCATCCATCCAATCATCATCCATCTCCTCATCCATCCACCCATCACCCATCACCCACCCACTTAGGAGAAGCGGGTCCAGCAGGAAACCCCTCCCTCCCGTGGGCGTCTGACAGTGCGTGAGGGGGAGCGTTCCGCCGTTGGGATGCCCCTGACAGATGTTGTCTTCCTTCACTGCCCCCGAATGACAGTAGGAGAAACAGAAAACTTATCTCCAAATGACAGCCCTTTCCTCTGACTGCCTGGGGAACGTGTTGGTAAGAGAATGTGGCTGTCGGGGTTTTAAAAATCGGTTGCATTCCGTGATTCAGTGATGGGGTCGGCGCGGGGGGGCCCGTCCGCCCAACTCACAAGAAGATCTGTGTGTTCGCGCTGGGGAAGGGGGGTCAGCCGCCTTCCTCGGAGCTGGGGGGCTTGTGTCCCAAGCCTCTAGAAATTAAACCCATCACTTACAGAGCTTCTAGCCCTTGCAGCCTGGGAGCTGCCGATGGACAGCTTTGATTGAATGTCCAAATTAAGCCGCCGAACAGCAGCTCCGTAGCTCCGGGGGCCGCGTGTTAGTATTTATGTCACATCTTTAGAAATAATCGAGTGTGAAGCCGCGCCCAAAGCCAGTCAGCATCCACCGCGGCTGAGGGTTCGGACGCCGCCCGCCTGGCGCTTCTGCATTTACTCAGCACAGGGGTGTGTGTGTGGGGGGGGAGGGTTGGGGGCGACACGGGTGTGTGAGTGAGTGGGGGACACACGCACACCGTTTGGTTTCTGTCCTGAGGACGTGAGTGAAGAAGCCATCAGCCTCATCTGCCCTTGTTTCCTCTCAGCTCGAAGCATGAGCGGTCTCCACGCAAGAACAAGGCTAGCTCGTTGGGTGCCCTGCTCACGAGCCATCTGTCCTGGGCATGAGGGGCCACCCCGGGGCCAGCCCGAGGGCGCAGGGGCTCATGGGCGGGCGGGTCCCCGTTTTTCCTACTCGGCCTGAAGAGCCCCAACTCCGTCTGCACCAAGCCCTGCACTCTGCTCCGCGGCCCCGTGGAGCCCCGGTGGGGACAATGCCATGTGCTGGGGAGTGCGGGGTGCCCGGAGACTGGGCCGCCAGGTGTCAACAGGGGCCCACCCCAGGCCCCTCCCCCGGCGAGCAGAGCGGTCTGTGGACCTCCGGAGCTGAGGCTGCACAGAGTCTCAGCAGGTGTTTGTGGGACCTGTAAGGACAGGGACACTAAGCTGGGCTCGGGGCCATAGCACGCCTGGCTTTCCCAGTTCCGGGCTCCGAGGATGACAGTCACAGAGCATGAAAGCCATGTGTGTGGACAGCAACACCCGGGCTCAGAACTGGGGAATCGCGGAGCGAATCTCGGGGGCACCCAGCCTGTACCCCATCCTACTCTGTGCAGAGTGCCGGGCCCACGACTGGCTCCCCATTCACCAATGGCTCCTCCCTCTCAGCTTTTCAGCACCGTTTCCTTCCCAGTTAAAATAATCCCTGCTCGACCAGGACCGAGCACTTAACTTCCTCTTCTTCCGGATTTCCACGAATGACCAAGAGGCTGGACACGGGGCAAGTTGATCGGGGCTGCAGACCAGAAAGAGAACCCCTGGGGGCGTCTACGCTGCACAGTTCAGGCGATACCCGAATTTTGTCTCTTCTTTTCCAGTGTCTCAACCTTTCAATACTTTCCTTTCATGCAATCGCATTAGTTGGCACTTCCAGAATGATGATAAATGATAGTGATGGTGGGCATTTGAAATTTGATTGCGGCGTTAATGGAACTAGAAAGGCCTTTGATTTTACCAGTGAGCATGACAAAGGCTTTCGATGTACTTATGATACCAAGAAAAGCATCTCATCCTATTTTTCTAAGCGTTGAAAGGAAGAACGATTATCGACTTTTGTCACTTGCCGTTTTGTCATTTTTGTTTTGAGATAATTATATGGCTCTTCTCCTTCGACCTAGTTTCAGAGTGAGTACTATTAATAATAGATTTTCTAATACTACGCAGGGTTTTGTTTAGCGAGCGTGTGCGTTTTTGAAAGATCACTTCGGGGTGGGGGCGTGGAGGAAGGGATGGATGGAGCGAGACCGGAAGTAAGGAGCCGTGTACGAGGGTCTTAATCTCACCAGGAGAGACAGAGCGCCCCCAGCCCACCGAATGCGTGAGCGACTGCTGTTTACTCATCATCACTCGTCACCCGCTGAGGACAGCACCAGGCACTTTACAGGGCTCACACATAACTCAACAGTCGTGGTACCCCTGTGACACAGGGATTGCTGTTCGGGTGGCAGCAGCGTGGACAGAGAGAAGGGGTCGGGTGCGTGAAGTGATAAAGGGTTGGAAGACACGCTGCGTAGTCATGGATTGCAGAGAGGGGAAGAGAGGAGGGTGATCTTCAGGCTTCTTGTGGGGACAGCTGGGTGGATGGTTGAGTGGCCACCAAGGACGGCAGCAGGAGAGAGGGGCAGACGTGCCGGTGGGACAGTGACTGGTACCGGACGCGTTGGATGGATACCCTTAGGGGGCATCTACTACCAGCTGCCAGGTGGACAGTCACATGCACTGTTCCAAGGCGCAGTGAAGGGTAACTAGCTAGAAGTTAAAAGCACAGGAGCAGAGCCTTTTGGAAAATGGGAGACATTAAAAAACAATCCTCTGCATAATCCATAGTTCAAAGAGGAAGTCTCAAAGAAAGTTAGAAAATACTTTGAGCCAATGGAAGGAAATGAAAATATAGCCCATCAACATTTGTGGAACCCAGATAAAGAAGTGCTCGAAATGAAATTTATGTTGCGGAATTCTACTTGACACTTAAGGATGGAAGGACACTGATTCTTCTAGAAAGTAGAAGAGGAGAGAACACTTCCTAGCTTATTTTATGAGGCTGGCATCACCTTGACACCCAAACTAGACAAAAATAATAGAAGAAAACCACAGATAAATATCCCTTGTGAACATAAATACAAAAATCTTTCACAAAATATTAGCAGATCAAATCCAGAAATATGCAGAACGAATGATATGCTGCAACCAAGTGAGTTTTTCCCTGGGAAGGCGAAGTTGGTTCGGTAATCAAAAATCAATTAGTATAGATCACCATATTGATCATTTAAAGAAAGGAAAGCCATGGGAACGTATCAATTGATGCAAAAAAAAAAAGTCATTTGATAAAATTTAACATCTGTTTATGATGAACATTCTAAGCACACTAGAAAGAGAAAGGAACTTCCTTAACCTGATAAAGCCCCCTGATAAAACACTGCAACTTACCTCATGGTGAAAGACTGCATGCCTTCCCCCCGGGCTACGGAGCAGGACAAGGATGTCCATCCACCCTCAACATGGTGCTAGAAGATCCAGCCAGGGCAATAAGACAAGAGAAAAAGAAATGATTGGAAATGCGGACTGGATAGGAAAAATTAAAACTCTCCCTAGACACAGGGAACGTGACTGTCTGTGTAGAAAATTCATAAGAATCAACCCCCCTCCCAAACTCTCAGAACTAATAAGTTTCGATAGGTTGCAGGAGATAAGGTCAACATAGGAAAATCAATTTTGTTTCAGGATATTAAGAGTGAATAATTAGAAACCAAAAAAAAAAATCGTAAACACCATTTATACTAACTCCAAAAAAATTGAAATATTTAAGTATAAATCTAATGAGATATGTTTAGGATTTATAAGCTGAAAATTACAAAATGCTGAAAGAAATCAAAGAATACCTAAGTAATGGAAGGATATACCATATTCATTGATAGAAAGACTAGGCTTAGTAAAGATAACAGCTTTTACCAACTGATCTATAAACTTAATGCAATTCTAGTCAGAATCTCAGCAAGATATTTTGTCGATATGGACAAAGTGAATTTAAAATTTATATAAAAAGGCAAAGAAAGTAAAAATGGCCAAAACAATTTTTGAGATGAAGAATAAATTTGGAGGCATCGCAGCAGACTTACTATATGAAGCTTCGGTAAACAAGCAGTGTGGTTTGGCAGAGGCATAGATGCAAAAATGAGCGAAACAGGATAAAGCATTCGGTTCTATACCCACACAAATATGGCCCACTAATTTCTTTAAAAAGGGACAAAAACAAAGAAATGAAAGGAGAGTCTTTCAACAAATGTTAGATGATTGGACACAAACAAGTGAACCTCAGCCTCGTGCCAGAATTAACTCAAAATGGAGTTAAATGTAAAACGTGAAGGTATTCCATTTTAGACACATAGGAGGACATTTTTACGGCCTGGAAGCAGACAAAGAATTCTTAGACATGGCACTGAAAACACGACTCGTAAAAGAAAAGAATGATAAATTGGACTTCGTTAAAATTTTAAAAACGTCTGCTCTACAGAACACCATTATAAAATGAAAAACCAAGCTACCAACGGGAAGAAAATATTTGCAAACCACATGTCTGACTGTATCCAGACTCATCAGTCTGAAAACAAATATCCCCACCCAAAACATGGTTCAAAAACTTGAACATATCACCCAAGGCAATATAAGAATGGCGAATACACTCATGAAAAGGTATTCGGTATCCTTGGAAATTAGGGAAGTGCATATTAGACCCACCACACGCCCATCGGAATGACTAAAATAATAAGGATGGTGGGTATTTTCAGTAGGTTGTGTTGGTGGGGTACAGAGCACAGAGAAGTTCTCCGCCGTCGCTGGCGGGAATGCAGAGTGACACAGACACGCTGGCAGGCAGTTCGGAGGTGTCTTACAAAGCCGGGCATACCCTTACCACGTGACTCCGCGATCCCACGCCCGGGAACTTGCCCTGGAGAAATGGAACTTGATGGCAGCTCTCGTCGCAATCGCCGAAAAAGGGGGGCCGCTCAGACGCCCTTCACCCAGAAACGGCAGCGTCCTGCTCGTCAGTAAGAAAGAGGGAGTCGTTTGCACACAGCTTGGGTGGCTCCCAGGCACTACGCCGAGTGAGAGAAGCCGGTCACAAAAGCGTTCGCGCTGTGTGACTCCATTTGTAGGCCATTCTCAAAAGAGATAAAACTCTACTGAAAGGTGACGGGTCAGTGGGTGCCAGGGGCTGAGGGCGGGTGGGATTTTTCTGGAATGGTAGGATCGTCCCAGATCCTGTGTCCTGGTGGTTATAGGAATCTCTACATGGGTTAAAATTCACAGGACGCTACACCGAAAGAAAAAGTCAAATTTACCGGATGCTGATTTAAAAATTAAATCAATGCCACGGGCAGAAAAGGAACAGAGAAAAGACGGGAAGGAAAAGAGGGAGGTGGAGAGGGGGAGAGAGAGAAGGAGGGCAGGAGGACGAGAAGAATGTACAAGCAAGAAGGACGTCGTGTCGTGATGTTGAGAAGCCATTAAAACAACAAAATAAAGTGCGTAGAAACAGTCAGTGCAGGAAACGTGACCAGCGGTATGGAGACACGCATGAGGAGCGGTCCCAGATGGCCGGGAAGTGCAGCAGAGAGGTGAGCATGACCGTGGACGCTCCGATGGAGGTGGCACAGCGTTAAGCCACAGGCACGCGGATGCCGGGCGTCCCCGGAGAAGGGACCAGAGCACACGGAAGCCACCTGTAAGCAGAGCAGAGCTCCGGACGAACGACTAACGGTGTAAAAAGAGTCTTTTAGTTATGAAAGGTAAAATCTAAGACTAAGATGTCGCCACGACCCTCAGATAACACAGAGACGTGAGGGGAGGGACGTGTGGATGCACCGAGCCTGGACCCTTCGGCCAGAGCGTCGTGTGGCTTCCTGGTGTCCACGAAGCTGGTGATGGGTCGGCTCGCAGGGGAAGCCTCATTAAATCCCCCCCGCCAATGCCCCAGACTCGCTCAGACCACACCTGCCGATGAAACCATCATGGAGCTAGAGATCCGTGGCTCAGGTGTATGGTGCTGAGAGAGTCATCGAGCAGGTGGACGAGATGGGGTAAGAATCGAGGGGCGGGGGGCGGAGCCGAAGACTGATGAGTTGCTTCTGAGGGAATGGGGGTCGACTCAGGACACCAGCAGGGTGGCGGGCAGTGAGGCGGGCCCAGCGGGCATTGGCATCTAAGCCGTGTGCCACCGGTGGTCGGAGGCGTGCAGAGGTGCTGCCGTCGAAGAGACGAGAGGGTGAGGACGTTCAAGCCTCTG
>JAQQSQ010001108.1:0-13130 GCA_028627145.1 Eidolon dupreanum
AAAGAGTCTGCAAACTAAGTAGCGGTGACCTTTATACCGTGTGCTCGAAAAATCAACGCTGGAGGCAGGAAGGAGACCACAGAGACCAGACTCGCCTCCCGAGCACGCCTCGCCGCCAACCTCACTCACGCACACATTTGGGTGGCTCAACGTGATTCTACTGGGTTTTTCAGCCGCGCTGTTCCTGATGGTATTTTTTCACACTTATTTATTGCCTACTCTCCAATGCGAAAAACCAAACTGTGGGAAAAACAGTTCCCTGTACATGTTTTTTGTTATGTTGTTATGTCGTCTATGGAAAAATAATAAAGTATTTTTTAACAGCGGTTTTAGGATTATTTCAATTAAGAGCAGTTGAAATGCGGTTTCAGTGCCAAGAATATTGAATTTGATTCAATACATGCACATTTTAGATTCTATTTACATATTACAATTAGATATTGCAAGGAAAGCTTGCAAAGAAAATTAGATACTGCCTAGAAACAGTCGATGTTCGTTTTCTTCAATTGTGTGTCACTTCGACTCCTACCGGAATGCTGGTCCCTGTGATGTGACGACAACAACCACAAGGCCGTAAATGGAGGGGTGACCGTGGAAAGGAAGAGGGTACATGGAAACTCACTCCCACAAGCGCCAAATCCTGCAATGAGTTTGAGACGGAACACCCAAAGTACAATCCATGAATGTAAAAGTTAAAAAGTTGTGCTTTATTTAAAACACACACACACACACACACACACACACACACACACACACTTGGCTTTGAAAAAGACACTGTTAATTAAATGAAAGCAAGTTACGGAATGGGAATAAATATTTTCAACACATACATCAAATGAAAGAACTGCATGCAAACTATGCTAGAACTCTAAAAACACCAATAAGAAAACAAACAAACAAACAAAGGATATTTAAAAACTGGGCAAAGATTTAAACTGACACCTCATCACTGAAGATGTCCAAATGACAAGCATACGAAAAGATGCTCAATGTCATTTGTTATTTGGGAATTCCATCATTAAAGATCAATAAGATACCACAACAGAACTGTTCAGAGGGCTCAAACAAAAACAAACCAGCAGAAACCCTGGAGGGGGCAGGAGGGGGTGGGAGGAAAGGGAAAGGAACAGAAGAAAATTTTCTAGGAATCGTGGAAATTACCTCATGCACGGACTTGGCCTTGGGAGTGGCTGTGAGCCCGTTTAGAGCCCTCTGATGGGGATGGGTGACATGTGTGCTTCACCCTGCTCCAGGGGGCTGACAAGGAGCCCCACCCCACCCCACTCTGCCAGGCGCAGGGCTGCATGGGGGCGGGTCTGTGCTGACCACAGGGAGGGGTGTGGGGAGGCAGAAGAGACTCCGGCCAGACACGAGCTCTCTAGGAAGTGCATCTCGTACTGGTGAAATCATTCAGCGTTACAGTTCTGTCCTCAGCCACCTGGAGCAGTCAGAACAGGACAGGCTGCCCTGTCCAATTTCTCATTGTCCCGAGGGGTCCCCCAGCTCTGTCACACGGAGAAGTGCTTCAGCTTCCAAATGCAGCCTGCGGTTCTCACTCACTCACGGGCCACCCTGGGGACACCGCGAAACAATGGATGTGGCCTCAGGCGGCTGAAGTTCATCCACATTTATTTTGTTGTTATGAGTTTAGAAAGAAAAAAAAAATGTGAACAATCAAATCCCTTGCAAAACACTTTGGCAAATTTAAGATTCAGTTGTTAAACGTTTCCTTATTTGTGCTACAAAAGTGATAAGATGCTTTTATCATAAACAGACTTTACTGTGTTAATATTTAGATATTTTCTATAAATGTATTTTCATCATGAAAATAATACCTCATTGCTTCGTATACTCACTAGTTTATAAAACTAGCCAACAACCAACGCTGACAATTAAAATACAGTTTTCTCTTTAATGTTTAAAAATAAAATAAATATTCTTGACAAGATTTGGGAAATAATTTCAAATCTGCATACCAATTACAACTTTGAGATAGACAAACACATTTCTGTGGCTGAATTTTGAGGGACAGCTGATTCGACAATGAGGATGAAGGCGTGCACGTGTAAAATATGCCGAAAGCAAGCATGAAGCTGAGCTGTGCGTAGCCATCAAAAATTATTTCCAAGCGTGACACTGCTTGAGGCCACAGCATGTCTGTCTACACCCCCCGCCCACCCCCAGACCTGCACGTTCACCACCCACGCGAAACCGACGGCGACAGTGCTGAGTTCCCGGCTGGTTCCGACGCGCCCACGGGCCTCGTGGGCCTTCTGCAAGTGAGCGCTCTGACTGCGGTCCTCGGCCACGTGCTGTGTCCTGGGCCCTCCCGACAGCCAAGCTCGCAACGCACAGTGTCACTAGCTGCACGCTAGACCTTCCCTCAGTTGCAACACGGCTCAGTTGCACCAGGCGTGTGTGGCACGGCCCGCACCGGTTAAAAATGCCGCCACAGCCTTGGCGGGGGAAAGGAGAGTGGAGGGGCCTGTTTTCTCTTTGACGTTCAACTGTAGCCGAAACGGAGCTGAACCGCGATCGCTTCCGGGCGGCTTGGAGAGCTCAGGTCGTCGGCTGAGGCTCCCGGCTTCGCCAGACAGACCTTGCAGAAGCGCGACGTTGGTTGCTGTTCCCGCCGGGTCACTAGTTACAAGCTCACGGTCCCCGCTCTCGTCCCCAAATTGCACCACGAGCTCCCCTCCCTGCAAGGGTCGCTTGGCTTCCAGAGGCGATTCTGACATCGGCGGCAGCCGGCTTCGTCGCCCCCCGCATGTCACTCACAGAGGCAGAGGGTGGGACCGGGTGGCCCTGCAGCTTGCCCGTCCCAATGCGGTCCCCAGGACAGCGTTGCTGGCACACCCCCGCGGCCGGCCCTGCTCGGGGGCGGATTTCCTGCGTGCTCCCCCAAGCCGGAGCGCCGGCATGTCCCACCGTGGGAAACCCCCCTGTCACACACCAGGTCTCAGCTCCCAAGGCCCTCTGTGCACAAACGCGGCCCGGACCCTCCACACGCAGAGGATGTCCCGACTGGGCCCCGTCCTCAGTCTCGGCCCAGGGAGTCAGCCCCTGTGTCCCTGCAGCAACTCGTGTCTCCTGCAGAGCCGGCCGCACCTTCCTCCTCGGTGGCCCCAGGCCGCCCAGCCCCGACCAGGCCGGCTCCAGCCTTCGCCCAGCCTCGCGGTCACCGTCACTCAGCCGGGGCTGCAGGGTCGCTGCTGGTACTGCAGGGCCGTGACAAGCACCCACAGAGAGTGGTCAAAGCGTGGGAACTGGGGAGACGACCATATTTATTAGTCTACGTGGTGCTTTTTTGAAGCATCGTCCAGCTGCCGGGGGGAGAGGTAACAATGGCACCTCCAAACCAGGCCGGGCCTGCGGCCAGCGGGGTGGCCGCTGCTCCTCCCCGGTGCCGAAGACGCCAGTGCCTGCCTCGGGGTGGCTGAGACTCGGGGCAGTGCACACCCAGCAGAGGCCGGCAAGGGATTGGGGGGGCAGGAGACGCCCGCCGAGCTTGGCCTTCAAAACCCAGTAAACAGCACGAAGCTTGACCCTCCGACGGACGAGCCCAGGAAAGAAAACTGAGTTGGGGGCACGGGGTTCGGGCCCTGGAGGATGCGGAAGTGTCCTGTGTGGACACCTCACCCCCCCCTCCCCCGCCGGGAGGTGGAGGCCCAGGTGAGTGGAAGAACCGCTTTCTAAGCAGTGATGCTAATGCTTTGATTCTTCCTACGTTCATTTCTTCTTTACTTAAAGAGTAACGTAACCACGTTAAAATGCTGGAGACCTGATTGTTAGAGCAGTTTTGGGGTTACAGAAAGGCCTCGCTCCATAAGCCGCGTTCCCCAGCACGGTCTCCCTGTCACTAACGTTCTGTGCTTACTGGTCAGTCGGACTGTCCCCCCAGAAAATCAGAGCCATAGATTAAGTGTTCATCTTGGTTTTTCAGAACGGCACAATGTCACAGCTGGAGGAAATCTCTCCTGCTCTCGCACTTTGGAGCAGGACGTATGGCTTTCGTATTGTCTGGCGAAGAACCGCGATCGTAAAACAATGCTGCCGAGTTAATAAATTCACTTATTCACTAAGAAACGGCTCCGACGTCGTAGCAAAGAAAACTGTTATGCAGCAGACAAAAGAAGCCCCGCCCACCGCCGCGCCGCTTCTGTTTTCAGGTTGACTTGCGCGTTTGCTCCCTCGGTTATCTCGTTCCTGCTCAGCGCCGCGCTGGGGGTGTCGAATTCAAGACTCCGAGATGCCGCCTTCGTCCGAGGCCCGGGACCCGTGAATAAACCGTGGTGACCGCTGTGACGTGTCCCCGCACCTAAGGTGACGCACTGAACGCACACTGCCCTCGGGGTCTCGCCACCCTCCTTCTGTCTTCCAAAGAGAGTGGGCAACTGACAAGCCCCGTGCGACCCTCCACCTGCAGCCCCACCCGAGAGCCCAAAGCAGGGCTCCCAGGGAGGGGCTCCCAGGGAGGGGCTCCCCAGGTGCGATCCGGGCGCGTCTCCAGGGCCCGTGTGCAGGGTGGGCGCCTCCCTTCACCGTGCCAGCGTCCCAGGCTCCTGGGGCCAGCCTCCGTTCCCAGTCACCATGACGACGCACTTCTCGTTACAGACAGCCCCTGTTTAAAGAGATTATTGATTTAATAAAGTGATCGACGAGCTTGGGAGAGCTAGAGAAGGACTCACAGATGCGACGTTTGATCCAGATTTTAAAGCGAGTTTCTAGAACGCTCTGGGCGGTGGGGAGCGTGTCCTGGAGGCCAGGAGCCCCGTGTGGCTGACGGGGGTGTGGAGCACCGCCTGGAGCATGGGGTCCCAAGGCACCGCGGGTGCCGGGCGGGTGCTGGAGGCCGCCCCTCGGGCAGAGCGCCCCGACGCATGACCGGAAATGCTTCTTGGAGACTTTTGCAGTAATAATTCACGTGAGAAGCGTGGGTTGTCGGAATTAGCAAAATTAAATACCATCCACCCAGTTGAATTTGAATTTCAGCTAAAAATAATCTTTCGGTAAAAGTACACCCCATGTAATGTCTCTGACGTAGTTATCCTGAGAAACTGTTTGTCGTCCACCTGAAATTCAACACGAGGCCTCTGGCCACATCTAACGGGGCCCTCAGGCGCCCGGGCCCCCATGCCGGCTACCAGGCCTTCATCGCCAGCTGCAGCTCCGTGTCAGGTTCGACGGTCAGCTCTCGGCCTCAGAGAACTTCTCCGCGGGCCTCAGGTTGAGAAGGCGGCGATCTCAGGCTGCCTCCGTCTGTCTCGGCCGCCGCCACACGGGACCGCAGGCCGGGCGGCATGTAAACAGCCAGGGTTTATGTAACACGGTTCGGAGTCTGGACGTCCCAGGTCAAGGTGCTGGCTTCCTGGGCCACGGCCGCCCCTTCTCGCCGTCCTCACGTACGGACAGGACGGGGACTGCGCTGGGGTCTCTTACGAGGCCCCGATCCCACCACGAGGGCGTCGCCCTCGTGAGCTCGCTAGGGGTGGGCCTCACCTTGGGGCCTGGGACTCCACGGTCGCCATGCGGGTTGGGAGTCTTCATCCTGCCTCGACTTAGTCACATTCTTCTCTCTTTAATGTGGCCTGGAAAATTACAAACAACACATTCCCCAACGAGGGCCGGGGGATGGCTCCCATAGAAGGAAAAAAGAAACAATTTATTTTTGAATCTCGAAAAAAAAAATACAGCACAAGGTCTGTTGTAATGTTTTTTCCTATAACAAGCTGGGAAAAAATGTCAACCACGACAGATTTACTCTGGTCTCCAGCTGGGCGCACAGTATTCACAAACGTCCGCAGCCCTGGGCCTCCGACCTGCCTCGCCAAACGTGACAAAGACGACGAGACGGTGGAGCACAGAGAGAGAGAGGGGACAGAGCTTGCCCCAGGAGGGGGCTTCCCGGGGTCGGCGGCCGGACGCCCGCTCGCCCTCGCCCTCCCACGCGGCCTCGGGCTCCGCTCCCCGCCCCCACCTGCCAGCCACATGGCGGTGGGGAGCGCGTGCGTCTGGGCCACAGTGCGGGCGCGTGGGCACCGTGGGAAGAGGGTGACTGCACGCAGGGCCGGCTGGCCCCTCGCCACACGCATGGCGGCTTCTGCGAGCCACACGACCGTCCACCATGCCCCAACGCAAGGCGATTCGGCTCTAACCGGGGCCCCAGACGCCCGCCACTTCCCCAGTGCTGGCCCACACGGGGTGACCGCCACGCAGGGTCGGGGGGCAGGGCCTCACCCAAAGTGACCCGCCTGTGCGGACCTCACACACTGCTCGGACCCGGTGTCCCGGCGCCTGGACAATCTCCACATCTCTGCAAACGACGTCCGGAGCATCCACTCGATAGAGGCACCTTGTCAGGAAGGACGCATCCTCGTCACTAAGTGGTCGTAGCCACAGCGACAAGCGCCTGCTGGTCAGTTGTCCCATGGCGAGCCCGGACCGTCCAGGGACACGAGGTAAAGAGCCAGTGTCGACAGAGGCCGAGAGCCCCGCCCCACTGCCCAGCTTCCGCGTCCCCGGCACCCGCGCCCCCGGCACCCGCGTCCCCGTCACCCGCGCCCCCGGCACCCGCGTCCCCGGCACCCACGCCCCCGGCACCCGCGCCCCCGACACCCGCGTCCCCGTCACCCGCGTCCCCGGCACCCGCGCCCCCGGCACCCGCGTCCCCGTCACCCGCGTCCCCGGCACCCGCGCCCCCGGCACCCGCGTCCCCGGCACCCGCGCCCCCGGCACCCGCGTCCCCGTCACCCGCGCCCCCGGCACCCGCGTCCCCGTCACCCGCGCCCCCGTCACCCGCGTCACGGGAAAGGTTGTCTTCGAAGGTGTGCCCGGGGATGCAGAGGGAACAGCACAGCCCGCAGGTCAGGGGCCGCACGTGACGTTGCCGCGGGGACCCGGGGGCTCTCGGCTGCTCCTCCCCCTCTGGGAGCTTGGCAGCAGCGAGGGGCGGGGCTCCCAGCCAGCGGCGGCCGGACGTTGTCCTTGTCGCTGTTGGAGGGTGGAGGCGCCACTTCAGCGATTGGACGGACACACGACTCTTGACCAGTGGAGACAGGAGACGGCGTTGAGTGGCCGCCGCCGAGTCCTGCCCGGCTTTGCAGCGCCCGCGACATCGAACGGCCTGGGCTCGGGCTTCCGCGCGCCCCGGTGTGCTCTGTGCTCTCAGAAACACCCCCTTTCCGGCCCTCCCGCCCAAGATCCAAGGCCTGGCCCCCTACACCCACCGGGCCGCCACCCACAGAGGGGAGAGCAGGTGCCTCACTCAGCCCGTCCCCTCCCGTCCTGTCCACTCACGACTCATCCAGCCTTCAAAGTGCAGCTTCTAGTGAAGCTGGTGTCGAATGTCTACGGAACTTCGCTCTTAATTCCTAGTGACTCTGAATTCAGTCACATCTGATTGGCCGTCTGTGTCCATTCTTCTGGGCCTCCCGTCTGCGGGGATGTTCGCCATCTTATACACCTCAGGTCTTTTTGGGTATCGGTGGTATTAAAACGTGTTCCTCACTCAGAAGGCAGACAGGTATGCATCCCCGCTTCTTCTGGAACTTTGTTTCTGCTGCTGTTATCATTTTGCATGTTTTTCTTCACCTATTGTGGTGACGTGGCGGATGATAAATCTCTAAACCAACTTACTCACTATTAGTGAGCCAGCTCCTCCCAAATCTTACTAAACAGTTCCGCTCTCTCTGGCTGGCGACACCCTCCTCATCCTGCAGGAAGGTCAGCGACGCTCAGGGCCTGCGGCTCGCGGCTCGTGCGTGAACGTCTCTGTCGAGTGCCACCTCCGAGTCCCCGTCCAGAATAACCGAGCTCGGATCTCCGCGAGACACGCCACCTCACAGCGGCGTCATGCACAGTGAACAAGGGAGTGTCCACTGGGGGGGGGGTGGACAAACGAAGAAAACGTGACACATGTCCACAAAGAGACACTGTTCAGCCTCGAACAAGAGGGAACCCGCCGCGTGTGAGAGCGTGCCGGAAGTCAGACACAGGAGGTCACTACTGCACGATTCCGTGTCATACGCGGAGTCTAAACAGTCCAACGGAGACATAGCGGGCGGGGAGGTGGGCGTCGGGGCTGGAGGGGCGGTGGGCGGCGGAGAGGCCAGGGCTTCGCTCGTGCCCGGCGAGCACGCTCTGGGTGTGCTGGACACCTCGTGCCAGGAACCGACGGAGCTGCCCCACACGCGTGAACGCTGTGAGGACAGTCTCGTGGCGTGGTTCCTACCCCGCACACGGAACCCGCACGCGGACGAGCGACCGCCCTCACGCGCCCCCTCCGCTGCCGGACTTCTTCCCGGGCGCGGGCCGCTCTGCCTGCACTCGAGACCAGCCGAGCCCACGCGTCCACGCCGCCCCCGCCCAGCCCGTCTCCCCACGGGAGGGCGGCCTGCACCCCGAGGCTCCGGGGATGGTGTCCCCACGGGGTCCCGGAGCCGAGACAGGAGGACAAGCAGGAGGCAGGGGTGGCGTGGGAACAGCCCAGGGCTCGTGGACGTGGGTTTCGTGACGAAACCGCCGCCCCGTCTCAGTGGCTGCTCCTCTCCGCGCCCCCACGCCCTGTGCTCTGGGCGCCGGACTCCGCCAGACGCCCCCTGCCCAGCCCGCCCCTCGCTGGGTCCCCGTGAGGACGTGACGGAATGGGATGTGCCGGTGTGGCGCCCGGAATGCGGGACCCTGGCCGGATTCTCTTAAAGAAACAGCAGGAAGCCCGGCTCCGGCAGCCCACAGACATCTCTCCGCACCCCCGGCCGGTCTCCGCGTGGGCCGCGACCTTCCACGCGCGGTCCGCGGCCTGGCCGTTTGCCCACGTGGTCCTTCCCCCTGCGGCCCACGGCCCTCCCGGCCACCTCCGCACGGCCGCGCCTCGTCGGGGACAGGTCGCCGGGCCTGGCTCCAGAGGACGGTTGTCTAAACTCGGGCCCCAGCACGTCTGCGGGGTGCGTCCGGTTCCTGGTGGGGACGCCCCAGCCCCGTCTGTGGCCAGCGGCAGAAGCCCGGGGCGGCCACTGTCTGCCCAGCGCTGCCCAGCCGGCTGCGTTCGTGGGCGAGTGAGTGACCTCGCAAGGCCAGAGCCCGTGCAGGTATAGGCTGAGGTCCCTTGTCCCCTGCACCCCTCAGACTGCATTTAGAGAAATTTACAGTGGTGCTTTTTGAAAGTGCCTCTTCTTCTTCCCCAAAACATAGGCAGGGCGATTCCACAAAAACCATCCCAGAGAAATCACGTGGGTCTGTGCGCCCGGCCAGTCAGGAGGTGCCCGCTGCGTGAGGGGTGCTGCTCGCCGCGAGATCGGGGTCTCCTGTCCCCGGAAGCTGCGGCCCCAGAGGTTTGCCCCGCAACTCTTCAGTCCAGCTTCTATGGGACATGGTGACAAATATTAAGTCTCATGATTTATTACCCTGAAATGCCACCTTATCTTATCCAAAGTACGCATGCTGGGAAATATAACACATAGAGGCACATGCAGACACAGACAGGCACACACATGTGCACACACGCACATGTACACACAGACATGGCACACACGCACATACACACATGCACACGTACAAGTATGCACATACGCACATACACACAGACATGCTCACACATGCACGCACGCACATGCAGGCACACACATGCACACATACAGGTATGCACATGCGCACATACACACAGACATGCTCACACATGCACACATACAAGCATGCACAGACACACATGCAGAATAATTTTTCAGCAATCGAGATGATACTTTTTAATAATATTACATGGTGCAAACAAACCCAAGTCCTTTCTCACACATATTGGATAACGTACAGTATTTGCTTAATATTTTAGGAGATTGTTGGATAAAAGCAGAAGCAGTCGCCTCCTCTTTGCCTCCCCCCCCAGATACCTCCCGAGCTTTTAACTACAAGGAGATGGGGGACTGAACTCACACCCGTTTTAGCAAGAACTGGTTAAATTCACCAAAGCGTTGCTCAAATCTACACTTCTCTTAGCTTAATTTACAGACCTAGTAACATTTCAGAATATAAATGGAAAGTCACATTTTTCCAAACTTAGAATCTTGTTTCAAAGAAAAGCAAAACGTCCTGGTACACAAGATGAAAGGTTTTTAAAAAAATCTTTTGACTAAGACTTTTTGGACATTAAACAGCTTGTTAGAGGGCGCTTTGATGAATTACAGTAAGTGTAAATAAATAGGAAACATATGGATCGGGTTTCCTTTGAAATATAAATGGATTTGAATTTATAAAAAAAAAAAAAGAACTGCTTATTTTTTAACACGACAAACAAAACCCTGGAAACACAATGCGCCCCAAGAACTCCCCACGCTGGCGTCGGGCTTGCGTGGAGCCTGATTATCAGGACGGGGGAGAAAGACAGTGATTTGGAAACTACTGGTCACTACTGCAAACGGGAGATTGTGGCTGTCCCCTGTGCCGAGCACGCCGACGTGTTTTGAAGACATCCGTGTTGTCACCTGTCTGATCGGATGCAGGTAAGTTCTCAGGTTGGATAAAAGACGCCCGTGCTCTGGGTCATCGAAACCAGACAGATCCCATCACCACGGGCAACACCCTCGTGCGCCCGGCATGGCCATGGGCTCGGCCGCCCGAAGGGCTGTGTCATCACCTCGAGACCCGGCATCCTGGGGTCGTCGCTGCCACTCCGTCTTGAGCCCGTCCACTACATGGCCACTTGGAAGCCCCCGCGCCCGGCTGGCCAGAGTGGCTCTTGCTCTTCCCAGGGCGGATGGCCATCGTGGGCACTCCCGCGACGTGCGTGTGCTGCGGACGGCAGAACGAGGAGGCGGCTCGGGGAGACCCCAGGGCAGGAAGGGTGTTCTCCGAGTGTTCCCGGCTCTGAGCAGCGACACCTTAAAAAACAGACAAGACGCCCAGCTTCATGACACGGCCACCGTGCAGCGCACCCGCCGGGCCGATGGAGGAGCAGGCACCGCGTCTCCTGCTGGCTCTTTGGAACTCGGGTAAGATTGAGTCCCGACGTCGGGCCTGGCAGCGTGGACGCCGTGAACACTCGGGTGGCCCCAGGCGGGATGCCAGCCACCGAAACCCTGGCTCCTGGGGGAGCTTCGTGACGGGTCTGGCACCAGGAGGCTCCTCGGTGGCCCCCCGGTGGCTCAGGAATGTCAGCGGCCAGGTGGGGTGGCCCGGCGTGGGCACGTGAGTTTCCGATTCTCTCTGGCGTCGGCTCACAGCTTGGGCAGAGGGTGACCGAACCCTCCCTGTGCCCGGGTCATGAGTACACAGCTGAAATGTTCCAGAATGTTCCAGAGTTGTTTTGGAAAGGTTATGTGGCTTTCCCATGAAAGAAACAAACAAACAAGCACAGAAGTCTTTTTCATTGGAAAAGTAAGGTCACACCGAATTTACGGGACTATTAAGTCTGATCAGAACGAATGTCTCCATCTCTAATTAGAAACCCAAACTAGTCACCCCCTTACGCTGGTGGCACGTCACAGCTTGTAAACACCTTTCCGTGCCCCCTACTGTCTGTCACCTGATCGTGCGCATGGCTGGGTGGCCGCCTGAGTGTGGGGGGCCATGTCACCATGCTGCTCCTCTCGTGAGGCAGGGGGGCTCCGTTTGCACTCGGCCTGTGTGCCGGCGTCTGCCAGCGTGCGGGAGCCACAGCCAGGCTCTTTGGGGCTAGCCTCTCACGGGCAGAGTGAAGACACTGGTGGCCACGAGCCACGGCCGCCGTGAGGAGCCGCCCATGTGACGTCCCTGCCCCTCGCGTCGCAGTTTCTGGCCCCCGGAAGCTCACGGCAGCAGCTGTCGTGGCCCAGGTCCTTGTGACGTACCTTCCAGAGTAATTTTGGCTCCAAAGGTGTGACGTGGGTCTCTCTTGTCTTCCATCACCTAAGGAAAATGTAAAAGGGAAAAAATGAGGCAGACGAACTGCTGGGGAGGAGCTGGTCTGGCGGTGTCCGCCGGGGGGGCAGGCGCCCTGGACCCACGGAGGGCGAGGCGAGCGGGGCCCACGTGTGCGGGCAACACGCGTGCAGGCACCGCCGCCCGGCACCCGGCACCGCCGCCACCCCGGCCACCGCACGCTCCGGCCCCTCCCACGCCCGCCCCGCCCGTGCTGCGGCCCAGGGCGCCCTTGCAGCCTGTCGCTTTGACGGTTGATTTAGATCCGTGTCCCTTGGCGTAACTTTGGCGTTCCACCCTAAGGTCCTGGTTTTTCCCCGGGAACTTTTGGAAATAGCACCAACCGCCGCTCCACACGTTGGCAGAGCGGGTGCGCGGGGCGGGCTCCTGGCTCGGGGGGCTCTGGGCCCCCCCAGCCCTGCAGGGCGGGGCGAAGGACCCACGGCTCCGGGAAGGAGGTGACTCCGCCTCCCATGAGGTCCTGGTTCCCGGCACCGCCCCCCACGCGGGGCTCCCCGCGTGGCCCCACACGACGGACCCGCTTCCTACCCCCCCCTCCGCCGTCTGCCTGACGGAGGGCCGGGCGGTGGGTGCGTGAGCAGAAGGACAGCTGGAGACAGGGACACACAAATCCACACACGAGGAGGCGCGAGAGCCACGGGGGATTCCCGCGAGGCCACCAAGAAGATGCCACCACGGGTGGGAAAGGACGTTAGTGAAAGTCACCATTCCGGACACGTGGAAGCAAGTCCCAGGAGCCTCCGTGGCCGGCCGGGCAAGCAGAGCGGCTACACACAGACCCGGGATGCGGGGGCCGGTCCGCGTCCACGAGGCCTGGGGGCCAGACACAGGGTGCAGCTGACGCCATTGTCACAGGAAGGCATCGACGTCTCTGTTCCAGGTATTACTTGAATTCTGAAGAGTATAAGCTCAGACGAGTAACGTGAGAACTTCCCGAATCTGCTCATGCGGCTGCATCTCCCGGAAGGCACTGTTTTAGAATCAGCACCGAATCGATGTCTGCCAGATGCCGAGTCCAGGAGGCTCAGCCCGACCCCGCTCACCCCACTTCACCCCCAGCCGTCCCCACCCCACCTCGGCCCCTCGAAGCTGAGGAGACCGGAGCGTAAGCCCTGTGCCCTGTTTGAACTCCAGATGTCGCGTTTCCTGAGATCTGGATGGAATGTTGGCCTGGGAACCTCGGCCAGGAAGCTGCAGGGTACGGAGTGAGTGCAGACACCCCC
>JAQQSQ010001109.1:0-13127 GCA_028627145.1 Eidolon dupreanum
CACTTATAGGCTTTCTGGCCCGCTCACTTGCAACTCTCAAATGAGTCTCTCATGGGCTCCGATTTCCCATCTGTGGCAGCTGCTTTCTGCATAGTTTATGAGACAGTTGTCGCTATGAATAAGACGATATCATTTATGAAGCACTGGGAGTACTTGGGAGGGAAGGGCAATTGGATAAATCTGAGGTATTGGCATCATGATTACTTTTTATTCTTAATGCCTAAAGGGAGAGAAGAGTTATTTAAAACAATCTATTTTCTTGCAAGCCACAAAATATATATATATATATACACACACATATAATTTAAACCTTAACTCAGTAACTAATCCCGAATCTAAAGTTCATATAATAGTACTTACCCTTTCTAAATGCCATGTACTCTGATAGTTCCTATTCTAGCTTTAAAAAAAAAAAAATGCCGGTTTCCATCTACTCAGTTGATGAGTCATAACGTCATAACTTGCAGTTTGTAAAACACCGCTGAAAGTCTAAACATATATTTATATATTTTAGTATAAGACAAATTAGGCTCAGGTCACATATATTCCCCTCTCCCAACAAACATGTGCACAAATGCACTCAAAAATTACCCATCCTTTCAGAGTAAATAATATTAATCCAAGATAATTGGTCAGTTCCCTGATTATCTCCATGCTACTCAAGAGAGAACACAGTTGAGCTATTAGATGAGCTATTTGCATGCATTCTCTATATGCCGTTTTATTTTAGAAACACAAAAACCACAAAACATGAGCTTTCTGAAAAGTATGCATATTTACATGTATTTCTGGTTAAGAAATTTTCAACCAAGCGGATTTTCCTCTTGATATCATTTCTTAACAGAAAATGCAAACATGCATTTTTAAAGCATTGAAAGTTTAGCTCCATCATAAAAGGGGAGGAGAAGAAAACATGGAAAAAGTGGAAGAAAGAAGATAAAAAGGAGGAATAGAACAAGAAGGGAGAAAATACAGATTTAAGACCTTCTGTTGGTTGTGTTTTTCAACACAGGAGGGTTATTAGTATTAATTAAACATTCTAAGTTTATAGTATAATACCAGGCAAAATATAGCTCACTAAAGAGAATGTAGTTTTTTATTTGTGAGTAGAATTCATGACATGTTTATACCCTGCTTAATAAATTTTTCCTCAACAAGAGAGGCACTTTAGAATGAGGCAAGCTTAGTGGTTTGTGTTGTTTTATTTTATTAATAAAATTTCTATTTTAAGAGCAGTTTTAGGTTCACAGAAAAACTGAGGGGAAAGCACAGAGTGTTCCAAATGTCCCCTGTCTCCACACGGGCACGACCTCCCCCATCGTCAGCATCCTCCACCACAGTGTCACATTAGTTACGACCTATGAACCTACACTGATGCATCATTGTCACCCATAGTCCATAGTTTACATGAAGGCTCACTCTTAATGTTGTACATTCTATGGGTTTGGATAAATGTAAATAACAGGTATCCACCACAGAGTAATTTTATTGCCCTAAAAATCCTCTCTGCTCTGCCTATTCATCTTTATCCCTAACCCCTGGCAGCCACTGATGTTGTCTCCACAGCTCTTCCTTTTCCAGAATATTATTTAGTTGGAATCACACTATATGTAGCCTTTCCAGATTGACTTTTTTTACTTAGTAATATGCATTTAAGATTCCTCTGTGTCTTTTCATGGCTTGATAGCTCATTTCTTTTTAGCATTAAATATCAGTGCATTCTCTGGATATACCACAGTTTACCTATCCATTCACCTACTGAAGGACATCTTGGTTGCTTCCAAGTTTTGAAAACAATTTGATGCTTAGTAATTTTAGTACTCCCAAACATCTTGAGTTATGCAGTTTCATAGTGAAAAGAGAAAGATTTATATAATTTTCAAATTGAATTGGCCAGTAAATTAATCTCTGCTGTTTTATTTTTTCATCACTATTGACCATGGAGCCCTTGACAAAATCATGTTATTTTCAGAAATGAAAGGTTGTCCCCAAAAATGCATTTTAATCTTCTTTAGTATTCTTTTTAATAAAAGTTTAATTGTTCATAGCAAGTAAAATTTCATTGCACGCAAATTGTTTGCCTTTTTAGACTGGAGAGCTATACAACCAAAATGTGTTTTTAATAAAATAAAAAAGAGATACTATTGGCAAAAGAATAGGCAAATAGATCAACGGAACAGAACAGAGATCCCAGAAGCAGATATACATAAATATAGTCACTCAATCTTTGACAAAGGAGCAAAAGCAATAAAATAGAGAAAAGATAGTCTTTTCAACAAATGGTGCTGGAACAACTGGACATCCATATTCAAAGAAGTGAATCTAGTAACAAGCCATATACCTGTCACAAAAATTATCTCAAAAATGGATCACAAATGTAAAGGTAAACGCAAAACTACATAAATCCCAGAAGGCAACATAGGAGAAAACCCAGATGACCGTGAGTATGACAATAAACTTTTATATACAAGACTAAAAGTTGACCCATATAATAAATAATTGATGAGCTGGACTTCATTAAAATTAAAATTTTCTGTTCTGTGAAAAACAATGTCACGAGAATGAGAAGACAAGCCACAGACTGAAAGAAAATATTTGCAAATGACACATCTGATAAAAGACTGTCCTCCAAACTATCCAAAGAACACTTAAAACTGAACAAATAGGAAAACAAACAACTCAATTTGAAAAGGGGCAAAAGACCTTAACAGACACCTCATCAGGGAAGATATACAAATGGCAAATAATTGTATAAAAATATACTCCACATCATAGGTCATCAGGGAATTGGAAGTTAAAACAACAACGAGATACCATTACACACCTATTAGAATGAACAAAATCCAAAACAATGATAACGCCAACACTGGAAAGGATGTGGCTCAACAAGTGTTCTCATTCATGACTGGTGGGAATGCAAAATGGTCAGGCCACTTTGGGAGACAGCTTGTCAATTTCTTACAAAACTAAACATACCCTTACCATACAATGCAGCAATTGTGCTCCTTGATATTTACCCAAAAGAGTTGAAAATTTACGTCTACACAAAAACCTGTACACGGATGTTTGTAACAGCTTTATTCATAAGTCAAACTTGGAAGCAACCAAAATGTCCTAAACCATAACGTGTCCAGACAATGTAATATTATTCAGCCCTTAAAAGAAATGAGCTATCAAACCATGAAAAGACATGGAGAAACCGTAAATACATATTACTAAATAAAAGAAGCCAATCTAAAAAGGCTACATACTGTTTGATTTCAACTATGAGACATTCTGGAAAAGGTAAAACTCCTTGCTGGGGCATGAGAGGGGGAATGAATCGGCAGAGCACAGAGGACTTTTAAGACAGTGAAATACTCTGTATGATACTATAATAGTGGATACATGTTATACATTTGTCCAAACAAATAAAATTTACGGCACCAAGAGTCAACCCAAGTGTATGTCAACCCAAACTGTAGAGTTTGGGTGATTATGATGTATCACTGTAGATTCACCAATTTAATAAAGGTAGGTAAGAGATGATAATAAAGGAGAAGCTGGGCATGTGGGGGGTCAGGGGTTGTATAGGAACTGTCTGTATATCCCCTCATTTTTGCTGTGAACAGAAAACTGCTCTAAAAAATAGTCCTGATTTTAAAAAAGAGATAAGCATTAGAACTCTTGTGTAAGACAAACCTGCTAGATTGACTTTATTAGAAAGTGGCAGAGAATAATAAGTTTATACTTCTGTTTGAGTATAAATACATTTCTACCCATGAAAAACACTAGCCCCAATTACTATATAATTTTATATAACTAAAAGTATAAAATTACTTATTTCTGTTACTACTATATACAAGCATAAGGAAGCACTTAGATTATTCTTTGTTTTCTTATTTATTTGAGATGTCATCAATTTGGACTGTAGCCATGCATGAGTGGTCAGGTTGATTTTCAACACAGGAGAGAAAACTATCCTGACTGTTGAATTAAATTTAATATTTAAAGAGCATTTTTATGGTTCCAAAATACTTTATCTACATTGAACACTGAAAAACATGAATCAATGGGTAACTTCATCCAATTCCATGAAAAAGTTCTTCAACAGCTATTGTGCTACAAAGCACAGAAAACAGAAGCATTTAGCAGAGGTCATTGTTTGGATAGATTTCCTTTCTGATGCTACTCAAAGCCTATTTTTCCAAATAGTGTTTAGGCTTCTTGTTCCTTAAGGTTCTATCTACCAATACTAACATGAGATCCATGAAGGGTCAAGCTCAACCTTGCATTGTTGATTGAGCATGATTTACTCACCAGCATGTAGGCTCCCAACAGTAGCATTCTGGAACTGTCTAGTGATAGCTTAGCCATGTACAAGAGGAGTTTGGGGTAAGATAAAAAAAAATTGAGATTCTTAACTGATCACAATATATTCTGGGTCTTACTCAAAGAATTAAATTACTCAAATTTATAGGTATTAATACACAGATCTGGGGTTTGGGTAATTGAAGCTGTCAGTTTTATCTAGAAGCAGTTCTGAATGAATAACCCAGACATGAGACAACTAGAAGCTGAATAAATCAAGTGGGGTTTCTAACAGAACTATTTGTGTAATTATTTCAATTATTCATGAGGTTTCGAATGCAGAAGCTTGACCTATGAAATCTTGGAGGTCAAAGTCTTAGCTTCTATCTCGAACACCAATAACTATATTAAAAAAAATTACTTATTTTTCCTGTTCTATATGTCAGCTGGAGTGTCTTTAACCATTTTTTTTACCTCCTCTCCCCTAATTCAGAAAAAAGAACCAAGCAGTTATAAAAATAAATTTGATTCAACCACCTCTGAGACAAAGCCTTGGAAATTCTGAAAAAGCGAAAATGAGGCTTTCGTCCCTATGGGACAACTTGGTCCCTGTGGGGAGAAAGACTTTGTCAGGACTCTGGTGAGCCAAAGAGAGACAGTACATTCAGCACAGGTAAGGGTTACATTACCCAAGAGTTAAGTTCCTGCAACAACAGTGTCTAGATTTTAATCCAACGCTGAGAGTTAATTAAAAACAGATGTGCAGAGAATGGGGTCAAGGGACAAGAGTAAAGGAGGTAAAAGGAAATTAGTATTCATTGAGAGCAGGCTATTTTAATAATAATAATAATAATAATAATAATAATAATACAAAAACAAACACAGGGTACTTAAAATGTTCCAGGCACTATTTTGTGAGTTTTCTCTAGACATCATGTCATATATACACTTAAGGGCATTTAATCTAAACAACAAGCCTACAAGTTAGGCATCATTATTATCCTTCAGAAGACAGCCTCTGTCCTTGTCCTGTGCCTTTTGGAAGCTAGACTCAGTTCTCCATCACAACCAAAAATAAGACATAACTGTAAACACATGATGGAATGATGTATATTTTTTAGAAAGAATTTCACAAGATGAAAACATATTTGCACATTATATAAATGTTCACCCCTTTCTGTATTAGGTATCTCTGTTCTCATCGTACCATGCTCATCATATGTAGAGCTTCCAGAAATTATTTTCTTATCCAGGCCCTCAGCTTGAAGTCCACTCAGCAAGACAAAACCAGGCTGCTACCCACTTAGAGAGTAGTAAAGGTGCCATCGGTGTCTCCTCACATATGCCTCCATGCCACTTTATCTCTGTCTTAACTTCCTATCATTATTCATCCAACCAGTAGCTCTTTGCCTTGGAGAAAAATGTGATGCTAAGGAAATGAAGTGTCCTGCGCATCGTCACATCCTGTCTCATGCACTTTGGATGGACTGTATTCGTTTTTCACCATGACGTTATTGGGTAGGTATTATCACTTTCTGCTTAAAAGATGAGAGGCCTGAGCTTCAAAAGTTAAATCAGGATTACAACTAGGGTAACCACTCCAGTTTGTCTGGGGTTGTTTTTAATATAGAAAGTTTCAGGTCCTGGGGAACTTCTCAACTTTTGGAAATCAGGACAATTGGTCACCTTAACACTAGCAGAGTCATAATGGTCGGTTTCCAACCCAGGTCTGACTCTTTGAGTAGTCATTCAATGAACATTTGATGAAAGAGAGACACACTGAGAGGAAGAGGAGAGGAAAGGAAAGAAAGGATGGAAGGGCAGGGGAAGAAGGAAAGAGAAATAGAAACTTCACGGTGATTTAATGAATTTTAATGTTATATTGTTCATAATTTACTCTATACAGCATGAGGCAGATAGATTATAGATGATAGATGATAGATAGATGATAGATGATGGATGGATGGATGGATGTATGGATGGATGGATGGATAGATGATAGATAGTTTGCTTATTTGAATAAGGAATATTAGAAATATTTCATTACTAAAATGAGCAATATCAACACAGTGGATTAGGTATAAGAATCTAGCAAGCCCAGCACCTGACACTCTTCCAAGTGGTGCCTTGCCCTCCAAATCAGTCCTAAGCCCCACACTTCACAGAGGACTCCATCACCTTATTCCATGTATGAACTGAGTCTTGCTGTTGGAATAGCATTGAATCTGCCTGCAGACAACCTTTTATGCAGAGTGCTTGATACCAGATGGTGTGATACAGCAAAAGAGAAAGAACAAAGGACAGAGAATGGGACCTCGCTGATCTCTTGAGAGCAGGGTGAATGGTTCTTTTTTGTAGCTGATAACTTCTTGTATGAATAGAACTTCAGAATGGAGTTGTAACATAGCACATGGTTGCAAGGCTGTAGGGGAGGAAACCTATAGCCTTTACCTAACTCCAACTGTTGAAGGCCCTGTTATCTACCAAAATAAACCTCATCCACATGACTGGCCAGGTTAGCACACATCTGTTCATAACCCTGATCTGCTCCTGTGGGTCGGTTCATTCATAGCACAAAATAAAAAATAAAAATCCCTCCTTTTAATAATATATAAAAGTTCCATGCTTTAGCCAGAATGACTTTAGGCAGCTGTCTATAAAATAAGACTTCTGCCTCCACAAAAAACTATAATAGATGACCTCTTAAGGAAAGAATAGAATGAGCTATGATGATAGTTACCCAGCATCTAATTAAAACAAAAGAGCCTGAAAATGGCTTTCTTATTATTCATGGTATTATTAAATATGATGGATTGTCCTAGCAGAGGACATCCTCTTTGCTTCTGGGAAAAGGAGAGTTAATCAGAACAAAATATGGCTGTTAAAAATCCCTCCAAAGTCCACACTTTGAGATTTGTGTTTCACTCATTGATTCTTTTACCACCTCTCTTACATTTGCCAACCCACTAAAAACCCTTGTCAGGCCAGAAATTCAACTTCTATAAAATGGTAATTCCTTTCCACTATAAAACATTTAATTGAGTTAATATTTCAAAGTTTTCATTACTGTCATAAGGAAGCATTAATGGTAAGAAAAAAAAATCAGTCAGCAAAAATTCTATTACTTTTCCTTTAGTGAATATGGTCATTAGATCCTACCTTAGGAAGATCTCATTTCCTGAAAGACCTGAACAATGATGAGCTAAGAGGGATGGCTGAAACAGATAAATACATAATTTTAACTTAATATAAGGAGAGTCGATCCAGGGCAAAATCACCAATGTCCATTCCTTGAGTGGGTTCCCTTTTAATATATATTTTCCCCATGTAATATATATTTTCCCAGAAGAAATAGGCAAAGTAAATAACTATTCATTGCCTCACCATCTGCATTCTTTTGCAGGTTAAATTTCATGTTTTTTGTACTCTTTCAATTTTGCATATTTTTTTTTTACATCAGTATGACTTCTTCTGGGTATAAATGAGTGTGGCAAATACTCTCACGTATGACATATTCTTTAAATGTAACTATTTACTTTGCAAGGACTCTTCAAGTGATACTTAGGGTTGAACTCTTTATCCCAAAAGCAGAAACCTTTTTTATCTAATAACAAAGGTATTTCTGAGCTTTTTGTGCTTACAAGTATGAAAAAGAGTTTTCTTTTTCCCTTGCCCTCAATTTTAAGGCTTCCACGGACTCAGCTCTAAATGACCTGTTGATCTATCTTTTCTGAGAATTCAATCTCAACTTAAAACATAAATTCTACACAAAGGTAATGGCAGCAGTTGGTCTAAAAACCAATTTAAAACAAAGATGGAGATCGGCATAACGATATTTGGGGAATTAAGCTACTCGGTTTGTATAAGCTTCAAAAATTTCCAAGCCAAATATTTTAGACAGGGAAAAGAGGACAAGATGGGAATCAATGGGAATACAGTATTAAAAATAGGAGGTGGCAGAGGTGAAGGCTGAGGGGGCAACAGTTGGCTCTAGATTGGGCTTCCCAGAGTACACAGGGTTCAGTTCTAAACACTATATATCAAGGATGGTCTACCCAATGTCACATAAATAGCTGTAGAAGTGACAGAGCATTCTACACCTAGAGGGGAAAAAAAAAAAAAAACCGGATTCCGAAGCCACTACTGCAGGGTATAGATCCTAAAGAAAAATGAAGACAATCAGAGGGAAAGGGAAGGAAGATACATTTCAGCATAACCTAAAGAGGATCTTTCTAACTTTTGGAGTTTCCAAAAATAAGAGTCTCTCAGGATATTGTACTTCCCATTACTGAAGCTGTTCAAACAGGCACTAGACAATCTCTTGCATAAGATGCTGTTGAGGGGGTTGGTATGCTAAGCTTGGGGACGTAACGAGGTGCTTCTGGGATTTCTTCTGTGCTGCCTCTGACTTCTACAATACTCAACAGGGTAGATATTACGATATGCTGGACCTCAGAGATGAATGGTCTCTATCTGAAAATTAAATGACAGCAAGAAGACCGGCATAATAGAAACTCAACTTACAATGGTTGCAGAAAACCAGGTCTTATTTTTCTCTCTTAACAAGAAGTCCAGAGATAGGCAGAAGCTGACAATGGATTAGCTGGGATCTCAGCAAACAACCAGCTTCCGGATACAGCGTGTGCCTCTAGTGCCCTCAAGAGCAACTTTTATGCACAGAGAAAACAGTCCAGAGGTGTGTTTTGGTTAATAAATTAGTATTCAACGTACTAAATTTACACATTTTATCTTAAGTTTGCAGTTCAGCTTATTATTCTTATTTTATTATAACTTTAACAAAATTTAAGGGCTCTGAATAAATTTACTCCAGTTCGCCAACTTAATTAGATACCTTCAAACATTTTTAACTGCAGTATAAATGTAATGTATTTAATTTTCTTCTTAAAATACTTTAATTTTCTGCCTGACAAACCTTCCCACGTACTGAAATAATTCTAAAAAGTCTAGTAAATTAAATTTATAGATACAATGACTCTTGCTACCTAAAATTTCCTAAGGGGATTAGATACATATATGAATATATATACACATATATATTAGACACATAAACATTAAGTGTGTGAAGTCGTAGAGGCTGGAGGCTGAGGATGCAACAGCTGAATAGTCTATATCCGAAAATTAAATGACAAGAAGAAAGTTAGTATAAAAAAAAAAATTACATTGGCTCAAATAAACTGTCTTTTTAAAATGTTTTATATGTTATACTTATTATTTCTACATATGTATGTTAAATTTCAAACTTAGTAAAATTTCAGCTTAAAATCACAAGTCTATCACAATTACTCAAGGACATGGCCATAAATGTAGTAACATTCCCTCTCCTTCAGGGTGGGAATAAATTTTGTGTCATAGTAATTCCTCTTTATCCCATATTTTTACTCTCTCCCTCTCTATTTAATCTTCTTTGTCACAGTATTTAAACAGATTCATATCTTTCTCCAAATATAAAGAAAGACAACTCCTGAGTGACCTGGTGTTCTCTTCTTGCTATGGTTTGTCTCTTTAAACTCCTGAGAATATTGATTTACAAGCACTCTCTCTCCCTCTTCAAATTTACACCATTCGAATTACTCCCAAAAGGTGGACATAAGTAACAAATCACCAAATACAATGAATTTCCTCCAAGTCAAGTCTCTTCGAACTTATATAGTCATATTTGACATTGCTCATTCTTCCAATTCTTCCCTTAGCTTCCATAACATTAACTATTCTGGTTATTCTTCAGCCTCTTTGGTAGCTCTTTCTTGGCTTTTTCCTTGGTTGGCTTCTCTTTATATTCCTACTCTACAAATTTTTGAGCTCTCCTTGGTTCTGCTCTTAACCGCTCCCATGGGAGATCTCCTTGACATCCCCTTAGCTTTACCATATCTATGTATATGTTATAAATTCCAAAATCTCTATCTCTAGCCTCTCAGGTGTCCCTATTAAGCTCCTGTCCTCCAACCACTCTCCTTTACTCAACTACCTTTCACTCACCCTTCAGCATTCATCTCAAGAATCACCTCTTTGAGAAGCCTTTTCTTATTGACTCTATTTAGTGCTTTTCTGTGTTGCAGTACCCTGTAGTCTCCTTAATCAAAGTAGTTATCATGCTGTATAGAAGCTATCTGTTAATATGACTCCCTTTAAAGAATAAAATTCTTGAGGCAGTAATTATGTTGTATTTATCTTTATGGCTGGCATATAAAAGATATTCAATAAAAGTTTATTGAATGAATAAAAGAATAGTGGTTGTTGATTATTTCAGACTCTCTGTAGAGTGGACTATTTTGTGGAGTAATGCAGCTGAAAAACATTCTAGAATTTCTTCCTCATAAATTTCTAAGCTGGAATGGCATTTTGGAGCCCCATTTTAAACAAATATCTGTACCTGGGATAACGAATAACTCAGTATCATTTATTCTTCACTCAAATAATAACTTATTTATAGACAGTCTTTATATCTTCCTGTATAAGAATCATATTTTAGTCAACTTTTTTCTCTTAAGTTAATGTACAATGCCTCAGTGACTTGTCCTTGATCTCCCCTGCGAAGTGAGCCAGTGAGAAATTCTTAGGAGAAAGAGAGAAGAGGAAGAAGTGGGAGCTTATATTTATAAGCTTGTTACACTGTATAGCTAAAAGCAATTCTATTGAGTCATTCCCTATACCAGCTAACGTCCCAGCAAAAAGAAAAAGAAAAGAAAAGAAAAGATGGCCTTCTCAGAGCTTAACTGAGGAAAGTTTAATGAAAGGACTTTTCCAGGATTTGGGCAATGGATGTTGAGCGCCCAAAGGACTATCAGCAGCAGTAAGCCAAAACCAGCCCTAAGACTGATGAGGCAAAGGGAGAAAATGGTGCAACAGGTAACAGAAGCGAAGATGAGAATGGTCATGGAAAGACATGAACACCGAATGAACTACAACAAAGAAAGAGGAATAAACTCTCCAGGCTTCTCTCTGTCCATCATCAGTCTCCCACAGGTGCTTCTCCTGAGAAGACCTCACCTGGCAGCCAGAATGCAAGGGAGTGCAGGACATGCATTCTGGAAGTTAGAATAGACAGAGAATAAGAGACCAAATGGAAGGTAACCAGCACAATCCCTGCTTCTGCCTGGGTCTGTGGGGGAGGAGAGACTAGAAGAAGTTCAATGAAGGAGTTGACTGTGACTCTTATTCACTCAATAGGTGATCTCAACCAGTCTCATGGCTTAAATTATTCTCCATATACTGATAATTTACAAAGATATATCTCCTGTCTAGGTCAGTCTCGACACCTTCACTTCAGTGTCTAATAGGTATTGCTAATTTACTGTGTTCAAAACTAAACTGCAGACCTCTGCTACCACCAACACCCCAAACCTGCTCTGCCCGCTTCTCACCCATCTCAGTTAATGGCAGCTTCATCCTGCTACTCACTCAAGCTTAAAACCTTGGATTCATCCTTGATTTATTCCTTTTTTCATATCTCATACCAAATGTCAGGAAATCTGTTGTTTTTATGTTGAATTACATCCGAAATTTGGCCACTGCTAATCACCCCCATTAACGCTCCATTGGTCTGAGGTACCATCATTGTTTATCTAAACTGCTGTAAGTTTTCTAGTTGGTCTCCTTATGTCAACCCTGCCCTACACAGTCTGCTTTTAACCCTGCAGTGTCAGTCTCATAACGAATCATGCCATCCCTCTGCTTCAGTCCATCGGTTCCCCATTTCCCCAGAGGAAAAGCCAAAGTCCTTATAAAGGCCCACAAGATACTCTGTGGGTCCCTCTCTGGGCTCATGTCTTACGACTTTCCCTTTTGATGACTCTGCTCCCCCCACAGTGGCTTCCTAGCTGGTCCTTGAACATGCCAGACCCAGACCCAAGCCAGGATTTTTATAACATCCCACAAGACCCTCTATTTACATGTTCCTTGTGGCTAAAATGCTTTTCCAGGTATGTTCAAGGCCTACTCCCCCCACTCTTCCGTTTTCACTCAGTCATCAGCATCTCAGTAAGAGCAACACCACTTAAAATGGCGGACCTTCCTCTGGAGCTCCTGTTTCTTCTCACCTTATTATATTTTCCCCAGGGTATTTAGCACCTTCTAACATACTTTCTAATTTAATTATATGTTGTACCTATTATTTGATGTCTACTCTTAATAGAATGCAAGCTCTCCTGGGCACTTCACTGTGGATGTTTTCCTCACTGCTATATCCAAGACACTCAGAACAGTGACAAGGACGTGGTAGAGGTCCAAATATTCTCTGAAATAATTAAAGACAAGATGTTTTTAAAAGTGCAGCATTTTGAAAGTACTGTTTTTGGTAATGTAGATTTGTCCTTGATTTTGTGTTTTCAAATTATTTTTCCACCTGTTTGGTCCTTATGGAAACCCAAAAAGAAAAATAAAGTATTGTGAAATTTCTAGCAGGTGGAGAGTTTTAACAGCTCAGACTGTAACTGTTTAAAACTACTGAATGGAAGCAAAAATTGAGTTTGCTCATCAGAACATAAAGATAATATAGGAACCATTCTTTTTATGTAGGTAAGTCCTTATAACTCTTTTTAAATACTCTATAAAAGTATCATCCTTTCAGTTCCAGGCCTAGGAGATTTTTCCCTTTTAAAATTCTGTAAAAATCATCACAAATCTAGTAGGACAGAAACCCTTAAAACCATAGATATGATTAAGGCTCAGTTCCCTAATAAATGTGCAACAAGACACTGTCAGCCCTTGAAATAATGAGCTATAATCTATGATATATGTCCCAATATCACATTTTCCAGGGCAGCATATTTCAGATTGGTAGGAAATAGTTGAATCACAGCAGGATCTTATTTTTACAT
>JAQQSQ010001110.1:0-13126 GCA_028627145.1 Eidolon dupreanum
GGGGGAAAAGAAAAGAAAGTGATATTTTAGCAACTAAATACCCTCAGTACAAAGAAGCATTGTGGGTGGTTACTAATTATACAAGTGGATTGATTCCAAAAGTTATATACATATAAAATATGGACTTAGAAAGATTTATCCACCCCCTATCCCTCCGATCTAAAATGATGGGCCATAATAAAAAGACCAACTCACATTGTAAAATGTAGTATTAATTTCAGCAGAGGATACTGGGCATTTATCTCTTTTTTTCTTTCTACCTCATGATCAGTTGGTAGGAATAAAACTGGCTCAGAGCTTTTAGGGTAGCTCCTGCTGCCTGTAATGAGGGTATTATTTACCAGAATTATGGAGGGAGACCAGAAAGGTGGGACAAGACATGGGAATGAGAGCCAGGGAGATCTTCGGAGGCTGGAGCAGGTAAGCAGAGCTTACCAATTGAGCACTATCATCAACTTCCCTTTTTTTCTCATATATGTGAGAGCCCATTGCTTCCAGACAAATAGGGAAGGGCAGTTTTCCTTCTTATTTTATAAGTGCCTTCATCATATCTTTGATTTTGCTTTTTAGCCCACCAAAATATTTACTATCTTCCCTATTACAAAAATATATATATATCTAGCCTTGTTCTAGATCAGACTTAGAAAGGACAGTAAAAATTAACTATGTCTCTTCCCATACATCCCTGCAAATAAGAAAAAAAAATTAAGTAGCAACAAAAAATTAGTGACACAGAAGCTCCTGCTATTACCAAGGCATTTCAGTGAGAATCTACTAATTGGATATGCATATGAAAGACCATTTTTATCATTTAAGATATCTATGATGAAATTGGTTTCAGATCACTTTTAGGATTACTGGGCTTTTCATCAGTGAAACACAAAGGGAATACCATACCAACCAGAGTTCTCTCAGAAAGCTACAACATTAAACTTCCACAGTAATCCCATTCAGTTACAGGGAGCAAGGCAGTGCAACAATCAAGAAAATCAGCAATCAGACAGCGTGGGGTACCTTACCACTTTCTACAAATTTGCAGTTAATCTGCTATGTTTTAGTCACAGACACTTTCTTTAGATCGCTCTATTCTGAATATAGGATCTCATTCCAGGAATAATTATTCTCCAAGAAAAGCATGAAGAAAGAATCTACTTTAGATTCACTCATTTAAGAAATGATGTTAGAAGAATGTGCTTTACCCACATAAAATACCTCTTTCTAGCTTGTTGTCAAAAGACTATGAAACTTTTAAACCACTAAACAGACCTACTTGGATTTGCATTCTAAATTCGAAATGAGTACTTTAATATTCCCTTTCATCCAGATGACTCTCCTAACCTCTGATTTTTCCTTTATAAATGAGACTAATGTGGGACTAATTGAACACTTCATCTGACCTTCCGATATCAAAACATAAATGTGAAGATACCATTAGTTCTTTACACATTATAACTTGTGTAAGTACTTTATCTTCAATTGGAATTTTCACTACCATGTTAGCCAGAATAAAGTAAAATAACGCAATATGCATACTTCTCATATTTCTACAGCCAAAGACACCACTAAAAACAGTGATGGCCACATAATAAACCTCTTGAAATAGCAACTCTTTCAGATCTCAGAGAGAGTTACCAGTTTGATTACCAGGCTTACATTAATCAAAAATTCCTTGGAATTCACAGTCTGTGTCTATGCAACTGTTAGTTATCCAAGTAGTCTGAAGAATTAAAGAGGAAATGTATTAAAAATATTTTCCTTAAATAAGAAAAAATAGATCTTAGAAATACTTAGTAAAGCCAATAATAAATTTACCTATTATTTGTTAAAAATTACTATGGTGCTAGGTATAGCCCTAGGAAATTATAATATCAAAATAAACCTAAATTACATCAATATTTACAATACGTTTTAACAATGGTCAAAATTCTGAAGCACCATGCCTTAGGTCTTATCTTAGGCATTTCACAGGCATTGACACATGTGGTCCTTAGAGCAATCTGTGAGGCAGGTGCTATTAACATTACACAGATATATAAATGGAGACTCAAGATATTATTTGTCCAAGCTGACAAAACTGGCAAGTAGACAAGTAATGCATTGAATTCAGATATTCTGACCAAACATTTTAGCAGAATACTCTATTGTTTCCACAAAATTGTATCCCTGGATTTTTACTTATAAGTCTATAGAAGGAAGGATAAAAAGATGGAATTTGATGAAGTTGACAGAAACATATGTTTACCAAAGGCTGACCTTATTATCATTCTAACCTCTGAAGAATTTAGCTATTATTTTGCAAGATGGTATCTGATGGAGTGAGTACACTCTCTTGTGACCACAGCAGCGTATGTTAAGTTCATTGGGATGGGAGGAAAGTTGGGTGTGGGTAAAACACTGTTTGTTTCTTTGCTTCCTATTCATTGTGTATACTCTTCCCAATTTAGTGAAGGGTTCAGCGAGCAAATATATTCTCTTTCTCAGAGTAAGCCAGAAAGCATCCCCCTTTGCAATCTAATCATGTAAAAGTAGAACAAAGGCCTCCTGCCATGAGATAATTCTAGATAAGGTGATTCTCTATGCTATAGGAGAACATAATTATTTTATTATTTTAAATTGCATCCACTTTCTTTTTTAGATTGCAATTTCTATGGGCAAGAACTACACTCTGGTTGTGAATCAGACATATTTCGGGCCCTAAAAAAGCTCATGTCATAACAGGAAGAAAAAAATATGTAATCGATTACTAGTAATTCAGTGTAATATATGTAATGAAACAACATTTTAAAGGTTAGAAAAACATTTTAAAAGACATTTAAATAGTTCAAAAAGTGAAAACAAAAAACACTCCTCCCTCTGTAAGAAAGAATCAGAGAAAGTTTCGGATGGGAAGTAGTGACTTAAGATGTTATTTAAAAATATAGTAACTGGATAGGGAGTCAGCTCAGGTTAAGAGAACTACTACCTTTTTAAAGGCTTAAAATATCTTAAGAAACTAAACAAATTCAGCATTCATAATGTGTAGGAAAGTGGTGTGGTAGATTGGAAGGTGGTTTGGAGGATTGGTAGAAAACAAAAAGATATTCCCTAATCCTATGCAGACATTATCCCTCTGATTTTAGAGATATAAAATATGTAACTTCTCAGAAGGGACATAGAACTGAAGCCAGTACCTATATCTTTGATTTATAATCTAATGTTCTTTCCACTGTAACCATCCCAACTGACAGTTTTGCTAATCGTTGATGATAGTTATTATGAAGAGAATATGGAGCAAAGTCTAAACAAATTTTAATGTCACATTTTCTAAGAGGCCTTCTCTGACCTCAATACCTTCTCCTCTATGACACCGTATCGTGTGGTGTCAATCTGCCAATGTGCATTTACTAGTGTATTATTTGTCCTGCAGTAGAACATAAGCTTCATGAAGGCAGGGTGAATAAGTTGAAGTCATTTCTGAGTCATTTCTTTTAGTACCCAGAATTATGCTAAATAAACTGTGTTCAATGTAAACAAGTCCCCTTCAGGTAGCGATAGTTTTATCTACCAGTTTAGAGAGAAATGATGTGATCATAGTTACCTAAGACGGTTCTCACCTCAAATATATTCTAATGTTTGTGATGAGCAAATCTCTCAGGCTAATATAGAATGGGCATTCATTGTGGAACTCTGTTGCAAGAATTCCAAAATCATCTTATATTTGTTAACTCTGAAAGTGAAATGTGTTGAATATAATTCCAATTTATAAAGGCCGAAGAGATATGAAATGCAAGACACTGTGTTGTATTATTGAAAAAAGGTAAAAAAAAAATCTGTGACAAATGAAGGGGGGGCTAGTGAAAATGTTCTGTAATGTGAAGAGCTGTCAGAATCAAACATTTCAAGTCACAACTAAGATTACCATCTGCAGCCTAATTCGAGAATCCACTCTAATTGTAACATTGTTCTGTTATTTTTCTTATTTCCAAATCAGATTATTGAAACCTCTGCATTCCAGGCAAAATGGCTCAGTTTAAAAAAAATATCCGATAACCACTTTATTTCTAAAATAATAGTGATAAAAAATGACACATGATTAAAAAGAAAGCAGAAACTTCTTTCACTGAGCAGACTAAGAGTCACATGGCTCACTTTGATTTGGCTTTTTCGAAATGAGAAAGGGCAGGAGAGGAATAAAGAAACAACAATGTGCTAACAGATCTGGACGCATCAATGATGTCCTGGCAATGTTGCCTGCAGTGTTGTACCAAAACAATTTGAGACAACCGTGTGCTTCTTCTCCTTGATTATTTATAGACTATAATATTCAAACCGCAAGAAAACTACAGAGAAAGAATAAGTCTTTTATGCGATATCCCTTTTCATTTTCCTAAAATACTCATGTATGGTTGAATTTTTCAAACTAATTAAATTTCTCTTGACAATAATATTTAATCTTGGATTCGATCACACATTTTGACAGGAAAGGAGATAACTTCAATAAATATATAGTGTGCACTTAATCTGTGCAATTATTCCCCAAGAAGTTGAGACTAGAATCATGAATAAGTCACGCAAAAGTAGCAGGCAACTTCCTACTTTACTCCAATATTTTCTAATTACAATAAAACAAAATTGGATTACAGATGATAGCAAGTAATAGCTAGAAAGGATTTAGAGAATCTGCTTCCTTTCCTTCCTTTCCCATCTCCCCTTCTCTCTCCTCCTTCTTCTTTTTCTCTTTCTCTTTCTCTCCCACTCTTTACCTTTCTCTTTCTCTCTGTCATAAGGCAGGAAAATGTTTTCCCAATTATCTACATATTCTTAAGATTTCACAAAGGACCTAGATCCTAGTAAGTGACCAATAAACAAGAAGTGTTACTGTGTGACCAAATTTGATGGAGATGCAATGCTAAATATGTACATTTTATTTCTTTTGGCTAGTATTCTTTCCAGAGAGATAAGGTGGTTAGCTTATGTTCATGTAGCTAACTTTGATAGAGTTAATAACAGAATCAAGGTGTCCTAACTTCCAGCCTTGTGGTTTTTCCAAATTTAAATGTGAGAAAATTTTAGCAATAGGGATCTTGTTATCTATGATGTAAAGACTAGAATCATCACTGTTATAAAATAGAGTCCATTCATAACCATGTACATATTAAGACAAAACACTTTCGCATTCTTCAAATTCAAATGACCCACCCAAGGCCAACATGCAAACATGTTGGAAACAGGAAGATGTTGTAATATGATGGGTGTGACAAGTAAATCATAAAACAAAAATGGAGACCTGTCACTAAGCGGTTATTTAATTTGGAGAAAGAAAAGGCATCTCTAATCTGAGTTCATCTAGCACTATAAAAATCAGTTTAAGAATAATAATGTGCACTTAAATAAATTGCCATCTTGCCTCTAATGATTTTAGACATAGTTTTACTACATTGTAGACCTCCATAAGTTATGTTAGCAAAAGTGCACACATATGTGTGCATGTCTACATACGTATTTTGAAAGCAACATTACAAGTGGAAAAGAAGCTTGCTGAAAATAAAGCAGTATTTTGTAGTCATAGCAACCCTAACTTTTTAAAAAGCAATGTTAAGGCAAGAAGAGCTCACCAAGAGATACATCAAGTTGTTATAGCAACTAAATATGGCCTTACGGAAACAAGTTTGCATTAAAATGGCCAGAAGGTTATAATGGTAAAAGACTATCATAAAAATGTATCTTTGGAGAGCAAATGTTTAATTTTCACCTTGCTCTAATCAGGACTTGTGTCCTATGCTTCATTAGGATGAAACATTTTCTCAGGCCATCCTCCTAACAAAATATAGCTTCTGTGGCAATGAGAAAGGATACTGTTTTGGAATAACTGATGATAATTAGTAGGGTCAAAATAAGTTCATTAGTAATAATAATTTAATCCTTTCTTGGTGATAAAAAATATTAAATCAAAAACAGAATAAAAATACTCAATGGGGTTGTCTGAAAAGACAGGAAGAATGGGTCTAGAACAGGGTTTCTCAACTTTGGCACCTCTCATTTTAGTCAACTATCAAAATTCTTCCCAATTAATCTTTATTTCTTGACTTGAACATCAGTTAGGTGTTATTGAGCACCTAATGCTCAACTTAGATTAAATATCATATAGTTCAAAATTTTATTGATACCCAATGAGTTAAAATAGCAAGAACACATTTGGCCAACCATTATTGAGCAACTAGTCACATAAAAATCTTGGTCAGGGTAATAAGAAGTGTAGAAAAACGAAGATATGGTTTGTTGCCAAAGGCAATTTTCAGTCTAGTTACTAGACAGTAGTAGATGGGAACTCCAAATGGTAAGGTCCTTGAAAGCAGGGACTATTTTTGTGTCCTTGGAGGTCTCATAGTTCTTGATCAAAAGTGGACAATAATTATCAGTGCTAGTTTCTCTGATTTAAGGCTTATGCAGCCACATAAGCTCAGTTTTTTAGAGTTTTATCAATTCAAGTTATTGTTATTAGCATGAATGACAGACATATGACAATTAAGATTTTAGGGATGTATTTTTTCTATATCTTCCCATCATCTTTATTTTACTGTTTTTCTCTGATATCTACCTAAACAATTTTATAAAGTAATTTTGGAGTGATCTATTTCTTTTGGAATTTTCATTTTTATTCTGGTTTACACTGGTTTTCTATAAAATCTATTATTTTGAGGAATGTCAAATTGATTCATTGGTATTAAAGAAGCAATATATATATATATATATATATATATATATATATATATATATATATATATATATATATATATATATATATATATATCTTCCCATTTCTGTTTTTCAATACAATTCTCACCCTCTGTTACTTTCTGAAATATCACACATACTGCTGCAGACCCATGTACATTCTCCTGTGTGTATTCATTATTGGTTGTTTTGCCATAGAACCCTGAGAAAATTGACAATAGTCTGTATGGAAAGTTTTTGAAAAGTAAATGATTTATCTGTCAATCTTTTCCACTGAAAAACTGACAGATAAACTCACCAAACAGAAGCTTTGTTTAATATCATTTAAAAACTGAGTTATGAAGAAATATGAAATATGCCAAGGGATTGGTCATGGTATAGTACTCCTAATTATTCCATTTAGTCAAAACAGATTATGCACTCACATGGCAAATACTATTCTCAATAGCACTTAAATAAATGGATCCTTGAGAACTGAAGTAGCCACATAAAGTTGTTAAGGGTGATGTTAGAACCTCATGTGATTGGTAAGTATACATGATTGGAATGAGACAGTATACAAACATTCCCTAACTTACAGACCAGTGATTCATGGTTTGCTATAATGAATTAAAGAAAAAAATTTTAAAGGAGAGTATTGTGATATTTTTTATCTTGTCCTGACAAATAAAATTTTGATTTTCTTTTCACTCTAGAAAGTTACCATAGCTTTCTAGCAAAGAAGAAAGCATACATCAGCCAGGATAAGAGTGAATTTGAAAGGAAGTTGAAAAATTATACTTTTGCTTAGGCCAAGATAAGTCCCACTAAAGAAGGCTGATTCACTTGAAGCTTGGTCCAAAAAAAAACACTCTTTCTGCCACCAGACAAAGTAAGTAATCAGTCCTACTGTATTAGCAATCATTTTCCCCCATACATTATACACACAAAATAGAGAGATTTGTTGCTAGAGTCTGGTGCCATCCATGGAACAGCACTGACCACTGCTAATCATAATTCAGCTTAAATAGGACTTTTAGGGACTCCTTTGTAAAAGGGCATTTGAGAAGCAATTTTTCAAAATTGCTGATGGTATACTTTTATTTTATTTCTTCTCTAGCTTTCAAATAATCAAGTTGATTATTGCTTTAAAGGGTACTTTCATCTTAGAAAACTGAGAGATGTGATTGGTTCAGAACAGCCAAGTGGGAGAAACTACCCTGGGCAACTTCTTGAATATTTAAAAATATCCCATAAATCTAATAAAAAAATAAAGATCTGGATTGAACTGATAAATAAACAAAGGCAAGACTGAGCTGTTTAAAGGAGTACAAGGTGGGGAAAGGAAAAGATCTGTGTTTGTTTCCTGCAATCTTCCCAATGGCCCTCTGAGAGAGTTCATGGAAGACTACTAAATTAACATAATTCAAAATTATTATGCCCCTTGTTTCTCTTCCATCAGGTTACTTTTCGAGGAAAAATGAGTTTCTGAGATCTGTAATAACTGAGTAGGTCATATAAGCAAAAGAGATGGAACTATTGAGAGGAGGGTGATACCATAGGCAAGTCTCTTGATTCACTGAAAGCTGTGTTCATTTACTTGCAATCCATTCAACTGAATTACTTTTTGATAGCAACCTCATACTAAATATTGTACTTGTCACCAGGAATAAAATGTTCTGCAAAAAGGTACATGGTTCCTGTCTAAAGATTTTATAATTTAGCAAAGGGACAAAAATCAGTCAAATATTCAGAAATAAAATAAATGATATAAGTACTAATGGTACAAGTATGTGTTCCCATGAGAGTAGAAAATTAGGTGAATTTGATTTGGTCAGAGAGGTCAGGGAAGGCTTACCTGAAAACTGAAATCAACTGAAGTGAGATGAGCCAGAACCTTTATGAAAAATAACTTGTCAAAATTAATTTAGATCACCAGTGGGGTCTATGGGATCTATGGGATTCTATTTTCACACCTCCAGGAGCACTGACTCATTCCATAATTACAAATCATTTTAAAACTGAAAGGCACTTAAAAATCAGATCAGCCAATCTGTTTACTTTTTCTAAATTTAATAATTCCACAGTTGATGCCCTTCTGACTGAGCCTATACCAAGAGGCCAAGGCAGTCCAATAGTTCCTCCAGCTTCATGTTCACTCTACAGAGTGAACACAAAGTCTTAAACATGCCATGTTTGACCATTTAACTTATTAAATAACACACATTCTACAAGGTAGAGGAAGTCATCTAAGTAGCTCTAATAGCAATGGCATACCACCCCTCTAAGCCAGAGTGATGTTGGAATGGCTGAATGATAATTTGCAAAACTGGAATGAATGACTGAGGTAGTGTGGATTAGATGAGAAGCACAGGTTTGTTTAGTGAAATCTGAGGGAAAACATCATCTAAGGTAACATCTCATAGATGCATGTGCAGAGATGGATGGAAATGCATTGCTAATGCATCATGTTCATTGGAATTTTGCACATTGTATTAAACTATGCATTGGTAATATAGGACAACATATCAAATGTTACATGTGTTGTGATGTAGTATTGATATTCTATTACATATATTCAACAGTTTCTAGACTTTATAGTCACCTGTAGAACATGTTCAAGCATCAGACTTCACACATTTTTAGTGATGAAACTGACTTCTTTTTTGGCACCATATTTTTCAGGTAACATGTGATCGATATCATTCTAATTTACCTTAATTCAAATGTAAATGAATCGATAGATTCTTATATTGTTGCCATGTTGAACCATATTTTTCAAAGATCCCATAATCTAAACTATTTAAGAAGTTTGTTAAAAATGGAGATTTCAGAGCCTTATTCCAAATCTACCCCATCAGCAGTCTGAGAGCCATGCATACACTCAGTTCTAGCTAGTTTCATAATCAGTCCTGGCCATGACCGGCAGGAGGCTGAGGTAAACCAGCTGGCACAATCTGACATTAGATCTACTGACATGAACCTAGTCCAGGACCCCGCCTGCCCACTGAGTTGCATCTGCCCTTATTCCTGACTAATACTCCATTCCTGCCCCTGGAAGCAGGCCTCCGACCTGACACTCTGGAAGAATGTTTGGTTCCCAAATAACCATCCCAATTCTTGGCCACTTCATCTTCTGGAAATTTCACCCTGTCCCCGATGTCTCTTGTTACTATAAAATTCTGTATCAAAGTGACCACAATTCTACTCTGAACCAGACAGATCTTAACATTACAGATTTATAATCCCACCACTTGCTAATCAAAGTGTTACACACAGACCAGCAGTATTAACATTATCTGAGGACTTGTTAGAAACTCAGAGTCTTAATCCCAACCCAGGCCACTTTAGTAGGCTGGTAATGGCTCTCAAAGATATGCCTGTGTCTTAATCCCTGAAAGCTATGAATGTTACCTTATATGGTAAAGGTTTTATAGATATGATAAAGAATTTTGAAATTATACAGGATTGTCTGGATGGGCCTTCATCCAATCACTGGTATCATTATAAGAGAGAGGCAGAGGAAGATTATACACACAGAATAGAAGGCGATGTGAAGATAGAGGCAGAGATAGCAGTGATTTTGCCACAAATAAAGAAACGCTAGCAGTTACCAGAAGCTGGAAGGCAAGGAATGGATTCTTTTCATAGGGCCTCCAGAGGGGGTACAGCCTAAGAAACATCTGGATTTCAGCCCAGTGGAACTAATATTGAACTCATGACCTCAAGAATTGTGTGAGGACAACTTTCTGATGTTTAAAGCTATTCAGTTTCTGAAAATTTGTTACAATAGCTGTAGGAAACTAATACACTATGGAATCAGATTGCATTTTAACAAGGTCCATAGGAGATTGATATATATACTAAAGTCTGAGAATCAGTGACCTAACCATACCAGAACTCCCAATCAAGTTCAAGTTTGCCTCTACCTTTTGGTCCATTTAATTTGGACAGTTGGCCTTTTTCTCAGGGGTCAGTCTATAGCTGGGTCATTTTACTAGCTCAGTTCTGACCAGTCACTGTTAATTCCAGTTCCTACTTGACCACTTGTATGCAGATATAACTGCAGCTAATCCCCCCTAGGATACAAGCAAGAGAATTCTAAATAATCAAGTAGTAGTTACCAACTGGAGTTTAAAATTAAGTCTAGTTTTGGTCTCAATATAAGATATTACCTTCTTAAAGGAAATTGGCATCTTTAAAACAAGCTACCCAATATATGAAGAATGCATTATCAGTAGGTTTTAATGTACTATTATATAGATACTTTAGTGGTACTATGAAACCAAAATAGGATAAACTACAAAGAAGAGATCTCCAAATTCCTAATAGGCTCTCTGAAACTTGTATATGTTTTTAAGTGAAATTGCAGCATTCTTCTGCTTAATTTATTCTTAGCCTCTATTAACTTAAACCAATTATTTTCTGACAAAGTAAAAGTCACTAATGTAAATTTGCATAATGTTGATATCAATACCAGGTTTTTATATGAATAGTGATGGCTTCATATTAAATTTAGGAAGGCTTAAATAAAGAGTAAAGCCATCAATCATACTTTAGAACAAAAAAGGTGCCCCCTTTCAAGCAGTTGTATCCAAATCAGGTGACCCTAAGAAATTTATTACACAACACCTGTGAGGATCACTCGAAACATACATATTTCCTTCATGAGGCATAATATATGAACTTGGAATGAGCTAAATGTTAGTCAAGATAAATAATAAAAAATGTCCTCTTTTCACAACAGTGTCCAAGAGCAATGGACACTGATTAACCTAGTGAGACTAAACCTCAGTGTGTGAAGAGGGGAAGGTAGTCTGGATCTGTTGTGAATGTATGGTGCCTGCCATGCTTGGCTAATCCCAGAAACAGACAGTGGCCTTGGAATCCTCTTATGGAGCCCCCAACTGATAACTCTGGCAGACGGAAGATGGGACTCTCACTGACTTTGTCAATAGACAGGTATTGATTGTGGAACTATGATATAGTTAGTAGGTCTGAGATATGAAAGTTGGCCTAAGCAATGGTAAAGAACACAGTTTCTGCTCATGAATATTCTACCTTTTAGTGTAAAAACTGAAATTGTATATTCTGAAACAAGAAGAGAACTAGGTCCCACCTGTTCATTGTTGCAGGAGTAAACATGTATCTCATTAACTGCAGTCACTCACCAAACCATTCAAAAGTAATTGTCAGAAGACTTTACTTTCATCTTATCAATCTTTTTAGCAGTTTCTAACAGAGAAAAAGGCACCGTCTTTTGTTCTCCCAAACCTGACTTTATTTCACCTCTAACCTTGGATCAAATGAGAAAGTCTCTATTTAATTTTTCCCATTTTTAACCTTTCCCAAGAGCCTGCAAATCAGAAATGTTTCTTTGGAGACTAGCCTCCTCGTAGGACTGTCCCGCAACTCATACTATACTAAAATTAGCAAGGCAAATTGGAAGCTATATTGGAATGCGTTTTCCCCCAATAGGGAGAATAGAAGTTGTTGGGTTGCCATTTTTAATTTGTTTGTTATCATAAAAGAGGCTATTAGGTATGAAATAAAGGCATACACCTGACCCAATGTAATGCAATATAATACCATTTTGGGAAAATAATTAATTACTGGACTCCCTATTTACAAAATCAGAAATGTTTTTCATAAGTAAATATTTCTGGATCTATCTTTTTTCCTAATTGAAAATCAGGCTATTGGTGCAAATGTGTATCAAAATATATATTCAAGTGACAATGAATGATAATCTTAGATGAATTTTTACTGGAAGAGGCTTTGTAACCACCCCTAGTCGCCTGCATTCCAGTTTTGGACATTATATTGCTGCACATTCTTAGTTACCATGTGGGACCTTATCGCCTTAACTAGTCTGAACATTTTTCTGCAGGGCTGATGACAACTTACTCTTCTCTATTTTCTCTAGCTCTAACAAAATGCTAAAACTAGTCACTGCTTAATAGATATTTACTGATTAGATGAATACCTATGAGAAAATCTTCAAAACAATCAAAAGCGTGCCAGCTCCTTAAAGATTTTTTATTTTGCCCAATGACAGAATTGACCTTGAATTTCTTGATAGACTTTATTAACTGAGGTGGTTTGTCCTGTGGTAATGTAGAAGTATTCTATGAATAAATAGAGACCAATTAGTAACCAACAAGTTTTATATCTGAAACAGGGCTGTGGATTTCCTCTCTAAAAGTCTCTTCTTAAAACTGAAATATGGCAAAATTGTTTTCCTCCTTTGTATACACATATACACACATGACTTTTCCTTACAAACTCCTACCTATTAATCAAACCATTTCATGCAATTTTTCTCCTGTCTCTTCCATGTTCTTTGACAACACTCCATTCATATTCACCTTTGTCAAACTATTTAACATTCTGAATTTTAAAAATTGACATTAAGTACACTTCTTGACTATCA
>JAQQSQ010001111.1:0-13125 GCA_028627145.1 Eidolon dupreanum
AAAAGGTATTGTAACTTTTACCAACTGTGGGTTACAGACATCTCCCTCCAAAAAATTTGTCCTTTCTTTTAGCTTTGCTTATAGTTTCTTAAAGCTTAGAAAAACTTATTGTATCGTGTTTATTTTTGTCACCAAGTCAGCTTTCTCCTCTTTCTCTCAGTCTGTGGTGACATATTCAGAAATTTACCACCCATGCATTTTAATTTTCTTCATCACTTGCTCATTTATTTTCATTTGGTTTTCGTTCCTTCCTGAATTTTGTGTGTTTTTTTTTTTCCTTTGGAGGGATTACTTTTCTTTGCTGGAAGGAAACCCTCTAAGATTTCACGCTAAGGATAGACTCCGCTGTGATTTTTTTTTTTTTTTTCCCTGAAAACGAGTCAGCTCTACAGCCTTGTCGTTCAGAGGATCCATTTGTTAGGTATAGATTCTAGATGGGCCGTTATTCTCTTTTAGCATTTCCTTGTCCTCTGACTCATCTCGTTTCTTCTGAAAAGAATTCTGTCCACGGAATTGCAAATAAGGGTCATTTGCTCTTTCGCTGAGGCTGCCGTAGAAACTTTCTCTTTGTCCCTGGTTTTCGGCATTTCTGTGCCTAGATGGAGCCCTTCCCATTTTTTTCCTGCTTGAGATTCATACAGCATTTTGAATCTCTGGGTGCACGTGTTTCATCAGTTTAGGCTTCATGTGAAATAGTACGTCCGCTCCATTATCCGTGCCCCCCGCCGCATGCCCCATCACACGTGCTGCGTGTCTTCCTTCCATGTTTTCCATTCTCCTCTCTGTGCCTTGCTCAGCTCCCACTGACCTATTCTCCACCTAACTTCCTCATCCGTATCCTATCTGTAATCTGATCCCAAAACCACCTTTTAGGTCCTTAATTACAGATACTGTATTTCCAAGTCTGGGGTTTACAATCGATTCTTTTGCGTGCATTCTCATCCTCTGGTAAAATTCTCCATTGTTTCGGCCATTTTTGCTTTTTTTTCCCCTTTAGATTTTCTAAAAGACAGTAATTATTTTGAAAGCCCTTGGCTGCCCACGCCAACACCTGGATCGTCCGTGGGTCTGTTTCTGTCGGCTGGCTTTCCTCTTTGCTTTCCATCCCGTGGTACTGTCTCTGCGGATGAATAGAGTTGTCTGTAGAATCCTGGGCTTTGCACACATTCTCGAAAAAACTATGGAGACTCAGATGATGTTCTTTTCTTTCAGAAGAGATTACCTCTCTCGTGCCAGGCAGGTAGGGTGGGGCTTTTCACGTAATCGGGTTGGAGACCGAGCCGAGTCGGGGCCGGATCGCAGTGTCCTGAGGGCTCGTTCTACCCCAGCGTCCCTCTCTCCTGTGGGGTAGCCCTAAGGTGCCCTCCCCGAGAGCCCGGTGTGTCCACGACGCTCTCCCAGGTGGGGCCTGCAGTTGCAGAGTTCACCCCTCGTCTTGCGGGTGGCGGCGGCGGCAGCGACACGTCCGATTCCATTTCCCACTCTTCCCTTCGGCCCTGACTCGGGCCCCTGCGGTCTGGGGGTAAGCCCTAAACCCCCACCCCCCAATCTCTCCGCGCCCAGCGCACATCCGCCCCCGGCATCCCAGCCCTTGCCCCGAATCCAGAAAGCGCAGCCGGCCTCAGGAAAAGCAGCTCCAGGCCGCCAGCTCACCTCGTCACTGCCGCGTCCTCCGCCACCGGGCTTCGTCCCTTCTGCAGTGCTCTGCTGCTTTGAAGATTCGTCCGTCGCGTCGTGCTTGTTTATTCCGTTCTGCGGATGCCTTCGGCCGCCCCTTGGTCACACCCATCCGCGCCCGGCCAGTGGAGGCTCATTCCGCTGACGTTGTCGTCCTTCCGATGTGACCCCATCGTCCTTGGCAGCTTCCCGTTTCTGGTGAGGTGAGATGTGTCGTGCTCCTCTGCCGAGTTTCTTGTCTCGGGCATGGAACCAGCCGTTTTTCCCGGCCAGCCCCGTCGGCTCTCGGTGCCCGTCGGTATCGAGAGTCTCAGCTCAAGGGCAGCACACGTCACATGCCATCGAGATGCTGCCTACCGTACCTCGGGACAGCGAGGCTGGGACTTAATCTCCTACATCCACGTCTGCTTTCAGCCTGAGCTAAAAGCCTCACGTTTCATTCAGCAACGTCACCCCAGGTTTACTCCACCACGCATGCCCCAAATTCTCCAGTGGTGAAGATGCCCACACTTCCACCAAAAATATGATGCTCAGACGGTTCAAGATTTTCATTTGTAGGTAGACTTTGTCATCGCAGTGGGTCTCGTTAGGGATCTTTGATTACTGTGTTTGGAAGTCATTTTGAATCCTTTTTCTCTGTTTGTTTATGCCACCAGCTGTGTATGCATTTAAGTTCGTTTCTTTAATTTTACTTTTGATTTTTAATGATTGCTTTTGAAATGTTTTAATTTTTTAGTCATTATGTAAAATACCTGCATCATCCTAAAATTAAATCTATAAAACCAGGTAAACACAAAGATATCTGGCATTTTTCTCTCTCTCTTCTCCCATCTGTTCTCTTTCTTCTCCTTAGGTAATTTTTTTTTTTTTTTTTTTTTTTTTTTTTACAGAAAACAGAATGAGTGTCAATACGTTTATGTAACTTTTGGCCCTAAGGGTGTAAACTTATTGACACTCATTAAAAATCGTGAGTGCAGTGGCTGAGCCCCGGCGATAATTTTGTGAGCATATCCTTCCCCTATTTGTAGACAGCACTTTTCAGAAGTAATCGGTGTTCAGGAGTCGCTGCTGTTGGCTGAGCGCTGTGTGTTGGCAGGCCTGCTGCTTGCTCTGCATGTGCTGTCCCACAGAAGTGACAAGGTAGCCTGTCACGGAGGGCCTCGTTCATGCTCCTGTTCATGGACGAGGCCACTGAGGCTCAGAGATGTTGAGGAACATGGCAGGTGACCTGCGTCCGGGGACAAGTCAGGTCTTCTTCCAACGTGGCCACAAAGCCATGTTCCCTGTAGCTTGAGAAACTTAGTTACGTCGTTTTGGCTTTTGAGGAATCATTTTTAAAATATGCACAGTGACCTTTGGCATTTATTTCTTCGATTGCCTCTCAGTGGACAGAGCCACCGGGGTCGTACCTGGCGTGGATGATGACACGGGGAGGGGTGGTGGCCTCGCGACGCTGGGACACAATTGCACCCAGGAAATTGGCTCCATTGGCTCCTCTCTGCAGAGAGAGGAAGGCAGCGACTCTCATGGGCAGCACTGTCCACACGTCTGCAGCTGCCGCAGGAGGCCCTGTGAGGAGGCCCTCGGTGCCCTCCGCCAGAGCTTGTGTCAGGACCTCAGGGACCATGGAAACTTACAGATGAAGTGTTTGCTTATTGTGCATCCACAGCACCGGAACCTGCTGTGCCTCAGTTTCCCCTTGGGCCCCGTTTGGTCCCAGCTCATCTTTCCTGGCCGCTGGCCCTGGGTGTGCCGCCTGCAGGCTTTGAGGAGAGAGACCCTGTGGTCGTACTGGCTTTTGTGACATCTGTTCAGACAGCAGAGGGGCGCTGGCCATGGGGGGAGGGGCGCCTTGTTGCCACTTAGATGACACAGGTGGATAATTGTATCGCCATCCTCTTTCCAGTGAATCATGCTCCATTAGAGTTCTGAAAATAACTTCTGTGGCTTGCTGTGCTACCGCATGAGAGCTGGTGGGGAGGGAGTGTGCACACATGTGTGTGTATGTGTGCCTGCGCGTATTTGTGCACACATGTGCATGTGTCTGCATGCTTGTGCCTGTGTGTGTGCACACATGCATGCGTCTGTGTGTGCATGTGTGCGTCTGTGTGTGCCTGTGTGTTTGTGCACACACATGCATGTGTGCATTGTGTGCATGTGTGTACACGTGTTTACACATAAGCGTGTGTGCATGTGTGCGCATGCATGTGTGTCTGTGTGTGTGTTAATGTGCAGGTGCAAGTGTATGTGTGCGCACTGTGCAGGTGTGTGTTTTTGTGTGTGTCTGTGTTTGCGTGTGTGTGCGTGTGTCTGTGAGTGTGCGTGTGTGCGTGTCTGTGCGTGCGTGTCTGTGAGTGTGCGTGTCTGTGTGTATGCATGTCTGTGTGTGTGTGTCTGTGAGTGTGTGTACGCACGTCTGCATGTGCATGTCTGTGTATGTGTGCATTCGTGTGCAGCTGATATGGGGCTTAGCACTTCCGATCCCTCCAGGTTGGTGGTCAGGGTTAACGTAATCGCCAGGGTTCATGCCTCTGTCACCCTTTGACCACGTGATGTGTCAGCGGGGTGGACGTGGAGGGCCTTCTCTTCCAGCTCCCACCCGGCCTTTCCAGGTTGTGCCCACGTCCTGTGACCGTCCCAGAGCTGCATCCGTGAGCATCACATGTGGCCTGACATCCAGGAGCCAGTGCGGTCTCAGCTCTGCCCCCGCCCAAGAACAGTGGGTGGCCGAGGGAGTCATTTATGCCACGGAGTTCAGAGGAGGGTCCCTCGGTCTGCGGGCAGGCGCCTGACCCAGCTTATGGCGGCTCAGGAAGACCAGTGACAGGGCTGTCACCACTTATCCTTTAAGCCTTTTCTGAGGAAAATAGGTGGGCCTCCCTAAGTGCACCGGCTCCGGAAGGGGAGGGTGATGCCACCTGGCGGAGAGTGTGGCGGGGAGCGTGAGGGTGAGTGTGGCAGAGAGCGTGACAGTGAGTGTGATGGTGAGTGTGACGGTGAGCGTGGTGCAAGTGTGTCGGTGCGGAGCTGGTAAACGCACACAAACACGCCGAGGTGTCTGCAGGTCCAGGCGTGGTTCTGAAGTAGGCACAAGAAAACAGACTGGAGTTTCTAAAACCTCAAAAGTGATGATTTACTTAAGTGTAATTAGTCAAGTGGTCCAGAGAGCAGTAAAGCCACCTTGAAGTGACAGCTAGCAGATGCGTCTGTCTGCCTCGAGGTGGCCCCCTTTCCTGGTGCCACCTTTGGGTGGGGCTGGCATGGGTGGGGAGGGAGGGGTGGCCCTGTGTGGGAAACAGCCCTGCATGGCATGGCTTCTGAGCATCCGCCCTTCTCCCTTGGCCCCAGACGCCGTGTGCTGGGTGTTCTCGGGGGTCTGAGGGTGCCAGGGCGGTAGCATCATGGAGCCGGACTCCAGTGCTGTCCCCAGAGGCCTGATCAGCACCAGAGCCAGTGCTGTGGCACCTGCTTCTGAGAAAAGGAAAAGGCTTTAGTTGTGAGGTCACCGGCAAGGAGACAGGAGGCAGCTGAGATCTGGCTCCCGGTCCAGGGTTCCGGCAAGGTTCAGGGGTTTCAGCACCACGGCTTCCCGGACAGCGGCCCCTTTGCCTCTGAGGGGCCCAGGCGCTGAGCTGCCGTCCTGTGTGGTCAGGGCTCGTGAGCCTTCCGTGCACGGTGCATCCAGGGTCGGAACTTGGGTTCCGAGCCTCGTTAGAGACGGGACCAGTCTGAGCTGGCTCTGCGGTTACAGACGCCCTGGCGAGGCCCCGGGCCCCCGTCACCGCGACACTTCAACACCGCAACTCTGCCGAACCAACGCCTGACCGCCGTTCTCGGATCACTGTCTCTCGTTATCTGTCCACAGGTGGCGCCGTGAGGTATAACCGAAGGAATGAAAATGTTGGGCGCCAGGGCGTCGTTGCCAAGGGGTTTTGGGGGGTGTGTACAGTCTGCCGACACGTGCTGGCAGAGTTCAGCACAGCGGCCATGGGCCTCTGAGCTTTTGGTGGCCCCGAGGTGTCTCGGAGGGACCAGGCTCCGTGTTTAAACGGCGGCATCCGCATTTCGGTCTGACGCATCAAGGCCAAGGATGGACGGACCGGTCCTGCCAGCAAGAAATGCACAGAAACCCCTGGAAAGGGGCACGGTCATCGCCAGCCGGTAGCTGGGCAGTCGGCCTGACCCACGCCACGCACGGCCGGGCGCCAGACGCAGCCCGCAGAGGATGGGGGGGGTGGTGTTTGAAAGGTGCACGGCCCTGTCGCCGAGAAGGTTTCCCGTGCACACGGTTGAAAGCCGGTCGCATGCTGGACCCTCACGTCTGCAGGCGGGTTCTGTGCAAGGCCTTCGGTGCTGGCCCGAGTTTTCCGTCCTCCTCTGGGTCGTCCTGCAGCTTCAGGATGGGCAGGGGTGTGGGTGGCTTCCCTCTGCCCGTGGCTTGGGGATCGCCAGGCTGTCGGGAGCCGGGAGTCGCTCTTTCTCCTGGTGACGAGTGGGTCGCGTGTACCTGAGTGGAAGGCCTCGGAACTTCACGTGGCTCCGTGCCAGCCCCCGGGGCTGAGGTCGGAAATGGGCCGTCGAGTGCAGCTAGGCACTCGCGCCTTGTCACCGTCCCGGGAAAAGAGGCTGCAGAGTCCAAGTGGCCGGGTGGGGCCTTGTCACCCACTTGTCACAGCCTCCGGCTCCAGTCCTGCGCTGCCAGAACGCCCTCTGTCAGCTGCCCCCGTGCAAATCCGCCAAATCTAAACACGGATGAATTTTAATGTGACGAACACTCACGTAGCTGCTCTAACGACTGCACCTCGATGCCGGCTGTCCCCGGATGGCGTGAGGCGAGCGTCACCTGGACGGCCATGGCGATCGCGTCGCCAGACGGAGGGGCGTGTTCAGAATGGAAACGGAAAGTCCCAATCGAGGCACAGACGCGGCGGAGCTGGGCCCGCCAGCGAGGCCACCAGGCGCCTCAGAGCGCGAAGTCCCCTTTTCCCAGGAAAGGTCCGTGCGTTCCCAGGCGGGCCGGCGTGAGCTCTGGGCACGTCTTAAACCCGGCCGGCACCTAAACACAGACTCCTTCCTCTCCTCTAGCCCCCAGACCCCAGCGTGGACGCTCTGAGCCCTTGGCTTATGTTTCCAGTGGTTTTAAGTTACTTGCAACGATCTTAGACACTCATTCAGGAAAACTTCCCCTTCCTCTTTGCCTTCTTCTCCCCTTTCTCCCAAACTTTACCTGCTAGTCACAAAGAACTGCAATCATTCTCCCCTAGTTTTTCCTAATAAAGTCAATGTCTTCTGATTTTTCTTATTCCCAAAGGCAGTCAAATGCAATTTCATGTCATTTAATCGTGTTGAATGTAGTGCACGCACACCGAGTACATCTTAGCAGAAGGAACCCGCTGGGTATTCGGTAAGTTCCCTGGGCGGTCGAAGCTGTAATGGCAGTGTCTGCAGTCCAGCTTGGACGAAGGGAGGGAGGGAGCGAGGGAGGGAGGGAGCGAGGGAGGGAAGGAGGAACATCTCTTTATGTAATAGGTTTCCCCTGGGGCACTGGGATTAATTATAAGTTGGATGCCTTCTTCTGCTAAAGGACACGGCCCAGCCTGAATTTATTTATAAACAGCAGAGGGGGTGGGTGTGAGGGCTGGGGGCAGGGGAGGACATGGCAGGAGGGGGGCTTGCGTTTCCCTTTTCTTTCGGGGACGGTAGGGGAGAACCGAGTCCAGAACTTGGCTTCGACGTTGGAGGTTCCGTCCCCTGAGACTGTGAAGGGACAGGACCATGGCAGGTGGGGAGCAGACGTGGAATAGAGCAGTTTCTGCAGATACTCTGTCGTTTTGTGAGACGAGACAGCTTTGGTCCATATCTTAGAAATCTGCCCCCGGTATGACACGTCAGGGTGATTTTGATGAAATTGTTTGTTTGGTTTCTCACAGAAGTCGATCCAGTAAAATTCCTTATAAACCCGAAACTAGCTCACTTTTTTCACATCATTTTATGACGCCACACAGGCACGATTGCAGCCCGTGTAACAGAATTTGGTAAACTTTCTTCACGTCGTGGAAAAAAGTAAAACATTTCATGTGAACAAAAAGGAAACCGTGGGTGTTGTCGCCACCTTCTTAAACCGATCACTGCTACTGCCATTCTCCCCTGGTGATTTGGGGTAAGAAATGCTGTGTCTGGGTCCATCCACGGCAGTGACCGTCCCTTGCCCACGGTCCTCGTCCCGTAGAAGCCGCAGGTGTAGTCGGGCTTCACCAGCAGTGGCTTCGGTGAGGTCGCTGTTTCTGTTCTCGGCATCATTGCTTTTTCAAACCTTGGAGAAACTGAAGGTTTATTTTTTAGCGAAAAGAAAGCAAGGATGAGGTTACAAATAGGAGAAGGGAATTAAGATGCAGCCTCAAACCGCCCATTTCACACACAGCAAGACAGCCAGCTTTAAAAATGATGGATGGCCCCAGCGTCGGTGAGAATGTGTGGGGACGGGGGTTCGCGTGCTTTCCTGGGGGGAGGGGGCGGTAAATGGCACCCCGCTGGGTGAAGACGGCAACTTCCTATCCCGACTGTGTGCATGGCCGTCCCCCAGCCCCTCGGCCAGGGAAAACAGACACCTGTGGCCACTAAGGGACATTCAGCATAGTCTTATTCATCGTATTCAAAACGGGGAAGGACCAGGAGCCTGGGTGAGCGGTTACTCGGTGTGGTGCACACATGCGGCGGAACATCCCCCAGCAGCGAACGGGCGGGACGTCACCCAGCGGCGACTCCTGCAACAGTGTGGGTGACTCTCCGAAACGTGACACTGAGCAGAAGCCAGACACAAGCCTTCCCATATGTGATACTCAACAAACAGGCGTAGTTTATGATGAGAGAAGTCAGGTCGCTTTCGACTAGGCCAAGGAGGGCGTCTGGGAGTGCTTCTGGGGTGACGGGAACGTTCTGTTTCTTGACTGGGGTGGGGGCGCCACGGGGGTGTGTGTTCACTGTGCACTTCTACCTCATGGAGACGAAAGAATGGGGGGAAGAGGCTTTGGAGGACCGTACGTGTGGGGCGGGGGCGGGGGGTGTTTGGGGGTGGAAGCTGAGCTGGCGGTGATGGTGACGCTGTGTAGGAGGCCTGTCATGTGCACACAGGTGTGCGGACACGCCACGCCGGGCACGCGCAAACGGGCAGTCGTCCGGTGGGGTGGCGCATCGATGTCCGTTGCTCTTTCAACTTTTGGGGCGTGCTTGAAATTCTTCATAATGAAGTCGTGGGGCTGGAGGAAATAGGGGTGGCGCGTGAAGCCAGGGTGTGGGAGCAGGTCCTGCGCCGCGTGCCCCTGACAGTGTTGCCGCGGTCGCCGTGTCCGGGAGGCGGGGGAGGGGCGCCGCCGGCTCTGTGCCGACCCGGGCTTGCGGGCTGAGCTGCGTCTCCCAAAATTCACACGCTGGAGTCCTGCCTCCCGGCACCTCAGATGTGACTGTACGTGGAGGTGTGATCTTTAAAGAGGCGGTTAAGGTATAACGGGGTCACTGGGGTGGGCCCGAGTCCCCTGAGACTGTGTCCTCGTAAGCAGAGATCAGGACACAGACAGGCACAGAGGGACGCCCACGTGGGGACACAGGAGGAGACGCCGTCCACGTGCCCGGGAGAAAGGCTTCTGGGGGAGCCACCCGCCCACACCTCGGGCTCCAGCCTCCGGGACCGGGGACAGTGAGTGTCTGTGCTTCCAGCCACCCGTCTGAGGGACTTCGTGATGGCCGCCTGAACGAGCTCGCACACTAGTGCGTGCTGGGCTCAGCTGCCCACGTGTCGAGTTTCTGCTCCCGAATCGACCCTGACCGTCAGCGTCCGTCACACCCCGTGCTAAGCCGAGGGAGTCGCTGGGGAAGTTCAGCCACCCCCGGAGGCCGCGTAGCCGCACCGGCCACAGTCCCCGGGCTTGGCACCGAGCGGACGCAGCCAGCCTCCCGGGCCTGCCTCTCCGTGCGGCTGGAACCCACCTTCCTCGGGCCCTTGGGGCCGTGTCCTCATCTGTGAAGCGGGGCCCCCAGCAGCTCCCCTTCCCGGGCGCGCCGTGGGGATGAAATCAGACTGCATGTGGCGGCCCGGGGGGCGCGTGGGCCGCGTTCTCCCTGGCACCGGCTCGACCGCTGGGGGCCCCATCGCCGCCGTGCGGCAGAAGCCGGACCAGAGCCTCGCAGTCCCCGGGGAAATCTCAGGTCCTCAGCAGCCGTGTCCTCCTCCGCTCGGTCCTGGGACTCGGGGGCTCCCGGAGGCTCCGTGGACAAAGCTTCCCGCCCCCCACGGGTTCACGCCGGGCCACCCCGCGGTCCCCCGCGAGCTGTTCTCTTGGAGGCTGATTCCCTGAAAATACAAGAACTGCTTTCTATGGAGCCAGAGTTCTTTCTGTCTGTTCTTTCAATCAAGCCTTTTCTGGGACCAAATGGTGTCCTTCAAAGCCCTTGCAATTTCAAAGGAGAAATTTGCATTTTATGGGCAAATCCATCTGGGAGAGGGTGATGCATTCGGTGGATGTGAAATAATTACTTCCTGTTCTTTTGTGTGCATGTTAAACTTTTATGCCTCTCTCAGATGTTTTTCGAGGCTTTTCCCCCTCGACTATGATAAATGTTTTCTGTAACAGGACTGGGTGACACTGTGCGGCGTGGGTCTCTACAGGTAGGAGAGGTGGGGGTGACGGGCTCTCGCCTGGTCCTGCCCGAGCCGGCCACCCAAGTGTGGGAGCCCAGTCGACTCACTGTCCGGCCTGGCCTGGTGATTAGGGCAGAAACTCGTAAACACCAAAGATGGTTTTTGCCTTAAGTAGGAGCCGTTCGCGCCCACCGTGGGGTTCGGCGTCTCCCTTGCCATCGGGGCGTAATGCCGGCTGAGTCAGCACCCCTGGGACGTGACTTACAGATACCTCTGCCCTGTTCTGGAAGAGTCTTAACCCAGCCCCAAGTGTAGGGCGTAGGAGTGCTTAGGCTCAGGAGCCCGGAGTCGAATTCTGAGTGGCCGTGTGGCCTGGGGGGCTCCAGCCGGATCCGGTCCAAAAGGTCAAGGTCGACCGGAACGCCCGTGGGACCCCGTGGACGTTTCCGGGCTGCCGTCACTGGGCAGCCGCGGTGCGGAGCGGCGGCGGGTCGAGAAGCAAGGCCGCTCCGCAGCCCCTCCCATCCCGTTCGCTTCCCCTCGTGCCTGGAGTCCGGTCTTCCATTGATCCGTAGAATATTCCAGAAGTGTCGCACAAGATCCAGAACCCACCCTCGGGAGGCTCTGCAGCGTTACGCTTGCCCGTGTAGAAGACGGTCGGGAGCCACCGTGCAAAGAAGCCGCGGTCTGCCGGGGGGCCAGGGTCCTCAGAACCTCGCCCCATTCGCCCTGGGGAGGTGGCTTAGGCAGCGGGAACCTAACCGAGGTGATGCCAGCTTAAGCTCCCCTTTATTCCTAGCCCGTTAGGGCTCGTCGTGAATCAGCTGGACGTTCTGTCAAATGTGTTTCGATGGAGCACTTTTCAGCACGGATAACAGACGCTGTAGCCACCAAGGTCGTCCTGTAGGTTCGCCCTTCTCCCTGTTAACGTGATGGATTGTGCTGATCGATTTACTCTTCGTTTCCGTGACACGCCCACCCGGTGACGACGTCCTCTCCGTCGTGCACGACCCTCTGCGTTCGACTTGCTGCTGTGCGTTTGTTGTTGTTGCACCTGTGGCGAGACGGCTCCGGCCGTCACAGGTGCTGGTGCTGAGGGAGGCCACGCTGGCCTCGTGCACTGAGTTGGGAGGGTGCCTCCTTGTTCTCTGGAGGGATTGGGGTAAGACCGCTGTGGGCTCTGCCTTACGCGTTTGGGAGGATTCGCCCGAGAAGCCCTCTGGGCTGGGGTTTCTTCGTGGGCCTGTAGGCTCTGTTTTAAGCCATTTGCCAGGGTTAACTGTTTGAATCATCACGACAGTCACGGAAGGGTCCTGCTCGTACCATCCACGGTGACAGAGGGGGAGACGTAGCTTTCCGGTGGTCACAGGGCTGGCAGCATCCGCACCGGGGGGTCAGTGGCCCCCATCGCATGCGAAGGCCGCTGGTGGCCAGCGTGCCCCCTTCGCTCCCCGGCCGGGAAGGGCACGGGCAGGCCCTGCTTGGTGTCTGGGGGGAAGGGACGCCGTTTCCCGGCTGTGGGGTCCTGGGGACTTCTGGTGATGGATGTGCCACCTGCCTCCACTGCTGACCAGGGGGGGCTCTCTCCAGCAGCCCCACGAGGTGGGCGTGGGGCTCTTGGGCAGACCGAGGGCCTCCAGCCAACACGTCCACTTGCAGAGACCCCTGACCCTATGTGGGGTCCGGCAAAACCTCGGGGTGCTGTCTTGGAATCTGCAGGATGGCCGACTGCCCCTCGGGCTCCAGGCTCCTTGACCTTGTCTGACGAGTGCGGCGACCTCTGACCCCACCAAGCCGGGGCTCAGTCGCCCTCCTGGTGTACTGGCTGGGCCTCAGAACCAAGTGTCCTCCCAGGCTCCTGGCTCCTGGACATCCGTCACTTCCTGGTTGGCCGTGGGAGTCTGAGTAGGTGACGTGGTGTCATCGGGAAGGACACAGGTTGAGGACGAGCCGAGCCCTCGGGCTCCCTCGCCGCCCTTGGGAGGGGCCGTTTGGCAGCCCCAGCGGGCACGTGCCAGGATCCCAGGGCCGCGGGGAGCAGAGCCCTGCGTTGGCGTCACCTGTCACCGTGGGGGGGGGGATGGATGGATGGGCGGATGAGAGGAGGGGGCTGCATCGGCCAGGGCGGGTCTCCTCTGCGTTCGGCTGCAGATCCCGATGACTGGTTAGTGAGTCATGAGGACTGGGGCAGCTTCTCCCCTCCCCCCACCCCCGCTGCTAACACCAGCTCCGGCCGAGTGGGTGGCTCTGTGGGCACCGCAGCCGGGCAGCAGCATCTGCCCAGCCCCGAGAGCCAGGGAGACGGGGCCACGTCCGAAGCGGGCAGCCAGCTCCTTGGCCTCTTTATCGCTGTATAAAGTATCTGTGTGCACTCTCCTTTCCCCCGGCCCTGGCCAGCAAGGCAGGGGCTTCTTGGCACCTGTGGGAGCCCAGCACTGCACCAGGTGACAGGTGGAAAAAGATGAAAGTGTACGACACCCCGGCTCAGAGTCATTTCCTCACCTGAACGTGAGCTTACGTGCCCGACCCGGGGAGAGTGTCGACTCGGGTCAAAATGAGTGCTAGGTGGCATGGGGCAGGACGGGTGGGGGAATGAGTGATTCGGAGGTTGGGTGGGTGGATGGATGGGTGGATGGATGAGTCAGTGGATGGGTGGGTGGGTGGTAGATGGATGGATGGGTAGATGGATGGGTGGGGGGCGATGGATGGGTAGATGGATGGATGGGTGGGTGGATGAGTCGGTGGATGGGTGGGTGGGTGGTGGATGGATGGATGGGTGGGTGGTGATGAATGGATGGGTGGGGGGTGATGAA
>JAQQSQ010001112.1:0-13125 GCA_028627145.1 Eidolon dupreanum
ATGCCCACTCCCCCGACCTCAGCTCTCGATCCCCGCCCTTACCGCTCCCCGAGTCGGCCGTCGCGCGCTCCGCCTCGCACCTCAGCCCCGACGCCGCCGCCTCCGCCCACGCGCCGCCGACTCGCTGCACCTCCGGCGGGCCTTCAGCCGCCTCTTCCCCGCCCCCGCAGCCCGCCCGCACCAATCAACGGCCGCCTCGCAGCCCGACCAATCGCCTTCCCCGCCACAACCAATCCCGCCGCGGGCTGCCCCTGAGCGACGGGGCTGCGCGCCGATGCCCAGTTACCCGGATGGAATTCGGGGCCGGCCCACCGTGTCAGCCAATAGGATCCCGGGAAAGCGGCCGTTGCTAATTAAGAGTGTAGCTGCTGAGAATTAAACAGCCAATTAGAGGCGTCGTGCGGTCGCCTCCAGGCCAATTACCGAGGAGGCGTCCACCTCCTGAGCCTCCGGGAGAACTCTGCGTTCCGAGGCTGGGACCAAGGTGCGAGGGGCTCGAGTGGCTCCTGCCCCGTGTCACGGTTCGCACGACGTTAGTGCTTTTGTGCAATGGCAGTGCCGCCCCACAACCCGGTGACCGCTGGGAGAGGAGCCTCGTGACGGGCCGCGCTCCGCTGTTTGTTTCCTCTGCGCAATTTTGCCTCGATTGTTCCCCACACCAGGGACTCGGAAGACAAGGAAACACTTTTTTTTTTGAAACCATAAAGTAGGCTTAGAGATGGACAGATGGTCAAGGGAAGGAGCCGCGTTGCAGACAGCGAGGGTCCGCTGTATCCTCTGTCGCCGAGGACCGACACGCAGCAGGACAGATGGAGAGGGACGCGAGTTGCAAGCGCCCCGTGGTAAGGGAGCCTCGGGCCCGCCCTTCCCTGGGGATTGAGAGAAACCGGTCCCGCGACAGGCGCCATGGCACACGCCGGGGGCCGTTTCTGTCGGGGGCGAGAAAGGGGGTGGGTTTCCGCAGGCGGCGGTTCGCTTTGGAAGAGCGCATTCCAGCCGCCGTCCGGGCCCTGGACCGTTGGGGACGGTTGGGCCCTGCTGCCGCCCCTGCGCGCCGGGGAGCCTCGCGAGCGTGTCTCTACGCCGCCCCCCCCCCCGCCCCGCACGAGGGGCTCACCCTGGGGACCAGGGATGGGGCGCTCCTTGTAATGCGCGGATCTCCCGCACTAGCTTCCATCACAATGCCTGGCGCATGGCGAGCACTCAGTGAATGTTTGTTGAATGAACGCAAGATAGTATCTTTGTCAACTAAGGAGATGCCTCAGGGACTCAGTAAACATCATATATTTTTATCCAGTCGATGATAACAGACGTACAATTTCCTTTCATAAAGTCTAGTGTCTTTTCATGGCAGTACATATTGCCTCATAGTAAGTTTCACAGTGAGCTTGAAGGACGTATTAAGATATATTCAGTCATCCTTGAACATTATATTGGTACCCAAGTAGATTTCATTTGGCTCTTGCATATCTGTATGATGAATACTCAGGACTGCAAATACTAGGTCATAGAAGTGTGTGCGTTGTTTGTTTTTTCAAGTGTAGTCTTGCCAAGTTGCTTTCCATGAAAGTTTTACAAATATTCTCTCTCCAATCAACATGTTTATACAGTATGTTATCAAACCTTGAGTTTTTACAATCTGATAGTGTAACTGGTCTCTCTTTGTAAGGTTGAGTATCTTTTAATGTTGTACATGGCAGTTGTATTTAATTTTTCTGTAAATTGTTCATATACTTTGTTCTTATTTTTATTGGTTATCAGGTCTTTTCTTAATACTCGCTCTTTGTGTATAAGTTAAAAATATTTTTTCTCTCTCAGTTTGTCCTATGCCTTTTTACTTTGTTTATGGTGACTTTTTTGCTATGCGAATATTTATTTTTATGTAGTCAAATTCGTGAGCCTTTGTTAACTTCTGGGTTTCATATCATATTTGGAGAAGCCTCCTATTACCTCAGATTATTAAAAAAATTATCCTGTTTTCCATAAATACTTTTATAGGGGTTTTTTGCATATTTAAATATTGGGTTCACCTGGAATTTATTTTGGTGTAAAGGTGTGAGAAATATACCTTTATTTTGTTTTATCCGATCCTGCTTATCAAATAACTTACATTTCCTCCATCATTTTTGAATGCTACCTTTGTAAGACTCACCTTGCCATATGTGTTTTGGTCTCTTTCTGGGTTTTTCATGTTCCGTTGATATTTTATTCTAGTTCCCTACTGTTTTTGAAAATTGATGTACATTGTGTTTTTTTCTTACCACAATATAAAAAAATTTATACTGTATACATACAGAAAGTGCACAAACGAAAAGCGTACATCTCAGTGAATTTTCACAAATGGAACACATTTGTGTAACCAGCACTTAGATGAAGAAACAGAACATTACAGCTCACCTGAAGCCACCCTGTGTCCCCTTCCAGTCCCCACTCCTGTCAAGTAGACACTCTGTTGACCCTAATAGCAGAAACTAGTTTTGCTCACTCTCGTATTTTATATAAAGGAATTATACAGTATCTACTGTCTTGTCTGGCTTCTCCTGTTCAACATAATTTTTGTGAGATTCAGCCATATTGTTGTGCATAGTTTTAGCCTGTCATTCTTATTAGTGTGTAGTAGTACATTGTGGGAATATACCACAATTGACTTTTCGATTATTATTAATGCTATTTTGATTGGAATCACATATCTTTAGATTCCTCAAGGGAGAATTACTTTATAATATAGAACCTTCCTACATACATATTTAAGTCATTGATGTCCCATGAGTAGCGTTTTAAAGTTTTTGTCATTTAGAATTTACATATTTCTTAAGATGATCCCTAGGTATTTGAGTGCCTTAATTGCTATAGCTATTTTTACCTTTAAAAGGGTAAGAGTAGTTGAGACCCAATGAAGAATGCCTGCCTGCTGCTATAAAAAGCACAGACCTACTTTATGGGCCCATCCATCGTCTTTTAGCTCCAGTGGGAGGTGGTGGGCACAAAAGAGGAAATGAAGTGCAAGTCCAAAAAAGAGGGATTAAAAATTAAAAATTAAACCACAGGAGGAACTTCTTAATCAGAGCAGTGAAAAGCCAGGTGTAATCACTTTTCCTGGAAATCATTTGAAGGAGGGTTGACTTCTAATTGGTTGGGAGGGAGGTTGGGGAGTAGAAGAGATAATTTTAGGTGAGATGATTTCAAGCTGGGGTAGGCAGAAGGTGGGCAGAGTCAAATTCTCCTTGAATCTGAAACGGCTCAGGTATGTTTCTCCACACTAGGGACCTTGAGCAGCCTCTCTCTAGCCTGAGAGGTTTTCTGGAACCCAGAAAAGGACCTAGGGAGTCTTAAGCCTCTGTCTTTAACCATGAGAGGGTATGTCGCTGGCAACCAAGCATTTCATTCAGTCCAGTCCAACTGATTCCTGGAATTTCTGCGGCTTTCTGCTGGTCCTTGGGGCAGAGGCAGCAAGGACAATGGGGAGGAGACTGAGAAGAAAGAATAAAAAGAAACCCACCCTCAGCCTCCTAGATCAGGTGTACTGAAGTTACCCAAGGAAGGTGAGGATTAACAACTGACCCCAGGCCCTGAAAAGAGTTGTTCAGAGCGGGTGGGGTAGATGATCACCCTTGGATTTTACCTTTCTCTCGGGCCAGCTCCTGCAGCCGAGAGGCCCTGAGGGAGTGACTAGAGCCAGACAGCCCTGAGTGCAAGTGCAGCTCCCTCACTAATTAGCTCTGTGTACTTGAGCAAGTTACTTCATTTGTACGACCTTTAGTTCCATCAGCTAAGATGCCCTATCTTACAGAATTGATGTGAAGAGGAATAAGAAAAAGATAAGGCCACTGACAGAGGGCCCTCAGAAAAATGTTATTTTTCTCCTCTCTCCACCTCTATCCCACCCTGGGGGGAGCGCCACAGATGGCAGCGAAGATGGGGACCATGACATTCCTGCACGTGCACACACATGCACACCTGCACATGCCCTCGGTTGCATTCACACACATATTGACACACACGCCAGCCTGTACAGTCACACCTGAGCTAAGGGCAGCCTTCCCGGACGGGCCAGGTGAAGAATGGCTGGCTGATGACCGCGCAAACTGTGGAGGTGCTCGTCAGAGTAACCTTGCTATATTAATGGGCTTCACTTCTTGAAGATATTCTGGAAAAGCTGTGTGAAGAGAATAGGGTGGTAGCGAGGGTAACGCCACCGGCATTTCCCCGAGTGCAAGTGTGCTGCTTCGGGGGTGCTCTGCCCACCTCTGCCAAGGAGGCCCCCGTCTATGCCCGGAGTTGTAGCATCTGGAGCTGTGCGGTCGCTGTAGTAGCCACTGGCCACATGTGGCCATTGAGCAATTGAAAGGTGGCCAGTACAACCCAAAAGTGGAATTTGAAATTAATTTTAATTAAGTGTGAAAAACTGATCCTTGATTTAGTTATCGGAAAAGTTTTAATGTTTGGAACAGCTCGGGTGTGTAAATCAACTTTTTTTTTTTTAACGGTGAATATTATGAAACCTTAAGTACAGATATTTCTGGTGAAAATTTAGTGATCGAATAGGAATGTGCTGGAAGTGTAAAATATACACTGGATATCAAAGACGTAATACAAAAATAATGTAAAATATTTCATTACTAAGTTTTATATTGATAACATGTTGAGATAATAGTTTGAGTACTTTGGATTAAATAAAATGTAGTATCAAAAGTCATCGTACATTTCTCTTTTTTTTAATGTGATACCAGAAAATTTGAACTTCCATATGTGACTGGCATTCTGTTTCTCTTGGGCAGTGCTGCCCTGGAGACTGGGACTCAGGCGACAGCATCTTGGCTCTAGAGGACACACCATCGTCATCTGTTCCCCTCTGCCTCAGGGGGCCTCCCCGAGATTTCTCTAAAGAGCAGTACTGGCTTCCGGCCTTTCCTGCACTGCAGACGGGGCAGCTAGGGTGAGAACAGCTAGCACCAGACCCCAAGTCCCAGCCTAATAGGCTGCTGGAGGAGAATTTGGGGCGGAGGGAGAAAGCTCTGCCCGGGGGCGGGGACCTCGTTGCGATGCGGAGGGAACTGCGCATGCCGGTGGGACGGGGTCGGAGGCCCGGGGATACCCATTTCTCAGCACTGTCGGATTCTCCAGCCTCCCAAACCGCGGGTTCTCACGCTCACCTCCGGCCCCACCCCCATCTTCCCACCTCTGCTGGCCGCGGAGCGAGCCTCGCCTGGCGGGGAAGTCCGGCTGCGACCTCGTGGCGCCGGCTCCTCTCACCTGTTAGGAACAGGAATGCGTGGTCTCCTCAGAGCAGGGACAGAAGCCGCAGGAATCAGCAAGGAAGCTCACGATGCTTGCGTGATGTTGGGTGAGGAGGGGGCGAGGACGCTGCGCGGACGCTGCCGGGGCGGGCGGGGGGGGGGGGGAAGAGTCCCAAAGCCACGTGACCCGCCACTTCTCCGCCCCTCTTCTATGCTCTTTCCCCCTCCCTTCACCCCTCCCCTTCCGATGGAGGATGCTCGGCCGCTGCCCCTCCGTCTGCACCCCTCCCCGCCCTGCGCCGGGCCCAGAGGTGACCTCCCTCCGGAGTCGGCTTCCCGCCGGGGCTGCACGGGGCACGGAGGCGGGGCGGCTGCGGGAGGGTGGCGGAGGTTCCCTTCATGCTTCCCCTCAAGGGCATGGGGACACAGGGATGCTGGGGAGAGCCCCCCAGGGAGGAGAAAGAAGGGGAGGAGCTGGGGGTCCTGGGTCGCAGTTTCTGCGGAGCGATCCTCTGAAGGCCTCAGAGGGTCGCTTCTCCATCCCAGAAGCGCAGAGCGTGGGGACAGGGTTGGAACTGAAACGGGCTGGTTCCTTTTGCATAAACCCGTTTGTTAGATTCAGGCGAGGCCCCTGGGATACAGGAGGGGGTCAGAAAGGGGGAGATGTGACAGAAAAAAGAGGCAGAAAAGGTCTGAAGTAAACTCCAGAAATCATGCTTAGTTTGGGCTGCCACTGTCACGGCCGTTGGGAAGCAGGTTTAATGATGTGACACAAGCAGGGGGTGAGGACTCGCAGGGACACAGTGCCAGTGTGGAGCTGTCCTCTTCCCCGCAGGCCCGGGTCCTTGGCCCCGGCTCCTCGTGCCTGCAAAGGGGATGGCACAGAAAAGAGGGGGAGACCCCCCGGGTGAGGAGCAGAGTCTCTGAGAAGCAAGTGGCACTTCCCTCAGAAGTGACCTCATAGCAGTGGTTGGCACACGTGTGAAGAAAGCCTGGTGGTTAGACGAGCAGGCTGCTTTGTGTGTGGCGGGGAGGCCTGGGCTGGCTACAGCGTCTAGTCCCAGCTCCCTGGGACCCTCAGGGAAGAGACGACAGTGGCATTCAGACTGCAGAAGCACGAGACCGACCTTCTGTCAGGCACCCTTAATGGGCTGGGTGCAGGCAGGTGTGGGAGGCTGGGGCCGCTTGGGACCGGTTCCCGTCCAAGCAGCCTTATTTCCTTCCCGTCCCTTTGATGCCCAAAGCTGGCGTGGCGGGGTCCCTGGTGTGGAGGGAAGGGTCAGAAGAGCTTGGCGGTGACCCGGTTGCCCCCAGACTTCTTATCCCCTGAGGGCCGAGGAGCCACGAAGTCAAAGGTCATGTGATGCTTGACCCGGCCTTTGCTCTTGCTCCAGAGGGCGATGAGGCCGAAGCAGAGGGTCACGGAGGTGAGGAAGGGTAGGAAGCCCACGGCCAGCACCATCGCCACACCTCTGCTGTCCAGGAAGAAAGGCCCCGGGCCCCCTGGCATGGTGATGTTGCGGTCAGAGAGAGTGCCGTTTGGTGGTGCAACTTGGATTACTTCCAGCCAGGTCCTCAGGGAGTCATTCCCAGCGACGTTGCTGACCACGCAGACGTAGGGCCCTCTGTCCCGCAGCTGCACCGAGCGGATCTCCAGCGTCCCGTCCTCTAGGACCCTTACTCTCCCAGCCCTTCCCAGCCGGGCCCCCTGAGGCCTCATCCAAGAGACCGTGGGGGCCGGGTCCCCATCCCCGGAGCAGGAGAAGAGAGCACGTCCCCCCTCCTCTGCGGTGACCCATCTTGGCCCGGACTTTCGGATCAGGGCCGGCTGGCAAGTGAAGTGGCCCGGCGGGAGGATGTCCGAGAACTCCCTGAGGCTCTTCCCTTGGACATGCCGGGGGCCGGCGCACGCAGGCGCGGCCGAGCCGAAGTCCAGGCGGCCGCGGAGCCGCAGCAGCCAGAGGAGGCGGCAGTCACAGGTCAGGGGGTTGCCGGACAGCCTCAGGGTGACCAGTGTGTCCGGAGACGGGAAGGCCGTTTCCTCCAGCGTCTGCAGGGCGTTATCCGCCACGTCCAGGAGGTGGAAGGCGGTCAAGCCGTGGAAGGCGTGGGCAGCGATGGAGGTGAGGCACGCCCCCGACAGCCGGAGCTCCTGGAGCCGCACCAGGGGGCTGAGCCTCCGGGCCGGGATGGCCGAGATGGGGTTCTGAGAGAGGTCCAGGACCCTCAGGAAGCTCAGGTGGTGCAGCGCCTGGAAGGGCACGGCGCTCAGGTTGCAGCGGGTGATGGCCAGGCTGCTGAGGTTGAGCCCGGCCAGGCTCCCCGGCTCCAGGGCCTCCAGGGCAGGCCAGCGGTGGATCTCCAGCTCCCGAAGCTGCCCCAGCCCCCGGAGCGCCCCCGCCGGCAGCCGCCCGATGTCCAGGTCTCGAAGCCGGAGGGCCCCCAGTTCCGGGAGCCGGGCCAGGGCCGGGCCAGGCACTGAGCTGAGGTTGCAGTGCTCCAGGGTGAGGGACCTCAGCTTGGCCAGCCCCACAAAGGCCCCTGGAGCCACGAACACCAGGTGGTTGTCCCCAACCTCCAGCTGCTGCAGGCTGCCCAGCTCCCCAAAAGCTCCGTCGAGGAAGAGGACAATCTGGTTGCGGCGGAGGTCCAGCAGCACGAGGGCGGACAGGCCAGAGAACACCCCGGGCCCCAGGATTCGCAGCCGGTTGCCCCGCAGCCTCAGGGTGAGCAGGCTCCGCAGGCCCAGGAAGGCCCCGGGCTCCAGGGCCGACAGCTGGTTGTCGCTGAGGTCCAGCTCCTGCAGCAGGCCCAGGCGGGAGAGCATCCCCTGCGGAAGCCCCCACAGGCGGTTCCCACTCAGGTCCAGGAGCTCCGTGTCCGGAGGGAGCCCCCCAGGCACCGCCTCCAGCCGCCGGTGGGCGCAGAGCACGGCCCGGGGCCGGGAGGTGCAGTCACAGGCGGACGGGCAGCTGCCGCTGCTCCCTCCCAGCAGGAGCAGCAGGACCAGGAGGGGGCGCCACGGGTGCCAGGCTTGCTTGGGAGTTGTGGCCGAGGCCATCCCCTCTTCAGCCCTGGAACAGATGGTGACATGGTCCTTGTTGGGAAGTGGCTTCGGATGATGGTGACCCTGGGCTTTCCTGGGCCTCCTCAGAGCGGGGAGAGATGGAGCCGGCCATCTCGGCTCGGCCAGCAAGTGGGGTGCAGACCCAGGAGGAACTCCAGTGCCTCCTCCCTGGGGCCCCCTGGGGCTCCTCTTTGTGAACTCTCTCCTTTCCTCCCTCCCGGCCCTGGCTAACAGGCCACGTACTACTAGCCGATGGGACCCTGCTCAAGCCTGACTTCCGCGGGGAAGTTTTATGGGACTGGGACCGGAAGCAGCAGGAAGTCCCTCTGGACTGGTCTCCCTGTAACCGGTTTTTGTCTGGATCTGTGAGATCCGAGGATGCTCGGGTCCCTTCTGCCTGAAGTCTGCTCTCTCCAAGCTCTGCTCTGTCCGTCTCTCCCACATCATCTACCCATGGCTTTGTCGAAGGCTGGCGGGTGGAGGCCTCACCTCGAGCCGGTCTCCCAGGGCCTGGAACCGCGCGGGCCTCAGCTCTGCCCCCAGCCTCCACTTACTGCCTCTCTGGCCCCCTCTGGCCTGGCACAGGGCCCGAGGCCCTGGACCAGCAAGATCCAGTCTCCCCAGAGCACTCGTGTGGAAAACGGCCAAGCTGCACATTAGCCGTGGCTCAGGACACAAGGCCACTTGAATCCCTCACAGGAACCCCAAGGGCAACCCCTCCTCCCCAATGGATGGCGTTGGGGTGTGTGAGGGACCTGAGAGGTGCCCAAGTTTGGGGTTCCATTGCTTGGTCCTCAGACTTAAGCTGCTCTTATGTCCCTCCTTCGTGGTTTCGATTCAAGTCGAGTGTGTGAATCTGAGGGAACTATCTTGTCCCCTTTGGCTTCAGCTGCCTGATCGTAAGCCGGGAGGCGTAGACAGGCGCTGAGGGAGCCTGTAGACGCGGCGGGTGGGGAGCAGGGCACCCCGTGGCTGGCACAGCAGATCCCTGGGCACAGGCTGTCGACTTAAAGAGGGTTTCTGCATGCCAGGGGCCTGGGCAGCCTCAGGAAGACAGTGACCACTGGCCACTGGCCAAAACGATGGAGGGGAAGGGTCCCGCAGGTGGTAAGGGCACTTGACTCACCCTGTTCAAGACCAACCAGGGGCCCCCAGGGCGAGGAATGGCCAAATGAAGGGAAGGTGCCTGCCTTTCTTTCTAGCCGCAGGTTCTGATCAGCCTTGGGGTGCAGGCTTCTGGCTTCCTGGGCCCTCATGTGCCCCATTACCTCCCGCGTGGAGCTGAGGAGAGGCAGTTTGGGACATGGTGTGACTTCTTCCCCTTTCCTTCCCCCTCTACATACACCCTCCTCTAGCAGGGTCGTGGTGGCCGCTCTCCCATAGCCACTTCAGGGGACTGCAGTGGTTGGGAAGCTGAAGAAAGAGGCCACAAGAGCCGAGGGACGTAGGACGCTATTGTGAGGCTGAGGCATGAGGGAGGGTGGCACGGGGCGGACAGAGGCTGCCGACCGTCTCCGCTCGTCCCCGTCCCAGCCTCACAGGTATCTGTGGCATGCTGAGAGCGCTCCAGGCAGACAGCCGTCCCGGCCGCTCTTGTCCCTGTGCGTGCCCGGGAAGTCCACCGGGCACCCGACCGCCACAGACAGCGGGGGCAACGGCGACAGCGGGCCCTTTCTCGCTGCCACTGCAGTTCCTGCTCATCCTCGCTCTGCGTCCAGCAGAAGTGCAGCGAAGCGTGTCGCCCAGCTTCCCTCCCCGCCCCCCCGCCCCGCTGCCCGTCCCCTCTCAGTCCCCAAAGCCTGCTGGGCCAGGGGCTGGGGGGTCGGGGGCCGACCCCTTTTCTTTATTTATAAGGTGGCTAATTGAATCACAGACTTCCCTTGCCAATCTCCATGGCTACAGGACTGGCTTCTGGCCACTTTGCAGGAAGAGAGCGCTGTCAGAACCACTCCTCTCTCTCCTTAAGTGGGTTAGGGTCTGGGGCATTGTCCCCTCAAGGAATAGGGTGCTCTCTTCTTCCTGGCTCTCTGTGGCAGTCCAAAGACACATTTGAACTAGGGTGTCCTCTTTAGAGCAGGCCCGATTGAGGCACGGGGACCCGCGTGGGGAGGGGGCTCTTGGAGGAAAGATTTCTGGAATAGCCATGCTGACTGCAGGGCGGGGGAGCGGGCCCTTCCCAGAGGTAGGGGGAGCACTGGGGAGATGGAGGGAGGTCTTCTCAGAGTCCTTACCCCCGGGGTGCTCGGGACATCTCACTTTTCCCATCAAAGTCCCGGGGGTGGGGGCCAGGGTCAATGATTGGCTGGGGGTGGGGTTCGTCAGAGACCCTCTGGCCTCCATAGGCACACTGGGCTGCCTCTGTCTCCCGGAGCGTGGTGGGGAAGAGCTGCTGCAGCCTGGGGACAGGGCGTGGGGGCGCTTACCCGAGAAGTGGAGGGCGGCATCAAGTTGGCCGCTGCATCTGTCCGGGGCTGGGGGCCCGTCCTATTCGAGGTCACCTCGGCCTGCACCTGCCCGGTGTGCCTCACTCCCCCTGCCCCCTGCCCGCCTGCCCGCCCACTGCCTCTGCTGCTGCTGCGGCCGCTGCTGCCAAGACCAAGGTGGAGAAAAGAGCCAGAAAGCGTTTCTCTGCTTTTTTTTTTTTCCTCTCTCTCTTTTTAAACCAGGCGAGAATGAGTCTGCAGCAACCCTGTTGGTGCAAAATAAATAAATAAAGCAGCCAGGGAGGGCTGCAGCAGGCGGCACTCCGGCATGGAGAGAGGGGAGGGGCGTGGGTGGCTCTGTGGCCCCCAGGGTCCTGGCCGCCGCAGACGCAGTGGGCAGCTCAGAAGGGTCCTTTGGGCTCCGGACCCCCTCGGGGCTCCCTGGGCCGGGCTCCTGTCTTGAGGCTGTCATTTAGTCTGGCAGATGCAGGGCAATCCTGTGCGACCTCTCGGTCTAAACGCCTCCTGTGGGTACCATTTGTGGGCAAAGTTCTCAGCCCAGAGCATCCACTGGGGAGCCGAGTTTGAGGCTTCTTTGGTGGGGGTCCCTGAGGCTCGGACCCCAAGCAAGCCTCAGCGGGGGGGGGGGGGGAAGCTCGGAGTGGGGGCTAGAGTCCCTACGACGCTGATGGTGGCCGGGCTGGAGACCAGGGTCCCCCCGCCCTCCACAGCAGCACTACTGCAGGGTGGCAGGTGTAATCTATTTAAGGCTCCCCTGCTCCCCCCCACACACGCACACCTCTGGCCTTTAAGATCATTTTATGAAGAATGGCACAAGTCGGTGTTTAGGTTTCTGGCTAACCCCTCCCATCACCTGCTGTTTCTCCCTCAGCGGGGGGGCGGGGGGGGGCTCACAGCTCTTTATAAAGCCTGGACGAGCGCTGAGGAAGGTCAGCGCTGGAGAAAAACTGCCTGCTGGAGCCGATGGTGCCCGGTGGCGCCCGGTGGCGCCCGGTGGCGCCCGGTGGCGCCCGGCCGCTGGGTGGTGGAGCTGCGTCCGCCTCCTCTCTGTGTAACGAGAGCAGGGCGGCGGGGCGGGGCCCGGACAGTCCTCCAAGCGTCTGTCCCTGGTCTCTGACCAGGGTCCAGCCATCTCCGCTTCTCTCGAGGTTTCTTGTGATGGGAGAAAGCCGGGCTGGGACAGAGCCTGGAGCACCCCAGGTCTAAGGTTGGTGGACGGGGCGCTCGGAGATGCTCCTGGGGTCCCTCAGGGCTGGCGCTCTTCCCGAGGCCACTCAACTCCTCTGAGCCGCGACCTCAAGGAAGACAGATCGCGTCAGATCAGAGATGTCTATGGAGCTGCGCGGTAGTTTGAGTGTGTGTGTGTGTCACCTGCCTGTGGACGTGTGTCTCTGGTCCGGTTGGTGCTGACCCCTAACCTCTGCTTGCCAAGTACAACAGAGAGGTCTGAGTTCTAACTATGATGGTCTCACCCTTCATTGTACCTTATCCTATACCCAAATCCCATAAAAATATCGTTCCCAGCCCCTCACCCTCCATGGATGCAGTTTTTTGTTTTTTGTCCTTTGACCCCAGGAACGGGGCAGGGTGCTTGGCCATTTCCTCGCTGAGCTGGTGCGAAGGGGAAGGCAGGACATCTGAAGATCCAGGTCCACGTTAGGTACAGCCCTTCTGGGCTCCGGCCACCGGTCTCTGAGCTTGGTGCTTCTTCCGCGGCCGAAGCCCACAGGGAAATGCAATGAGGTATTTCAAAGAACGGTTCTTAGCTCCTGAGCCCAGAGTTGAGTTCCATTCGTCCAGGGTGTCCTGGATCCCCCTGTTGTCCTGAGGATAGCTTGGTCCTCCTCAAGGTCCTTCTGTCACCCCCTGCCCCTGCAAGGCCTCCCAGAAGCTGGGGTGACGAAGCCAGGGAAAGGGGCCAGAACAGAGCTGAGGCCAGAGGTGCCGGTCCTCCGTCCCCACCCTCTGGCCCTTGGCCCACTGCCAGGCAGGCCGGTGGCAGGAAACTGGTCTCGGCATTTGCTCAGTCCCACAGGACAGGCAGGGACCACCCTCCCGGGGGCGGGGGGGGGGGTGCATGGGAAAGGCAAAGGCAGAGGGTGGGAGGGTGGGGGGGCGGCAGGCTCTGGGGAAGAAGCCCGTCTTCCCGGTCACTGGGACAGTCCCTCGGGCGACTCGATGTCAGTGCTGAAGAGCTCCTTGTAGAGCGGGGGGAAGGCGGCCTGCACCGCGACGGGGTGGAGGCGCTGGAGGCCCCGCAGCTTCTCCACGTGCTGGCCGCACAGGCTCCGCAGCTTCCCCTGGGGCGGCAGCTGCGGGAGGGGCAGCGGGAAGGAGGGGGCCCTTCAGCGCGCTCCCCAGAGCCCCGAGCTCCTCC
>JAQQSQ010001113.1:0-13122 GCA_028627145.1 Eidolon dupreanum
GGCGTGGTGCGGTGGAGGGCCCAGGGTGAGAGGGTGCAGGCCCCCAGGGAGGGCCCAGCCCGGCTGCGATCCTGACACTTCAGCCGCCCGCACGTCGCCTTCCCCCTGGGCCGTGGTTCCCCGAGTTTATCCTGGATGCGGGCCCCGAAGGCCCGTGAGCGGATGGCGGCGGGGGCAGGGAGGCCGCGTGCCGGCCATGCCTGACGTTTCCTCGGTGACCCTGTGAGTGGTGACAGCAGCCCTGACAGGTCCCAGGGACAGACGCGGAAACCGAGGCTGGGAGAGGGGTGTGCAGCCCTTCAGCCGGGGTCTGGGCGGGGTGGGGGGACGCCCAGAGCTGTGGCCGAGCCCCTAGCTCTGAACTCGGGGTCCTGCCCGTGGTCTCTCGGTGCTGCCGTTGGGGACGGACGCCTCCGACCGGTGGCTGGGCGGGCGCTGGCCAGTTCCCCCCGGGGACCAGTGAGGCACAGGGGATGAGACCAGAGTAGGGCCAGGGAGGGCACAGAACTCGGGGTCCTCAGGATGGGGGAGCAGTGGGGAGATGAGAAGTCAGGCCCACGTAGCACCCCTGACCTTCCGACCTGAGATCTGCTCGGTGGTCTCACGGTGCCGCTGTTGGGGGCAGATTCGGCACGAGGGTGCACCTGGGGTCCGGGGCGGGGCACGCGAGGGCCCAGGCGCGCAGACCTGCCCATCGTTGGGCCTCTGTTCCCACCCAGGGTCCGGATCATGCTGGGGACGGTTGGCGTCCTTCCTCAGCACCCCAGTGTGCAGGGCTGGGGGCAGGGGCCGGGGGCAGGGTGCTCTTGGAGACTGGAGCCCGAGGCCAGGCAGGGGAGCCCCGGTCGGTGTGTGCGGCTGTGGTGTGAGTGAGCCCTGCGTCCCCGAGTGCCACCCTCCCTGCCGTCCTCACTCCCCTGGGGCTCTATCTGCCTTCCCAGGGGGATGACGGGAGAATCACAGGGAGCTGGGTGGTCCTCGCACCCCGAGTTAGCAGGCAGAGCACAGCCTGCCCGCCCACCCCTCACTTCTCCTGTGGGAAGAAGGCCCAGGCCAGAGTTAGGACGTGGATTACTGGGGTCCCTACTTTGGACCCTCAGGGAGAGGCAGCTCCCAGGGTCTCCCTCCCGCCCCTGTGCCCCCCAGATGGTGTGTCAGGAGCCAGGTGGGGCCTGTTTTGGGGCGAGCCCAGTCCTCCCCCCACCTACCTGTCCTCTCCACCCCCCACCCCCACTTGCCCCCTCTTCCTTCCTGCCTGCCCCCCACCCTCTCTACCTTCGGAACAAACCACAAAGTCAGATAATATTTTATTCTGCTTTATTTTGGGGGCGGGAAAGGGTGAGGGGGGGCTGAGGAAGGGGCTCCTCCCCATGGCAAAGAGCGGGGGGTGGGGGGGTCCGGCAAGGACGCTCAGTGAGCCGGCACAGGCTGCCGGGGGTCTCGGACACTCTCAGTCTCTCGGGGAGTCCGTCCCTCTGTCGGGGGCCTCCAGGCCCCCGTGCTTTCAGTTCCGGGAGGGATGGAGGGAGCCCCTCAGTGTCCTGTGGAGTCACAGGGACTCTCGAGGATGGAGGTCCAGTAAGTACTGGTACGTGGGGACGTCCCGTGGAGCACAGCACCCAGGTAAGGGGCAGCTCAGGGTCAGGCAGTCAGTGAGGCGGGAACTGGGCCCGACGGTGGGGGTGGCTCGCTTTGCAGGGGGTGGCGGGGTGGGGGAGGCACCACGGCACACCACAAGACGTGGGGGCGGGGGTGGGGGTCCGGGGGAGCAGGAGCACCGGTGATGGAGGTAGAAGAAGTCAGTGGAGCACCCAAGGTCAGTGTCCCAGGATGGCACGCGGCGGCCATGCGTCGCTCCGGGGGGGTGGGTTCCTGACATCCGCTTGCTTGGCTGCGTCTGCTGTGCCTGATTCCGCACCCGGCCTGGGGTCATGGGGTCATGTCCTGCTCATCACTGCTTTCTCCTCTCATTGACGTCACTCCCAGCGGTGGGCCTGGGACCTGGAGACTTAAGACGAGATGTGTAGCCCTGAGCTGGCTCTGGGTCTCTGGTGACTAGCTAGTCTGTTGGCACTGATGACGTTGCTGGTTGATGAGTTGAAGAAGTCATTGCCCTTCTCGAGTGGGTTGCCCTTGGGTCAGGGGGGGCACGGTGTCCGAGCGAAGCAGGCGGAGGCACGGGGAGGCGGGAGCAGGTGGCACGGGGTGTCGGGGACAGAGGCGCGGCGGGCTCGTGGCCGGCGCGGCCTTTTCAGGGGCCGCCCATGTCGGCGTCCTCGTCGGGGAGCTCCCGCAGCCTGGCGCCTTCTCCAGGCTGCCTCCCCCCGCTGGGGCCTGGGGCCTCTGCGCAGATCAGGGCCAGGAAGCGGGCCAGGGCCCTGGCCGCCGGCTCCTGCAGGGTCAGGTCGGGCTGCCCGAGGGCGCCCCGCAGGCGGTCGTGTAGGAGGGCGAGGGCCCCGGGGCCCGCCTGCACGTCGTCCCCCTGCGCGTCCTGCGAGGTGTCTTGCAGGCCGTCATGCAGGCCACTCTGTCGGTAACGTTGCAGGTCGTCTTGCAGGGCGTCTCGCAAGACGGCACCGCCGCCGACGACGTGCAGCTGCAGAGTGCGGCGCCCGCGCGCCGGGGGGCGGGCTCCTCCTCCCAGGGTGACCCGGACACCCAGCCGCTCGCACAGCCTCATGCAGAGCTGGGGCGTGAGGTGCAGGGCGCCCCGCCGCGCCCGCTCCCCGGGGGGGACGAGGCGAGCCCCCAGGAGCCGGGGCACGTGGGGCAGCAGCCAGGCGAAGGCCGAGGCCACGCCTCGGCTCGAGAGGAGGGACGGGTCCAGGACCAGGCGCAGGGAGCGCCCGGCCGGCGGCCGAGCCAGCTCCAGGGCGTGAGCGGGCGGCAGCGGGAGGCGCTGCCGGGCCTTCAGCATCGCCAGCAGGGCCGCCACGGCCAGCGTGTTCTTCCAGAACAGCAGGCCTCGGAAGAAGTGCAGGATGACGGCCCTGATCTGTGCCACACTGAGGTGGGCGAGGAGGCTGCTGAGTATCCGGTCGGCCGGGATGCGAGACAGGAACTCTTGCTGGAGGGTCTGCCCGCTGGGCTCCTTGTGGTGAGGCGCGTCCTCGTTTCCGTCTTCCTCCCCGGACTCCGGGGGCGGGCCCCTGGGGGGTCCTCGGGTGGCGCAGAGCAGCAGGGGCCGGGCGGCGTCGCGGGGCTGGAACGGCCCGCGGCCGGGGTTCCTCAGGGGCGGCAGAGGCCGGCCGCGGTCTTGCCCGGGCTGCTCCATGACGTCGAAGTGGAAGTGAGAGAAGAAGTATACCCAATGCCCGGGGAGAAGTACGGTGAGCCTGTCATCATTCAGAGAGGCTAGATCCTCCTTTTCCAGAAGGATCATGATGGGCTCCTCGGTGTTCTCCAGGTAGCGGCACCACACCATGAAGGCAGCCCGTATCGGAAGGATCTTCATCTCCAGCTGGGAGTACTCGACCTCGATCGGGGAGATGTTTCGGGAGTAGAAGGCGCAGGAGACTCTCTTGCCCGTTTGGTCGTCGATTTGCACCAGGGTGGCGTGCAGGGCCGTCTTGGTGACGCCCGTTTCCAAGTAGAAGGGGTTCTGGGGCTTGGGGTGGTGCAGGAGGGGTGCCTTGCGGAAAGCCCGCTTCAGGCACTCGAAGGCCTCCTGCTCCTCGTCCGCCCAGAAGAAGGGCTTGCTGGTCAGGAGCTGCCGCACCAGCGGCTCGGTGATGATGGTGAAGCGCTCGACGAAGTGGCGGTAGGGGAAGATGAACTCGATCAGGTGGCGCAGGGACTTCTTGGAGCCGGGGATGGGGTAGCCCGTCACGGTGGTCACGATGCTCTTGTTTAGCTTCACGCCCTTGGGGGTGATGACGAAGCCCAGGAACTCGGCCGTGTGCCGGTGGAACTGGCTCCTGTCCAGCGAGCAGTAGACGTGGTGGTGCCGGAAGCGGACCAGGACGCGGCGGACATGCTGGAGGTGCTCCTCCTGGCTCATGGAGTAGATGAGGACGTCCTGCCCGTAGGACAGCACGGAGTAGCCCAGCATGTCCTTCAGGATAAAGTGCAGCACGCTCTGAGGGATGGTGGGGTCTGGGGAGACCGCGAAGGGCTTGTAGCTCTCCATCTCCTGGAGCTCCAGGCCGAACGCCGCCCGCCACACATCCTCTGCCTGGTTTATGTTCATGCTTTCCTCCACCACGGTCCCACGCAGCTCCAGCTTCGTGAACCATGTCGCTCCGTGTAACTGGTCGAACAGTTCCGGAATCATCTGTATGTAGTCCTGTCTGTCGGTCAGCATGTCCTGCAGGTCCCAGTACTCATCCCGCGGCCTGGCTCCCTCTTGCGTCCCAGCACCCACAGGCTCCCACGGCGCGGAGGAGGGGCACTCGTAGAAGGTCTCGCTGTGATCACTGTCTCCAGCCTGCTGAAGCTCAGAGGGCTCTGATTCAGAAAGATCATCGGATCCGTCTGAGCTTGGCTGGTCGGAAGTCTCATCATCTGCTTCCTTCGGGTTAAACACGTCGGCCAGGTCGGAGTACTGGGGCGGCAGTCCGGGCAGCAGGCTGATGGCGTGTTTCTCCAGCGCGATGCATGGCGGGGGCGGGCGGAAGCAGTTCTTCAGGCAGTAGGGAGAGTGGAAGGTGCAGCGGCCTTTGACCCAGTCGACTTCGGGGGTGTGGACGCGGAGCCAGTTGATGCCCAGGATCACGGAGAAGTTGGGCGACGGGACGATGTCGAACTCGATGGGCTCCTGGTGGTTCTGGTGGATGCACACCAGGGGCTCGGTGTAGAGCCAGACGGGCTCGTTGCCGATCAGCGAGCCGTCCATGGTTTGGATCTGCTGCGGGTAGGGCTTCTCGTACAGCTCGACGTAGTGCTCTTGGGCGAACCGCTCATCCATGAAGTTGGCGCCCGCCCCCGAGTCCACCAGGGCCTGCACGGCCACGCTGTGGTAAGGGCTCACTCTCACCATGAGCAGCAGGAAGAGGTGGTCTCGGTCGATGGTGGGGTGGACCTCGCAGGGCAGCCAGCTGCTGACCATCCACCTCTCCGGAGCAGGTGAGTCGATCCAGGTCAGGTTCCGGGGGCGGGCCTCCGGGGGCAGCCTGAGCATCGCCCGTCTCTCTGCCAGCTTCTCTTCTATCTGCAGGACGAGCACGATCAGGCTGTCCAGCGAGTCCGGCTGCGGGACGCGGAACAGATAGTGCCTGATCTCCTCTTTGAGCCCCTGGCACAGGTGGGCCTGCAGGACCTCGTCCGGCCAGCCCAAGGTGGGTACCAGGCCCTGGAACTCGTTGATGTAGTCGATGGCGGCGCGGTCCCCTTGCCTGATGTTGAACATGGCCTCCTCGGCCACGCGCAGCGCCTGCCGGTACTCGAACACGTCGGACATGGCCTCCAGGAAGGACGGGAAGTCCCCGATCAGGGGGCTGTCTTCCTCTATGAGAGCTCTGGCCCACTCCAGGGCCAGGCCCGTGAGGTGGCAGACGATGTAGCCCACGCGCAGGTGGTCGCTGTAGAACATTCTGGGGTAGCTCTGCAAGATGAGCTGGCAGAGCACGATGAACTCGTGGTACTCTCTGCGGTCGCCGGAGAAGGGTTTCGGGATGGGCAGGTGGCCCGCGCTGACCCCTCTCATCAGGATCTCCTCCGCGACCCTCTGTTGCTCTCTGAGGTCCTGCATCCGGAAGTACAGAGAGATGATGGACCTGACCATGGCCATGAACTCCACGGTCGAGGCGTCGGTCGGCTCTTCGGGACGCGGCCGCTCCCCCGCGGCCTCCAGGTCAGTGCTGTCCTCGTCTTCGTCCTGCTCTGCCCACGCGTAGCCTGACGCTTCTTCCATTTCGCCAGGTGCCTCGCCGACCGGACCCCCCGTCTCCTGGCGGGAACCACCGTGTGACTCCTCCGGGTCTTGGAGTAGGTCATTGGGTGGATCCGTTATTTCCCTCTGTGGGCCACTGGATGGCCCCTCCATGTCTTGGAGGAGATCAATGGGCAGCGCCTCCGTTTCCCCGGCCGGGCCGCTGGCCGGCCCTGCCTCCGCCTGTGCCCCGCCGCCGGACATCTGCTCGGTGGCGCCGGACGAGCCCTCGGAGGACTCCATTTGTTTTGATGATGGATTCTTACGCTCCATCATCGTCTCAAATGAGTCTTCAGAGGGTTCTATCATTTCGTCGGACGGGAGGAGTGTTCTCTGAAGACTGGTAAGGTGGTGACGCGTCTGGCCAGCGACTGCGGGCGCAGAGATCAGACCCTGGTGGGGGCGGGGCAGAGAGCAAAGGCAGCCGTTCAGGGTCTCGAGAGGTCAAGGTCAGGTTTTCCAAGACAAACGAGAACAGAAAAACTGGGGGGAAGCCTCCCTGAGTCCCACTCGGGGTTCCCCCAGGGAGAGAATTGGTCAGCCCCTGACCAATTCGCCCACTCTGCCTATGGGGCCGGCCTCCTTCCCCGTGGCTGTGAGAAATTCACAGCCCATAAATTTTCTGGGGTGATGGGCCCAGGTTGCCGCTGTGGCCGGCCGGCGGGCACCTGCAGGGTGTACTGACCTCTCATTTCTCCCTGGCACACGTGCCTGGTCGCCCCTCCTCCCCTCCTGTGGTCACCCAAAAGTTACAGGGGTCACAACTTGTTAGCGCCGGCAGGCGCCCTGGAGCAAGCTTGGTGGGGCGGGGCCGTCCAGCAGAGACGCCCACGGTTTCACCAGTTCAGTGGAAGAGGGGAAAACGAGCACTTGCCCACTGACCCGTCATGTTGGGTCAGCAGCCCCAAAGATCTCTTATTTCCTCTCCCAGATTCAGAGTAGAACCCGGGGAGGCTGGATATAGAGATCTGGATTCCGGGTTGCATTTTTCCCGTAAACGTTTATAAAACTTATACGATGCGCCAGAGACGTGCGCATCTGTGACGGGATCTGACTCGGAATTTTGTGCTGATTTCTATTCCTTTCTCTCATCGACTTCCAGTGCTGTGTTTCCCGCAGCTCTGAGCTGCTCAGGAGACCTGCCCATCATCTCCCTGCCCCTCCTAAAACCTGCACTTCCCCAGGATTGTTCTCTTTGTTTGGGGGGGAAGGGGTGTTCAGGTTCTACTTCCAGCATTGGGCCTCAGTCCCACGTGTGCAAATGTATTGACTGGCCCCAAGTGGGGCTGACCTTGACCTCTTTGCTCTGGGAGACACCCCTCTCTCTGTTGCTGGTTGGTTTTCTCCCAGCAGTGGGGTGTATCCATTCGAGCTAAGATATCGAGTGAGGAGTGGGGATGGGGCAGAGCAAGAGGTACTCTTGACACCTGGTCATCCCGGAATGGCTTTTTGAATGTCTAGTTGTGGGTGGTTTAGTGCGCCGAGACTGAGTGTAAAGAGACGTTTTGGTTGGGTTATTTGCGCTGTTCTCTGCTCGGGCACGGCGGGTGGACTTCTGGTCATTCCATAAATGAACTCTATGGTTCACACATTTATTTAACACCTTTCGTTACTTCTGAGTTTTCTTTTTAACCACTGGGCTGATCATTAAAACAAAAAAAAAAGAAAAGAAAAACAAACAAACAAACACATGCGCCCTTCTGTAAAACCCCTAATGGCTAAAATCCAAACTTTTCAACAAGATTCAAAATTCTGATCTGCTGTTTCTCAAAATTAAGTTCTTGTTAGCGTGACAGTTAAATCTGATCCTGCAGGCCCTCTGATTAAAACCTTTTGCTGTTTATTTACTGTCTACTATACTAAATCCAAATCTTTTAGCATAAAAATTCCTGACACATAAACTCACCGACATCATTTTCTGGCTAAAATTCTGAGGCCTTAGAATAATAGAAAATTACGATCATGTCTATCCTCAAGGTAGAGAGTACATTTTTTTAGTATGATATATGAATTACGTAAAATCCTCCTGGTCATCGGTCACCATCTGTCTTCATCACAGCAGCATAGACAGAGCACATCACATAAATTAACTCACTTCCTCTTCATAAAAGTCCTATAAGGTGTGTGTTATTATCATGAACTGCCATGTCTCTGATGTAAGATTCTAACTGAAATACAAAATTTGGCAATTTCATCGGCAGACTTATTTATTAGAAATAAAAATGTCAGTATGTCTTCTAAAACTGTGAAAACACTATACTGACTAAAATTAAAAAATTTAAATTGGTTACAATTTAAAATGTAAAATCTCAGTATCTGTCTTAAAACCCTTAAAACCATTTATTGGGTAATATTTAAAATTTAAAATTTAAGTTGGCTAATATTTAAAAATTTAAATTTCAGTATGTCTCTTAAAATCCTTTATTGGCTAATATTTAAAATTAAAAAATTTAAACTGGCTAAAATTTAAAATCTCAGTATGTCTCTTAAAGTCCTTAAGACTCTTTATTGGCTAAAATTTAAACTCCTTCGCAAAATGATTTAAAAACTAGATTATACCCGTTCTTAATAGAAAGTCCACACTTATATGTAATCAGTTAAATCCTTTGATATCCTGTCTTGATACTAAAATGTAATATCTTTGACATGTTATAAACACCCGATCTTCATGCTCCTTAACCTCAGAGTTCAAACTTTTAGCAAGATGCATTAAAGTTGCCCCGTGACTTCTCCGTTTAAAGCTTAGAAAAGTTTCTTCTCACTGCTTATAATATGAAATTCCAATCACTTAGCATAAAATAAAAATTTTCACCATGCAGTTTATTTGCACACTGATGGATCTAGAACTCAAAATCTTACTGGGCCACTTCTTAAACTCTTTATTGGCTTAATTCCCAACCTGTAAGCATGATATAAAAATTCGACCATGTCATTCCTCAAAAGGTCACACTTTCTTGCAAGGTACATGAATTTGGTCCTGTAACTTCTGCTTAAAACCCTATAATATCTGTTAATCACCTCTGAGACAAGCTCTAAACTCCTTGGCATAAAAAATACATCGTACTCTACAATTTCTCTGCACACCGTTCTTAACCAAACACAGAAATGTTGCCACGTCCCTCTCTTAAACTCACTTAATGGCTGAAATCCAAATTCCTTAGCAGGCACAAAAATGTGATCCTGTCATCCCTCAAAACAGTGTCCAAACTTCTCAGCATGCTATGTGAAATCAATTATATGACCTTTGCCTAAGACCCGCCCCTCCATCCCTCCCTCTAAGTGACCCAGTTCCTCTGCGTATCGACAGAGCGTACTTGTGCCAAGGGTTGCCTCCTTCGAGCTGTCCACACTCGCTCATTATCTGTTTCATCAAATCCAGACACCTTAGCATGAAACGTGTTTTACCAGCTAATTCCCCTGGAGACAAAACTCTCATCAGTCACTCCTTAAAACCCTGTGCTGGCTCAAGTCCAAATGCCTCTGCATGAGGGCTCGCAAATGAGATCATATCCCTCCCCGAAATGAAACGCTCGAATGCCTTCAACTCTCCCATAAAATTTCATCTCCTTGGCATGTTATAAAAATCTGATTATATTATCTTTACCATAAAAATCCACTTTGGTAGCTCTGCCGAAATGCATAAGTTTGATCATGTACCTCCTCAATTTAAAACTTTTCAAGGTTTCTTCATTGCCTGTAACATAAAGTCCCAACTGCTTAACATAATTGCAACGTTTTACCATGTAATTTATCTTCAGACTGGTCTATAAAAAACCCTCAATCTCACCCCGTCATTCTTTTAAACCCCTTTTTGGCTTACCTCCAGACTTATTAGCATGATATAAAAATTTGATCTTGTCATCCCTTAAAATAAAATTCACACTTCCTAGCACAGTATATAAAATTTGATCCTGTAACTCTGCCTTAAAATCTTCCACTGTCTCTCAGTTGTGGAATTCTGGAATCAAAGTCCAAATTCTTAGGGTAAAATGTGAATTTTATTTTGCAGTCTCACTGCAAACTATTTATCAACTATGCACACACAAAAAAAACCCCACCGTGTCCTTCTCTTAAAACTTTTTATTGGCTAAAATAAAATTCCGAGGCATGTGCAAAAATCTAATCGTGTTGGAGCCTCGAAATAAATTCCCAATATTTTCACATATTCCCAGCGTCGATCGTGTAGGTCCTGTGATTCAGCTTTCACAACTTTGGTGGCAATGCCAGTCACATCTCAGTGTGCTCTCAGAGTCAGACGTTAGGGACCCCTCAACCTAAAAAGTCCAAATGTTTTAGCACGATACTGGAATTTGTGGCTGTTCCTTTACTACTCACAACTTTCAGTGTTTCCTCATTGCCTATAACATGAAGTCCAAAGCCATTGGCGTTAAAATACATGTTTTCGTGTTTTTTGGCAGATTTAACCTCCCATGAGCAAAAATCTCACCATCGCGTTTCTTAAAACTCTGTGGCAAGAACCCAAATGCCTTACCACGATAGAAAACTGCGATCCTGTCTCTCCTCAAAACCAAGTTCAGATTTCTTTCCCAAAACGTCTGTTCATGAAACTGCCACTTAAAATCACTTAAAATCAGCGTCTTAGCATGGCACCCAAACTTACTCATGCGATTCTTAGGTTAAAACCTTCCACATTTTATGCTCACAACACCAGATCCAAAGGCCTGAGCACAGAACGAAAGTCACACCCAGTGTTCGTTAAACTGAAAAATCTTTACATCGCTTTTAAATACATAGGATAAAAAACCTAAATTCCTTTGCACGAAACCAGACATTTTCACCATCTCCAATTTCTAGCTTCAGTTTCTCATTCCTCCTCATACTTCACCGGGCTTCCGCCCCCAAACACATCTCGATTTGATTGTCCCTGGGTCTTTTTGTTTTATTTTGTTTTGACTGTTAGTCCCTCTGTGGATAATTCATTAATTCATGTCCCAATTCTTTTTTTCCCCGGGCCAGGCATGTGGAAAGAATGGTGCAGTGTCACTCTGCAGAGGTCTCCACTCCGTCACCAGCAAGGAGGCGAGGACCACGCCCTCGCATGACGTGCCACAGTGCTGGAGGTGAGTGGGGGTCTCGGGGGCAAGGCCGGGGTCTCCCCCTAACCCCGGTGAGGGTTCCTGGGCCCAGCTGGCTGCCCCTTGGCGAGGACTTGGTCACTGGGGCCATCGTTTCAGAAAGCGGTGGTGCCTCCGCCCTCCCACCTACCGCTTCGGACGGTCCCCAAACCCACGGGCCACCCTGCTCTTTTCTGGGCCCTTATCCCTACCAATGCAGCGTGACACATGTCGAGGTCTCAAGCCTCAGGATGATTTCTTGAAAAATATCTGATTTGGAAATTCTCAACTTAACCCCCGTCCAAAAAAAAAAAAAAAAAAAATCAGGATTTAATACACCTGATTGGGGTCTTCGAGTCAGACCCTCTCCCCACCAGCACCCACAGACAGACACCCCAGCCTCACCACCTGTAGTGACCAGAGCCTTCTCGTCAGGTCTGCTCCTGGCTCGCCTCTGAGCAAGTGGCCCATTGGGTCAGGGCTGCCAACGTGGGTCTATGAAGGGTTGGGTGGGGGCGGGGGGCCGGGGGGGGGCCAATCCCTCGGCGAATACCTCTGCCCGTCAGCTCACTTGTACAGTAAAGGAAATCTGATTTTAAAAATAGAGCTTGGAAGAGGAGATGAGAGGAAGAGGATATTTAGGAGCAGAGTTGGGCCTGGGGCGGGGGGCGGGGGGTGGGGGCTGGAGGAATTAGGGGAGAGGTGAGGACAGGGGAGGAGGGCAGGAGGCCCGCATTGCTGAGGAGGAAGGTAGAGGGGTGGGAGCGAGCAGGCCTGAGGGTGGGGGTACAGGGAGGGAGAATGGGGTTCTCTGCCTCATGCCCCAGCCGTCACTCCTGGAGCCCCAGGCTACCAGGGGGGCTGTCAGGGCCACGTCAGGCGCAGACCCCTGTGTGCCTGTGGAACGTACGTGGGGCCCCCTGGGTGTGAGGGACTTGGCCTCCAGGTCTGAGGGACTGGGTGGCTTCCACTGCCCTGGTCCACTGCCCTGGTCCTCTGCCCTGGTCCTCTGCCCTGGTCCTGGGCATCACGGCGAGCATACAGGACACTGGGAGGGCCCCAGGGTGTTGCTAGTTGTTTGTTGAACTAACTGACGTGCAGATTAAGGTGTGTCCTTGGCAGGTGAAGGCTGGGGGTCCTTCCTGGTTCCCCTGGTGTGGTTGTTTGTCCCTCAGCTACCCTGCTGAGGTGGCCAAGGAAAAGGGCGGGAGTCCTGAGTGGCCCTCTGGGGCCCGTGAGGAGGGTCCAGTGGACCCCAGGGGAGCTACAGGGGGCTGCTGGCCTGGTGCAGCTCGAGCGGGTGCCTCCCTCCAGGGCCCTGCCTCGTCCACTCAACCCCCTGGCTTGCGGCTGGAGACCACTTGGGCCTTGCCCATGAGAGAGCCTCCAACCTTGAGAGTAGCCAGTCTCACTCCCTTCTCTTCCCCCGAGGACATGCAGACCTCGTTGGGGAAACTGAGTCTCTGGAAGGGGGTTGCTGTGACTCAGGACAGGTAGTGACTCATAGCAGAGCTGGGGCCGTCCCGAGGGTTTCTCTTCTAACCCCAAACCAGACTGGGCAGGGGGCCTCTCAGGGAGGGTCCCCTCAGTCCCTCCTGGACCCAGGCCAGTGTCCCGGACCCAGCAGTGTTCCTGTGGCCAAGTCCCTCCCCACTGCCCTCCCTTGACTGGCAGCTCCAGGGGGCAGCTGGATCACTCTGCCCAGAATAACCCTGGGAGGGGGAGACTGTCGCCTGTGGGAGGGGTTGGGAGAGGGGGTCACAGAAGACTGTCCTCCTTTGAGCTGCCCAAAGCGGCCCGGCCAATCAGCTGCTCCCGAGGCTGCTCTTGCCTTTCAAGGCGAGTGAGGAGGGGAAGGAGCTGCCAGCTGCCAGCCGGCACCCATGCTGACCTTCAGGGCGACCTCCTCCTGGGCCCTCAGTTTCCCCAGACCTGCAGGGTGGACTGGGGAGTGGTCTTCTCTCTTTACTCCTATCCTTAGGGGGGGCTGAGAGGTGCTCGGCGGGGTGGTGACCCAGGGGAACAGTGGTGAGGGGAGGGGTTTGGCTGAGTGGGTGGTGCTCAGGGACCCCCTACCCTGCCTCACTTCCATCAACTGCTCTTAAAAATTGTGGGTCCTCCTATTTTCTTTAATTAGAGGTCCCACTTGGAAACCCCTATGGGGAGTACAGGCTGGGT
>JAQQSQ010001114.1:0-13120 GCA_028627145.1 Eidolon dupreanum
GTCAGTTCTCGGCCACGTTTGGGGCACTGGGTGGCTTTCTCCTTGTCTCTTGAGGGGAGCATGGTCTCGCAGCCCTGTGGGAGGGCCCCCAACAATAAAATTGGGTTTCGTCCTGTCGAGATGGTAGTAGTAGTTTATCGACCAGTAGACGACCAGGGACGGGCACAGTGCTAGGCGCTGTGGGGCCCCGTGCAAGGTGGCGACGTCATGCCAGCACGCCTTCTAGCAGGGACTAGTCTTCTGCTTCCTCTGTAGTTCCGACATCAACTTGGCCCTCCTGCTGGCTTCCTTACCTGTGAGCTCAGTAAATCATCGACAGATGCTCGCTGTGTAGGAGTCATGCCGTTGACTTGCGGGCTCTTATCTAAAACGCCTTGCAGCGCGCCCAGCACTTCACAGATCATAAGATAATCGTCCCCCTCTGGGACTCTCCCCCTGAAGAGCAAGGCCCGCAGTGTGACAACCGAGGCCAGGGAGGCGGGTGAAGGGCGGAAGGCCCAGAGCAGCGGGCAGGGCACTGACCAAGGACTTGACCCCTGTGGATTTGCCTGGGGCTGATCGGCCTTGGCCCTGGCCCCGGCCCTGACTGATGAGTCTTTGCCTCAGCCTTTTGCAGACCAAAGCCTCTCCTGTGTCACAGCGGACCTGTGGACCTGGCTTCAGGATGACGAGCAAGAAGAGGAAAGTCACACTGGGTGGGAGCAAGGGCCCCCCAGAGCCTGCAGGCCAAGCCCCGGGGGACAGGCTCAGGCGGCGGGGACACCCCAGACGGTGTTCACCACCCACTAGACTTCTGGAGCCAAGGTCCTCGAACACTGGGCACGAGGAGAAGCCGGGAAGCTGGCCACACGCAGCTGCGTGGGCTCTCCCAGACCCCGACTCAAAGGGCTTGGCCTCGGCACGTGTGTGCTTTAAGCATACTCCGGGGGCATCTGCCGCTGATGGTCCCTGGACCGCACCTGAGACCTCGGGGAGTCGTGCGGAGCCCACAGCGGCAGCGGGTGAGGAGCTGCAGGACCCCTGGGCCCCTGCTCATCCTCTCCTGGTCTTACCCCCCCCTCGTGAAACTGCTCCCGGCTTCCGATTCTTCCTCCAGGGCCCACCCGGGGCTGTCTACACCACAGTCTTCCCAGGAGAGGATATCTAGGAATCAGAGGCCTTGAGGTCGTCCCTGTCCCCTATCTCCCGACCCCCTCACCCCTGCAGAGAAGCAGAATGAGGTATAGATCAGGGTGATGAGAATACAGTAAGACCCTGTGCGCGTGTGTGGGGCAGGCTCCCCGCAAGGGGCCAGGGCGCTGTCTCTCGTTTATCCGACCAGGCAATTCCTGTCCTGTGCACCCTGGGTGGGAGCAGGAGGCAGGCCCGAGTTCACTTGGGTATCCCCAGCACCTAACTTAGACCCGGCAGACTGAGCATCAGTGGGGGGAAGGAAGGATGGATGGATAGGTGGGTGGGTGGATGGATGGGTGAGTGGATGGATGAATGAATAGATGGATGATGGATGGATGAATGGATGGATGAATGGATGGATGGATGGGTAGGTGGGTGGACGGGTTGATGAGTAGATGGATGAATGGACGGATGGATGGGTAGGTGGGTGGACGGGTTGATGAGTAGATGGATGAATGGACGGATGGATGGATAGGTGGGTGGACGGTTTGATGAGTAGATGGATGAATGGATGGATGGATGGGTAGGTGAGTGGACGGGTTGATGAGTAGATGGATGAATGGATGGATGGATGGGTAGGTGGGTGGACGGGTTGATGAGTAGATGGATGAATGGACGGATGGATGGGTAGGTGGATGGATGGACGGATGGATGGGTAGGTGGATGAATGGACGGATGGATGGTTAGATGGATGAACGGATAGACTGACAACCTTTACCTCTGTGGCTTGAGGTTTGGACTCAATGTGCCCCAGGGTCTTTGCCAGGTCTCCTTGTCTGGGGTTCCATCACTTCGGAGGCAGAGTGCGTGGTGGGGGTGTCTTAAGCTGGGAGGTGAGGCAGAATGAGAAAGGGCTGGGGTGTGTGGGAAAGGGGGAGCAGTTGGGAGGTGGATGGGAAGAAGAGGCCGAGAGGGGACAGAGAAACTGGGTGAAGTAAACGAGTCTGGCTGCTTTGACAGTTTGCCTGCTGCAGGACCAGTAACGAATAACACCTTTCCCCCAGTACCTCAAAGACTTTTGGTGACACCACGAAGCTGCAGGACGTTCTATGGAGGGAGATGCTGTGATCACCATCATCACCGTTGAATGGCAAGGTGACCAGACCTGGGGGAACGGAGGCACTTGCGCAAGGTCACAGGCTGCCCGAGGTCACAGGCTGCTCACCAGGGACGGGGACACTGGGAGATGTCCCGTCTCCGCGTCCACTTCCTGGGCCAGGCGAGCGGTACGGTCTGCCTCACTGGGGCTCAGCGAGCCCCCGACCACACGGTCATGAGTTAGTAAGTCCCCGGTTCTCACGACACGCTCTGAGGTCACAGCTGTTTTTTAAGCCGAGGACGCCCTGACTTGGGTGGGGGGGTGTGACTCCTCCTAAGTCACTCAATGTGTCAAGGCTGGAACTGAGACAGGTAAATTTCAGGATGTGGACAGTTTACCCCCAGGCAGGAGGAAAGGCTGCATTGGGCTCTCCGGCGCCTCAGTGGGCATGCAGGGCCGGCCGCCTGGTCTTTCTCTGCCGTCAGTCACTGTGTGGGACTTCAAGCCCCCGGCTCCCCTGGGCCTTGGCTCCTCGTCTGGGCCTGCCACTGCTGCGGTGGGCTTACCTGCCCTCAGCCTCCCTTCCACACCCCTCCCTGTTCCTGATTGTCACCAGAAGCTGGCCGAGGGGTCTACCTGTCAGGCGGTGGTGGTGGGGGGGGGGGGTTGGCATTCCTCAGGCCTGAGTCAGAGAGGTAAATAGTCAGATAAAGCAACTCTCTCCCTCCAAAAACCCTGCGGCCCCCAGCACACAGCCAGGAATGTTCCTGAGAGGGCATGATTTTAGCCCCAGAAGTACCCTGTGCACCTTTATTGAAATGAGAAAAATGCAGAGCATTCTCGAGCTGCGTGGCCTCGGGGTAAGTCCTGTGGAGACTGGCAGAGGCAGGCTCCCATCTCCCTCCCCTGGGGCGGGCAGGCGTCCTGCAGCCGGTTCCCAGGCTAGGAGCAGGGAGGGGACAGCAGGGCGGGGCAGCAGGCCGTGGGGCTCTCCCTCCCCGAGTGCAGGGCTGTGGGGAAATGAGCCTAAGAGCCAGCGAATGGCAGGGGAGGGGAGCTCCCCAGTTGTGCCATGCTCATGACCCGTGACTGATGACACCCGTCACACATGCTCGGTCTACTTCCTGTGGACCAAGGCAGCATGGTGGCTGGACTCTGGCCTTGGGCACCTTGTCGCTCCAGGGGCAGGTGCTCAGTGCTTTCTATGAGATGGATGAGTGATGGATGATGGATGGATACTGGACAAGGGGATGGATGAGGGTGGACAATGATTGTGGGGAATGGGTGGATGGATGGAGGGATGCGTGGGCGGAAGGACGGATGAGTAATGGATGGGTGGACGAATGAATAAGATTCGGGGACATAAGGGAGAGATTTAGGGTTCTGCCAAAATCCACATTGTAGCAAGCCATTAAAAAGCATTCTTAAAAGGGTCAAGCTTAGATATGGGTGTGTGGGGAGGAGACCTCCCTCGTGCCCGACTCGAGCAGCCCACGCAGGCCGCTCGGGCACCCCTCTACCTTAGGAGCTATGGGGCTTGACAGACAGGTGGCGGAGCAGGGGAGGGGAGTGAACGAGAGAGAAAGGGGAAGCTGAGAACTGGGACAGCGCGGCCTCCCTGAACCCCCCCACCTGCCCTGCTCTGCCCTGCCCCCCAGGTCAGGCCAGCTGGCCCCAGCCAGCCCTCGGGAGGCCCTGGCCTGGGGCCTGGGCCTGTCGGTCCCTTCGCGGGCACCTTTCATCCGGCTGCGTCACAGCAGGGGGCTGCCTACACCTCCATCTGAGAGGGAGCAAAACCGGGGCATCCGGAATGTGGCTTTCGAGCTGAGGCATGACTTTACGAGCTGCCAGCATGAAGTCGTGGGACCTGGGGGCAGGGAAGGGGCCGTTGCGGCTCGTCGCTGCTGGGGGCAGCCCCTCTCCTCCCCGGCTGGTTCTGCGTGGGGTGCCTGGGGAGCAGGAGCAGGCTGAGAGGCAAAGGAGGAACATGGTCGGTGCTGTCCCGCTGGACCTGGTTCCCAGGCCACAGCGACCACCAACCCCCAGACCGAGGCACGGGGCTCCCTCCTGTGACACCCATACCCGCGCCCTCCCCTCTTCTCCCTTCCCACCTGCCGGCCCTCCGGGGCAGAGAAGAATTTACCTGGAAAGGGAGAAGCGTGAGCCCCAGGGCCCTCGGGTGCGGGCCCCCGGGGGTGTGTGGAGCTGGCAGCTGCCAGAGAGGTGCCGAGGGGCAGCCAGACGCCACCAGGGCCAGCATTTCCGGTGGGCTGCCTGAAGAGATCGCCCAAGCAAGTCACCCGAACCTCTACGGCTCCGGTGACTTCCTGTGATTTGTTCGCATTCTAAATAGGAATTCACGTTTGTACCTAATTTTGATTAAATAATTTTGTATTCTTTTCCTTAAAGGGGGCCTGTCAGTCATATAAACCTACAGACGCAGTTCATTTACATTTCAACGGCAAGCAATGGTGAACTTGAGGCGAGGCCACGCCCACTTCCTGCCTCCCCCCACGAGCCCTTCACGCATGGCGTTGACACCCATTCACAGCCTCCCGTTTTGCTGAGGACTGGGAATGTGCGGCCGCTGCCCTTCTCTGCTGGCCTCCAGGCAGGGAGCTGTGCAGTGTGTGGCCACACGCAGTCTGGGCCGCCTCGGGCCTCGGCCCCGGACAGCTCTGGACCTGTGGGGCCTCCCCCGCCACCTGCCACGTGGGAAGCCGAAGGTCCCTTGAAGCTTTTTTGATGACACAGAAAATAGGGCTCAGTAAGGTCTTTGCAGATGTCGTCGAGGTGAGATGGGTCAGACTGGATCAGAGTGGGCCCAAGTCCAGTAGGACCGGTGTCTTTATAAGGGGAGGGAAACTTGGACACACACAGAGACACACAGGGGGAAGGCCCTGTGGAGATGGCGGCAGAGAGTGGAGCGACACATCTACAAGCCCAGCGACACCAGGGGCTGCTGGCAGCCACCAGAAGCTGGGAGAGAGGCAAGGAACGGCTCAGCCTCAGAGCCTCCAGAAGGAACCAGCCCCACCCCCACCCGGGCGTCGGCCTCCTGCCCCCCCACCCCCGTGCTCTGCATGTGTCCCTTTGAGCCACCCGTCTGTGTACTTTGATACAGCGGCCGCGGGAAACTAAAATTTCTGAGGGAGGGAGGGATCTACAGAAACGAAATAAAATTCCAGTTTTCAGGGGAAACCATGGAGACCGTCAACAAGTTACACGTGTCGACTCTTAAGTGGGGGTTGTCATGGTGATCGTCGCCACGCGGGCTAACTGTGCAACGGTTTTAATCCCAGGGAAGGAACTGACTGGACACACCCCCAGCCCCTGCGCCTTGGGCCCCTTGGGGACGCGGGGCGACTGGACGCTACCAGGATTTGAGCAGGGCCGGCCAGCTGGCCCTGAGCTCAGGACACCGTGCTTCCTCTGTGTCCCCACACATGGGGACGCTTCTCCGTTTAGCTGCTTCTTTCCGTTATTATATACAATCTCCACTCCATGAATAGAGATCTCCTATACACATAGATGTTTATTGGCACTTCTATATGCCTGTCTCTGTCCCTCTCTCCCTCTCTCACTATATATGTATATACACTATATAAATATGCCTACTATATACTGCATGTACTGTAGAAATAGTATAATAAGTGGTACTAAACCAGTGGTTTTTAGATTTTTTTTAATCCAGAGGACTTCGTTGTGAAACGGGACGTAAGAGAGAAGAACATGCAGCAAACACAACAGCACAACTCCACGAGAGACCACAAAGGAGCAAGTCGCTCCAGACACTCACCCGGCCACCCCGGCGGGAGTCCGTCCGCGTCGCCTGAAGAGAAAGAGACACCTCCAGGAGAGACGGAAAGCCTGCGGGTTAGGGAGGTGAGCTTAGGGCGTGATTACGACCAGGAAAGTATTTCCACCACGGTCAAGGTAGCAGAAGGGAAGGGTGAGCGGGCAGCTTAGGGCGGGGAAGGAGCACAGGCAGCAGGGACCTAGGCAGCCCCCGGGATTGCCCTGTGCCCCCCACCCTTCCATGGTGTCGTGGTAGCAGCACTCTGTGGTCTTTTTCAGGGCTGTGTAGTAGTCCACTCGTGGATGGACCACAATGTATCTATTCCATTGTTAACGCACTTTTGGGCTGTTTGCAGTCTGGGCTACTGTGTGTAGATGGCTACGGAGTTCTGCGCATGCCTCGCTGAGGACTACGTGAAGGCCGGTGCTTTTCCCTGGCTCCCTTCGTTCTTCCCTCTCTCACCCCACCCTCCTTCCTGCTTTTGCTCTCTCTTGCTTTCTGCTCCTCTCCCCTCTCCCTTCCCCGCCCCGCCAGGCACCCAGGAGAGGCCGGAGTCGTGAGGACCTGTCTGCCGTGGGTGGGGCTGGGGGCCGAGTGCCCTCCGTGAAGGCGCCCGGAGAACGAGGCCGTGCCGGGTCTCGTGATGCCCGCAAAAGTGCTCCTCATTCAGTGCCTCTTCCCCCACCCCACAAGAGTGCACCAACCCCCAAATCCTCTCCCCACAAGGCAAGTGCTTCATGCAGTTTGTTGGGAGCAGCTGGTGATCTCAGGGTCCCTTTGTCTGGGTGGATTCTTATCTGAATGACTCCTCTCTACTCCTCCAGACCCTGTGAATCCTGCTCACTGTCCCATAATCCACCTCCTCCAGGAAGCCTCCTGGGGGTGCCCTAACCCTTGTGCACCCCCCTTCTCATGCTCCTGGCGCCCTGGGACCTACAGCCCTCCTCTCAGCCCCCACTGTGTGTGGGAGGATGAGCACCTACCTTCTGTAGCCTTTGTGGACGGCGTTTCTCTTAAAGTTAGAGGTGCTCGTACTCTCTGGCCGACAGTCCCGTTCCTGATTCTATTCTGCGGAAAAACTGCCCCACATGCTTCCAGATGACTGGGCAAGAACGTTCACTGCGCTGCTGACCGGACGCGGGCAGCAACGGAAATGCGGGCACCCTCGAACAATGTGGGGGTTGTCAAAAATCCACGTATAACTTTTGACTCGCCAAAAACTCAAGATGCCCCTCACTATGTGTGGAGGACAGGTCCCAGGCTGTCCTGCGGATGCCAACATCCGTGGACATAGTTCCGTATGTAAAGTGACTTAGGACAGGGCATGCAGCCAGCCCAGGGTTTGACTGATTCCCAGCTGTGGATCGAAAACGATTTTCAATCTGCAGTTGGTTGATTCCAAGGCTGTGTGATCCCTCGGGAAATGGACGACCGACTGTACAGTTATTGAAAAAAAATCCGTGTATAGGTGGACCCCGTGCAGTTCAAACCGCTGTTGTTCGAGTCAGCTGTGGTCTCGGTTTCCGCTGGTACGAGAACATAAACAACCCTGGGCACCTTCATGCAATGGAACAGTCAGCAGCCACTGAAAAATCTGAGGGAGAAATCGGGGCGTGCACTTCAGCGGGAAAGGCCAGCTTCAAGGGGCCGTGTCCAGCACAGACTTTGTTTAGAAAAACCCCAGGCCCACGTGTGTGCAAACGCTGTGTGCACGGGAGTGACGCAGACACGCACATCAGCTGTGTCAGCACTGCCCTTGGGAAAGGAAGGCGGCGGGAGGGGGCCCTCTGCTTTTGTAATTAAAATAACACTAATGATTAATAATAATCAATAATAAATGTTAAATGAAGACAGAAAACGATTTGTCAAAATCTGTAGCGTGTACAACGTGAAGAGTGAACCCTGATCTAAACTATAGACTTAGTTAATAAAAGATTTAGTTCATAATGACCTGTGAAATTTGGTTCATCGAGTATGACAAATTACCACGTTGATGAAGAAGCCACTGGAAAGAGAGGTTCTGTGTGTGCGGGAAGGGGTGCCCGGGCACTCTCTGTGTATCTGAACTAGTATTCTGTAAACCTAAAACTGTTCTAAAAAGAAAGTTAAAAAAAGAAAGAGAGAGAGAGAGAGAGAGAGAGAGAGAGAGAGAGAGAGAGAGAAATAAAACAATTAATGGACACTTGGACTAGAGTAGGGGTCGGCAAAGTTTTTCTGTAAAGGGCCAGACAGTAAATAGTTTGGGCTTTGAAGACCGTACGGTCTCTGTCACAGCTGCTCACGTTTGTTTATCTTGTGTGACACGGGCAGCGTGTCAGTGGGCGAGTGAGGCTGCGTTCCAATAAAACTTTATTTACAGAAACAGGCCGTGGGGCGGAGCTGCGGTCTGCTGGCCATTCTTGCAGAAGCGTGGAAGGGTTTGGATGGATCTCACGTGGGACTGAGGACAAAGCCGAGACGTTGCCCACTCGCCTCAAATGGCTGGCAAACCCAGAAAACGGCGAGGGTCTTTTCCTCGCATGTGGCTTTCACCGGAATCAATGATGAGATGGGTTTTAAAAATTGGCTCAGAATAAGCTCAGTTTCATGCTGTCTGATTCCAAAGGACAGAGGTCACCAATAGCTGAAGATGCAGAGAGAGCAAGTGCCCACGACCTCGCTGGAAGAGTTTCTTCAGAAATAACCACCCTGTGTCCTGGGGTGGCAGATACAGCCTGCGCCTGTGGGGGGGTCTCCTTCCCATGGGGCCGGGACTTCCAGGGCACGACTGGACGCTGGTTCGCACAGGTTTCCTTTGTCCGAAGGACTTAGAAGGGTTGTTCTAAAGGTTAACTGAAACATGCTATCGTCTTCATTTCACAGGAAAGGTTAGAAAGAGAAATGATACAAAACACTTTCAGCACACAGTGAGGTCGTGCAGGGTGATGAAAGAACAGACACTTTGTCTGCGGCCATGCCACCCTGAACCAGCCCGATCCCATCTGATCTCGGAAGCTAAGCAGGGTCGGGCCTGGTTAGTCCTTGGATGGGAGACCACCCAGGAAGACCAGGTGCTGTAGGCGTAAAAAATAAAAATAAAAATAAGGGATTATAAACTGACAAGTTCCTTGCAATCTGTGAGGTCAACCAAGGGTTGCCTCACGTAAAAAAAGAAAGATAGGAAGGAAGGAAGGAAGGAAGGAAGGAAGGAAGGAAGGAAGGAAGGAAGGAAGGAAGGAAGGAAGGAAGAGAAAGAAAGAGAGAGAGACACACTTAATGAATGTGTCCCCTTGTCAGAAGGGACGGAAGAGCGAAAGGTCCCGTTTACAGGCCGGTGTCCCAGGAGCTGGGTCTGCAGCACCGTGGGGAGCCCTCACGGCAACCCATGAACCTGGAATCAATAGGCCCATTTTGCAGATGAAGAACTTGAGGCTTTGAAGAACTGAGTAACTTTTTTCAAGAAAATATAGCTTGAAAATTGCTAAAAATGGGAGCTGGTCCCAATCCACAGGCAGGCCGCCTGTGCCACCCATGGAAGTGCGTCTTACGTCACAGGGTGTTGGTCGCAGGAGTGCGTGTTCGTGACTCGGTCAGGCTCAGGCGAAGTCACATTGGTCTGTAGTACGTCCACGCCGTATCCTGGGGCGGGGGGCTTTGTCGGCTCTGCTGGAGCAACGTCTCCTTTGCGAGCCGTCTCTGACTCCCAGGCTCTGGGCTCTGCCCGTGTCTGCAGGCGTATTTCACCAGCCGTGACGTGAGTGTGCGTGTCACCACCTCAGGGGCAGGCCTGGATTGGCACCCGCTGAGAGACAGCGGCCGGAGCGGCCCACCCGCACGGAGCATGAGCAAGCCCGGGGAGTCCCCGGGGTGCTGACTCAGACGCGAAGGGAGGGAGGGGACGCTGGGAAGTGAGCCCTGGTGGGTGAGCCGATGGCGGAAGACACGGGCAGCCAGCGCTTGGAGAGGGTCAGATGCACGAGAGGCTCGGCTCGCCGGCGTCACCGTCACTGTGTTGCCCCAGGCCGTGACGGCCAGCTGTCTCATGCCAAGCGAGAGTGGCCGCGGCTGCCGGCAGGGAGCCTGTCACGCCGCAGGTGCAGGTCACCGGCTGCTGCAGGCAGCACGGCGTCCGACTCTTGCCTCAGCTCCAGCACGTGGGGCCTGGCTCGTGGGGTGTCCCCCAGAGCTCACGCGCACCAGCCACCTCGGGCTGGGACCTGATTACAGATAGGGTCTTCGCAGATGTCATTAGTTAGATTGAAAGGTCCTATTGCGTCAGGGTGGGCCCTAAGTTCAGGGGACTGGTGTCCTTACGAGAGAGGACACACAGGGAGGACGGCCGTGGGACAGTGGGGCAGCACTTCGAGGGAGAGGGGCGTGTTTCTCAGCTCCGAGGACGTGGTGACCACCAGAACCTGGAGGAGACAGGACGGGTCCCCCGAGCCGTCAGAGGGGCACGGCCACGCCGACACCTGGGTTTCAGGGTTCTGCTCACAAACTCGCCAGCCAAAGTGGTCACACGGTCACGACTTTATTTACAAAGCTTTCAACACACTCTTTTAGAAACAGGCTGACCTCATGGTACTGTCTTAATGTGTGTTTTCATTCCGATGTTTACAAATGTGTGCATGTGAACGTGTGTGTACAAGTGTGCGTGTGCGTGTGCACGTGTCGGTTGTACACCCATCGGATCATCTGAATGACCACTTTAGATTTCCTGCTGCCACATAGCCTCGTTACCTCCTTACATTGGATTTTTAATCGTAATCACATTGGCCGAATATGAGCGAAGGCTTTGTAGCCTGCCAAGCTGAAAGTCTGTACAATTTAAACAAAATAATAAACGTTTGCTTTATATTGCCCAAATAATCGGTTTTGCTATTATAAGACGACACTATTCCTATTACTTGTTTATCTCTTGCAGGATCTTACACGTAACTTCACAATTAAATTACTCCTTTTAATTCTTTTTGTTCCCGTCACCTGCCATTTTCTCACAGGACAGAGTGTTTTATCATTACCTACCCAAAGATAAGTCAATTCTATTGTCTCAGTAAGATAAGGTGATTTAACAGTAGCAGAAAAGGATGGACAAGTACACGGGGTATAACGCCTGGCAGGAGTGGCCATGTCCTCTGTCACGTGTGTGAGAGGCATGTTAGTCTGTCTTCCCACAGACATGTCTCTAAGTTGATAAGCTTTCTATAAACCTTTACTCCAGTCATCTGCTGTAGTGCTAGGCAGACTGTAGTACTTGTTTGCTTACCTTTTTCTGGAGTACCCAGGTGCAGGTTTTCAAAGCATATGTAAGAAAATATATAATGCAAAGTTCTGATCTTTTTTTGAAGTGGTACACCCCCTTTTCTAAATTTTTTTAGTTCTTTGTATTCATAAAAATATATTTTGCACATGTCAAAGACTATTTAATGTATGTGCATATTTTGATAGAACCTAGAACAACACTTGACATTCACTAAATATATACTGAATAAGGAAATAACATTTTTGGTGCCTTCGGCAGACCCGAGTAATTGGCTAACCAAATTTCCATTTCTGTCCACATCTTACTTCATCCGGGAAATGCAAATCAAAGCAACCGTGAGATACCACTGCACTCATACTAGAATGGCCCAAAGCCAGAACTGACAACATCGAATGCTGGTGAGGATGTGGAGCAACAGGAACTCTCACTCCCTGCTGGTGGGAATGCAACACAGTGCAGCCACTTTGCAAGACAGTTTCTTACAAAACCAAACATCCACTATGCTCCAGCAGTCATGCTCCTTGGCATTTACCCAAAAGAGCTGAAAACTTATATTCACCCAAAAACCTGTACGTAGATGTTTATATCAGCTTTACATTCATAATTGCCCAAACTTGGAAGCAGCAAAGACTCCCTTTAGGAGGCGAATGGGTAAACAAACTGTGATCCATCCAGACAAGGGAATATTATTTGACCCTAAAAAGAAATGAGCTATCAAACCATGAAAAGACACAGAGGAACCTTAAAGGCATATCACTAAATGAAAGAAGCCAGTCTGAGAAGGCTAGGTTCTGTATGGTTCCAAGTATAGGACTTTCTGGGAAAGAAAAAACTATGGAGACAGTAAAAACATCCGTGGTTGCCAAGGGTTGTGAGGGAGGGATGAATAAGCAGAGCTTCGATATTTGAGGTGGTGAAAACCCTCTGTGTGGCTCTACAAAGGTGGACGCATGTCATTCTACATTTGTCCAACCCCATGGAGAGCACAACGCTGAGAATGACCCTCATGTAAGCTGTGGACTCCGGGTGACTCTGATGTGCCCTCGATGACAAATGGCAGTGATGCTGACAATAGGAGACTCTATGCGAGTGTGGCTAGGGGGCATATGGGAGATTCCTACACTTCCCTCCCAATTCTACCATAAACCCAAAACTTTTCTTAAAAATTAAAATCTTAAGTTTTACAACAAATTCCATTCCCAAGGATATTGTCTCCCCCACCTGCCAACTACAGAGGCTAGAAAAGTCGCACCCTCGTCCGTACCTCCCTTCCCCGTGTGTCCTCAGGCTCTGAGTATCATCCAGCCAGAGGCTCGGGGCACCCTTCTCCTTCCCAGAATGCAGCACGGTGTTGGGGGAGGGGCTGGGAGGCATCCAGGTTTATTGGATGGTGAATGAAGGAATGGCCGGTAAGCAAGTGCTAATTTATAATAAGTGACAAGGAGAGGGTGAAGGGACCGTTCACCTGTGAACCCACCCACGGAAAAGCATGAAACCTCTCAAAACCACGGCGCTCTCTCTGAGCGACCAGGGCTGGAAGCTGGAGGCAGTTTGCACCTGGCAGTCTAGAACCCCGTCCCGCGAGATGGGCATTTTGTCCTAGTGCCTCTGGCTGGCCTCGCTGCCCCTCCCCAAGGACGGCAGAGGACAGGTGGAGCTGGGACGCCCAGGCTGGTTGTCAGGCCCGGACATCAGCAAGCTGGCTCCAGGATCCAGTGGAAGCCTGGTCCAGCCCCGAGGCTAGAGTCGCTGGCGGCAGGGTCCCCGCCTGTCTCGACAGGACGACTGTCTGGCAGAAGGCAGGGAAGGGGTCTGGGAGGCGCTGCCTTCCTTGGGAGGAAGATGCATTCCGAACCCGGCTGCACAA
>JAQQSQ010001115.1:0-13117 GCA_028627145.1 Eidolon dupreanum
GTTTCTTTAGATGATGTGAAATGATACAGCAACTCTATGATGAGATGAAGTGTAGTGAATTATTTAGGCATAGCGTTAGGCTGTCATATGGGTTACTGGAACACAAGCAATGTGATACTTTGACAATCTGATAACTGAGGCAACTACTAAGTAAATGGCAGGTACCGTAAACAATATGGATACACTGGACAAAATGATTCACTGTTTAAAAAATTATTCCTTCCCCACTGAATTGTCTGTGCACATTGGTTGAAAATTACTGATAAATGTGAGGGTTTGTTTCTGGACTCTTCACTTCCATCCCGCTAATCTATATCACTGTCCTTACATCAGTATCACATTGTCTTGATTACTGTAGATTTGTAGTAAGTTTTGAAAATGGAAAGCTGAATCTTCCAATTTTCTTTCTCAAGATTGTTTTGGCTCTTCATTTCCATATCAGTTTTAGGATCAAATTGTCAATTTATGAATAAAAAAGCTGAAATTTTGATAAAAATTACATTGAATCTATAGCTCAATCTGGGGGGCATTGTCATTTTAAATTGTTCTGGTCCATAAGCATGACATGTCATCCAATTTATTTAGATCTTTAATGTCTTTCAACATTTTGTGGTTTTCAGTGTACAAGTTGAATACTTCTGTTGCTAAATTTAATTCTGAGTAATTTGTTGCTATTATAAATTAGATTGCTTTATTTTTTGGATTGTTCATTGCTAGTGTATAGAAATGCAATTGATTTTTATATATCAATCATTTATGCTGTCACATTGTTAAACTAGTTTTTTTCTATTCGGTTTTATAGTTGGTTTTTTGGGATGTTATACATATAGGGTCTTGTCATCTATAAATAGAGACATTTTTACTTCTTCCTATCCAATCTAAATGCCTTTCATTTCTTTGCATTGCCTCATTTGCCTGCCTACTAAAATATAGAAGTGGTAAGAGTAGCTCCTGTTCCTTACCTTGTTCTTGATATGAGAGAAGGCATCCAGTCATTCTCCAATAAGTATGATGTTAGCTGAGGATTATTTATAGATGCTCCTTACTAGGTTGAGGAAGTTGCATTCTATTCCTAGTTTGTTGAGAATTTTTCTCATTAAATAGTGTTCTGCATCTGTCTGGATGATCGTGTAATGCCCTTTATTCTATTAATGTGATATAATTTTATCTTTGATTTTCAGATGTTAAAGCAACCTCACATTGTGGAGCTAAAGTGCACTTGGTCATGGTGTATAACTCCTGATAGGTTGCTGAATTCATTTGCTAGTTTTTATGAGCATTTTTGCACCTATATTCATACAAAATATTGGTCTGTTTTTTGTTTTGTTTTTACCTGTGATGTCTGGTATTGGCATCAGAGTAATACTGAACTAATAAAATGAGTTGGGAGGTGTTTTCTCTTTTTATAATTTTTAGAAGAGTTTTGAAGTACTGGCATAACTTTTCTCTAAATATTTTTAAAAAATCACCAGTGAAGTCATCTGGTCCTGAGCTTTTCTTTGTTAAGTTTTAAATAGTAATTCAATCTCTTTGATTATTATAGGCCTATTCAAATTATTTAATTATTCTTGAGCTGGTCTTGGTAATTTGTCTTTTTAGGAATTTCTCCATTTCATCTGAGTTATCCAATTTGTTGGCATAGAGTTGTTCAAGTCATTGTCTCATGATTCCTTTTATTTCTGTAAAGTCTAGTGATAGGCCCTCTTTCATTCCTAATTTTAATAATTTGATTCTTCTCTCTTTCCTTGGTAAATATAACTTTTGTTAATTTTATTTCATTAATTTTTTTCTATTGTTTTTCTGTTCTCTATTTTTATTGTTTTCTTCTTTTGGCTTGGTTTGGGCTTAGTTCATTCTTCTTAGGATTCCTAGGTGAAAGTATAGATTAGTGATTTGTAATTTTGTTCTTTTTTTTTTTTTACAAAGAATAAATTTATAGTTATAAAATTTCCTCTAGAAACTAATTTTGCTACAGGTAGGTTTCAGTATGTTGTTTTGTTTTCATTTGTCTCATTTCTTTCATAATTTCCCTTTTGCTTTATTCTTTGACTTGTTGATTATTTAGGAGTGTTGTCCATTTTTACATATTTAGAGATTTTCACTTTTTTCCTATCATTAATTTCTAATTTTATTCCATTGTGGTTGAAGAACACCCCTTGTGTCATTTTAATCCTTGAGGGATTGATTCCCTTATTATAAAATGTCCATTATTTCTAGTAACAATTTTTGTGTAAAAATAATTTGATATTATTAAATCCACTCTAGCTTTATTTTGCTTATTGTGATTATGTTAGTGTTTTCCATTCTTTTATGTTAAACCTACTTATGTCTTTGGTTCTATAATGTGTATTTTGTAGATAGCATATGCTTTTGTTTAATCAATTCCTCCAGTCTCTGATTGGTGTGGTTATCTATTTACATTTAATATTGATAAGGTAGGATTTACATATTCTATTTTATTCTTTGTTTTATGTGTGTCTTATGGTTTTTTTTTGTTCCTCTATTGATCCCAACTTTCTTTGTATTAAGTAGACATTTTCTAGTGTATATTTTAAATTCCTTGTTTCTTTCACTATGTTTTTGTTTTTACTTTATAAATGGGTATTGTTTTTTATTGAAATATATTTGACATAAAACACTGTATAAATTTAAAGTGTCCAATTTGTTAATTTGCACTTACATATTGAAATGATTGCCATTGTATAGATAACATCTTTATCATGTAACATAATTATCCCTTATTTTAGCAGTTGGAAAAATTAAGTTCTAGTCTCTTAGCAAGTTTAATGATTATAGTACAATAATATTGTCTATATTCACCACACTGTACATGGTATCTCTAGTGCTTATTTACTACTCATTATAAGTTAGTATCCTTAAACAAAATCTGTTCTATTTCCCCTACCCCTATCCCCTGGTAACTACCACTTTTTTACCATTTTTACAAGTTTCACTTTTTAAAATTCCACATCTAAGTGATACCATACAGAGCTTGTCTTTGTCTGACTTATTTCCCTTAGCATAATGTGCTCAAGGTCCATACATGTTGTCACAATTAGTAGCAGGATGATCGCCTTTTTCATGACTGAATAATATTCAATTTGCTAATATTATGCTAACAAATTTTACATCTGTACTAATCAGGGAGATTGGTCTATAATTTTCTTGTGGTGCCTTTATCTAGCCTTAGATTTAAGGTAATAATACTGGCCTCAGAAATGACTTTGGAAGTATTCCCTCCTCCTTTATTTTTTGGAAGAATTTAAAAATGATTGGTTTGAATTCTCTTTTGAATGTTTGGTAGAATTCACCAGTGAAGCCACCTGGCTCTGGGGTTTTCTGTGTTGGAAGATTTTTGATTACTGATTCAATCTCTTTACTTACTATTTGTCTTCAGATTTTTCTATTTCTTCCTTATTCAGTCTTGGAAGTTCATGTGTTTCTAGAAATTTACCAGTTTTTTCTAGGTTGTCTAATTTGTTGGCATGTAAAATTGTTCATAATACACTTATGGTCCTATGTAGTTCTGTAGTATTAGTTGTAACATCTCCTTTCTCATCACTAATTTTACATATTTGGGTCTTCTTTTTTTTTTTTATTCTTAGTCTAGCTAAATGTTTGTCAATTTTGTTTATCTTTTTGAAGAACCAGATTTTAGTTTTGTTAACCTTTTCTATTGTTTTTCTGGTACCTATTTCCACTGTGATCTTTATGATTTCCTTTCTTCTGCTAACTTTGGGCTTAATTTGTTCTTTTTCTAGTTCCTTGAGGTATAAAGTTGGTGTGTTTATTTGAGATCTAATTTATTTTTTAAGCATTTTATTATTAGTTTCAAGTATACAGTACATTGGTTAGACATTTACATAGTTTATGAAATGATCACCTTAATTATTCTGTCATCCATTTGGCTCTATATCTAGCCATTACATTACTGCTGACTACATTCCCTATGCTGTACTCCTCATCCCCATGACCATCTCTCAACTACTAATTAGTACTTCTTTAACCCTTCACCTGTTTCTCCTAACCCTCCTCCCCTCTGACAGTCACAGATTGTCTTCTGTATCTGTTAGTTTATTTTTGATTAGGTTCTAATTTCTTAACATACATATTTATCACTGTAAAAACTACTTTTTCTCTATCCCATAAGATTTGGTGTGTTGTATTTCCATTTTAATTTGTTTAGAGATAATTTATTTTCCCTTTGATTTCTTCTTTAACTCACTGGTTGTTCTAAAGTGTTTCCACTTATTTGTAGATTTCCAGCTTTCCTCTTGTTTTACATTTAGTTTCATACCTTTGTGGTCAGAAAAGATAGTATGATTTCAATCTTCTTAAATTTGATGATGTGTGTTTTGTGTCCTATTATTTGATCTATCCTGGAAAATATTCTGTGTTCATTCCAGAAGGATATGGATTCTGCTGCTGTTGGATAAAATTTCTATATATGTCCGTTAAGTCTATTTTGTCAAAAGTTTGGTTCAATTCCAATGTTTCCTTTTTGATTTTCTGTCTGAATGATTCATCCATTGCTGACAGTGGGGGAAATTGAAGTTTCCTCGGCTGCCTTAAGATTATTTCTTTATCATTGACTTTTGACAGTTTCATTACAATGTGTCTTGGAGAAGGTCTTCCTGCATTGAGATAACAGGGCATTCTACTAGTTTTGCGGATTTGTATGTGCAAATCATTCCCTAGGTGTGTGAAGTTTTCAACTATTGTTTCTCTAAATAGACTGTCTGTTCCCTTCTTCTGGCTGACCAATTATTTTTATATTTGATTTTCACATTATATCTGACAGCTCTTGTGGGTTTCCTAACACTCTAAATTTTAGTTCTCTTCTCTTCTAACTGCATTTCTAAATTTCTATCCTCCAGGTTGATAATTCTTTCTTCAGTCTCATCTACCCTATTTCCTAAGCTCTCTAATGCATTCTTCATCTGATTCATTGAATCTTTCAATTCCATAATTTTCCTCTGGCTCTTTATAAAAAGATTCAGTCTCTTTAGTAAAGAACGCTTTCTGCTCATTAATGTTATACCTGAGTTCACTGAGTTTTCTTGTAGCTCAATGATTCTCTCTAAACAGCTATTTTGAATTCTTTATCAATTAGATTGCGATATTCTGTACCTTTACATTACTGGAAACTTATTTTCATTTGTGATACCATATTCTTCTGATTTTTTTTTCATAGTGTTTGATGAAATGTGCCTCTGCTGTCACATTTGAAGGAGCACACGCACCTTTCTCAGTTTTCTTTGACTATTACAGTTCAAGAGACTGAGAATTAAAAACCTTTCTTTTGTTTTCCAGTAAATGGCACTATAGCTCAAGTTTTTGGTTTCTTTTTAACTGAGGCTGGCTCTGAGGCTACACTCTGGAGCATGTTAAAAAAAAATGCTGGCATAGAAAAAGCTGATGGAGGTAGGTGTAGGCTTATCATCTGAGACTTTGTGGGTGCTCACAGCTCAGCAGGAGGATCCTCAAGTGGGGGTACTTCCAGAATCCTGTGGACAGACTTCTTGCTGGAAACAGATAGCAGGGAACACATTCCTTCCAGGTTTTGTTATTGTCTGCTTCTTTCTCTTCCCCCAGATGAGGAGGTCCTTTCTTAGAAATCATGCTGCTGGAGTGAAATGGGTCTCTCCAGCTGTGACCTATGCAGCATTGGGCCAATTATTTTCCACATCCTCCATGAGGGAGGTCACCATCATCACTACTTTCCAAAGCCCAGCATGTTGCAGTGTCCTCTTTGGGAGAGAAATCGATCCTAAAAATCCTCCCCTTCTGCCTCCAAACTTGTCTCTATCCTGCTCCAATGGCATGCCTGCTTCTCCCATCACGCTGGCTGGGCCTCAACAAATTCTCTACCTTGTTTGCATGTTGCCCTGTTTTGCACTCTCCAGTTTTATAACAGCAAATAGGGGTGGCACAGGCTCACCACCTTCCTTGATCTGCAGTCCTCTTTGGGGGCCTATTCACCTACTTTCTGAAGCACAGGAAGGTAGAAATCTCCTGGGTGTTCTGGTGTATGGGCAGAGACACTTTGGTTATGAAAGTCTCATTGTAAATAAAAGGGGAGAGAAAAGAAATGACCCACACCACTTATAATGCTGATGTCACTCCTACTACATCTCTTTTGAGTTATTTTCATATTGATTTTCCTAGAAATTAACATCTTAAATAACCTAGTTCAGATTAATTCTAACTTAATAATATACAAAAATTTGCTCTTATATACCTCTATTGTCTTAATCCTTTGTAAAATTACTTTCATATGAACTTTATATGTAATAGCCACACTCATAGTTTTCTAAATGATTTATGCAGTTGCCTTTTAAAACATATAAAAGTATTACAAACAAAAATAAGTTATACTGTCTTTCAGAATATTGATGTTACCTTTATTGGTGCTGTTTAATACTTCATGTGGATTCAAATTGCTGTCCAGTATCCTTTTAATTCAGCCTGAAGATTCCCTTTAGTATTTTTATGTGGCCTGTCTGCTAGTGATAGTTTATTTGGGAATGTCTTAATTTCCACCCTGTATTTAGAGAAAAGTTTATTTGGATAATAAATTCTTGGTTTACAGCCTTTAGAGGTGTCATCCTAATGTCTTCTGGATTGTTTTGTTATGAGAAGTCAGCTGTCAGTCTTACTGAGGATCTCTTTACTTGCTTTCAAGACTTTTTTTTTTCAAATTGACTATGACCTGTCTATGGAAATCTCTTTGAATTTGTTTTGCCAAAATTAAACTCTTGAATATGAATATTAATATTTTTTTTCATGAAATTGGGGAGTTTTATTCCATTATTTGTTTAAGTATTTTATTCTGCCCTTTTCTTTTGGGACTTCTGTTACATATTTCTTGGTATCTCTGATAGTGTTTCACTATTCTTTGAAGCTCTGTTCATTTTTTTTATTCCTTTTCATTTCTTCTACTCAGAATGTATAGTCTTACTGACTTGTTTTCCACTTACTCTTTTGCCAGCTCAAATTTTCTTGAACCTCTGTAGTGAATTTTTCATTTCAATTATTGTATTTTTTCATATCTAGACTTTTATAATTACTATTTCATTACTGATATCCTCTTTGATGAGACATCATTGTCATACTTTCCTTTAATTCTTCACACATGTTTATAGGTATTTGAAAGTTCTTATAAGGGCTGATTTTCTAAATACAAAATCTGGTCCCCCACATGGACTTTTATAGTGGCCCTTTTCATCTTCTCATCTGTTTCTCCATATGTATCATATTTTTGAGAAAACTGGACATCTTAATATATTGTAACAAGCTGATATTTGATCCCCCCTCCCAAGGGAATAAATACCCTGGCCTCACTGTCCTTACTCTATCTGATGTCCTCCTGTAGTTATCATTTGGTCAGAGGACACAGGAGGGCCACTCATCCATGCAGGCCTGTCTCCCAGGAAAGGGAAAACAGGAATATTTTATAAAAGTTGTATTTTAAAAACTCATTAATTTAGAAGTTATCAACTATACTGATATAAGTTTTGAATAATCAAGTTAGAGAAGCTAGAAATCAGATAGTTTCTGATAAATTAGTTTATTTATGTGTTACTGTAAACCAAGGTATTAAAAGCATAATTTGTTTGAATTTTTTTAAATTTGCCTCCCTGGAGTTTTCATATATAGGGAGCCTTTGAAAATTTAGATACCATATAGTCATGCCAAGAACCTGTAGTCTGCAGTACTCTTAGAAGACCATGTTTTAAATTCTGCATTTAAATCTGAACATTGTGTAAAAAAATTCATGAGCTAACTGGAGAAAGTTAATGATTAAGTAAACTTGAATTGATTTATGTGACAAAATTAAAACTATTCAATATGTAAAGTCTGTCAAAGGCTAAAATAAGAAATAAGGTAACAGTTTTTAAATACTAATCTGAGGCATAAACAAGAAAGAAAGGCTTAAAATGTCTAATAATATAGTAGAAAATGAAGGAATCAAATTTAAAAGATCTTTAAAGGTAGACTAATGTCAGGAGAATTTCCCCATTGCTACTTTCAATAAAGTACTATTAAATACATGGCCACTGAGTCTATCTAGCAGAAGTATGAAAAGATATTCTGTGCTAATGGTTGAAAGGATTAATATGGTAAAATGTCCATACAACCCAAAGCAATCTACGTATTTAGTGCAATCTCTATTAAAATTCCTATGGCGTTTTGCACAGAAATAGAATGAACAATTCTAAAATTTGTGCGGAACCACAAAAGAACCCCAAAACTCAAAGCAATCTTGAGAAAAATATCTGAAGACATCATGCTCCCTGATTTCAAACTATATTACAAAGTTATAGTAATGAAAACAGTATAGTATTGGTATAAATACAGACACATAGAACAATAAAGCAGTATAAACCAGAAATAAACCCACACACGTATGGTTAATTTATGATAAAGGAGCCAAGAATATACAATGGGGAAAGGACAGTCTGTTTGATAAATAGTGTTGGGAAAACTGGATAGCCACATATAAAAAAATAATGAACTGAAATCTTATAAACAAAAATCAGCTCAAAATGACTTTGTTTCATTTACTCATATCTTTAATTTCTTTCATCAATGTCTTATGGCTTCACTGGATAGGCCCTTCACTTTGATAGTTAATTATGAGTGTAGAGAAATGCAACACAACAGGTTTTTGTATCCTGCAATTTTACCAAGTTTTTATAACAACAATGTTTTGGTGGAGTCAGAGTTTTCAATATAAAATATGTCATCTGCAAATAATGACAGTTTTACTTATTTCTTTCCAATTTGGATGCCTTTTATTACTTTTTCTTGCCTAAATGTTCTAAACAGTACTTCCAATACTATGCTGAATAAAAGTGGTAAGAGTGGGAATACTTGTCTTGATCCTGTTTATAGAAGAAAAACTTACAACTTTTCACCATTGATTATCATGTTAGCTGTCAGCTTACCAGAGCCTTTATCATGTTGAGGTTCTTGCCTCTATATCAATTAAAAATGAGTGTTGAATTTTGTGAAATGCTTCTTTTGCATCTATTAGGATGATGATATAATTTTTCTTCACATTATTAATGTGGTGTATCATATTTTTTGATTTGTGGATATTGAATCAGCCTTATATTCTTGAAATTAATCCTACTTGTTTCTAGTTTTGGTATCAGGGTAATGCTATCCTTATAAGTTTGGAAGAGTTTAGAGGGGTTGGTTTTAATTCTTTAAATGTTTGGTAGAATTTTCAGGTGAAGACATCTGGTCATGGACTGTTGTTTGTTGTGTGCTTTTTTAAATTATGGATTCAGTCTCCCAACTAGTAATATTTCTTCATGAATCAGTCATGGTAGATTATGCATCTAGGAAATTATTCATTTCTTCCAGGTTGTCCAATTTGTTGACAAATAATTGTTCTTAGTAGTCTATTATATTTCTGTGGTCAGTTGTAATATTTTTCATTTGTATCTTTTTCCCTTGTATTCTGTTTATACATGTTAAGCTCATCTCTTATTAAGTCCTCATTTAAAGCCAATGTTTTCTTATTTTTTGTCTGGATGATCTATTTATTGATGTAAGTGGGGCATTAAAGTCCTCTACTATTATTGTTGTGCTATTTCCCTCTTTAGGTCTATTAGTGTTTGCTTTAGATATTCAAGTACTCCTATGCTGGATGCATAAATATTTACAAATGTTATATCCTCTTATTGGATTGCCTTTTCATCATTATGTACAGCTCTTCTCTTCTTGCCTCTGATAAGTCTGTTTTAAAATTTGTCTGATAAAAGTATAGTAACCCCCAGCTTTTTTTGGTTTCCATGTACATAAAATATTTCTATCCCTTTGCTTCCAGTCCATATCTCCTTATGTCTGAAGTAAGTCTCTTGTCAGCAACAAATAGATGGGTCTTGTCTTTGACTTCTAAATTTAGGTCATCTATATTTAAAGTAATTATCATTAATTGTTTTCAGGCTGTTTTGTAGTTCCTCTCAGTTTCTTCTTTTGCTCTTTTCCTTGTGTTTTGACTACTTTATTGCTATGCTTAGGTTCCTTTTCTCTGTTTCTACTATAGGTTTTTGCTTTGTGGTTACCAAGAGGCTTACCTAAAACATCCTAAATTTGATCACATTTTAAACTTCATTTTTACTCCCCCACCCGCAGCATTTTGTTTTTGATGCCACATTTTGCATTGCTTTATATTGTGTATTCTTTAACTAAAATGATATAAGACTATTTTCAGCTACTTAAGAGTTTAGAAAATATAGCATATTTTTAAGGCAGATTTTAAGAAATCAAAATGAGAGGGGTATTTCTTTTTCCTCATATATTCTTAGTTATTAGAGATGTTGAGAGTGATATGACCAACGTGGTAAAATAGGTTGGGGTGACTTCAACACCCACCCCCGCACCACACACACAAGAAAAACAACCAACATCTATTCAAGAACAAGATACCATTGAGAGATTCTTAGAATGTGCGGATGAAGCTGGAGTATCCCCCGTACCATAGAGACCATGACAGACTTATTATTATAAAGGTACAAGAAATGGCTACATACTAAACACATTGCCCCTACTTCAGATCAGTGCAGCACCCCACAGAGAAATCTTCCTTAAGCCTCTGCTTCCAGTGGAAAATAGCAGCTTAGGTGGACAACCAGCAACCCCAGCCTTATGGGTCACTACATGGGAGCTCCTACTCTGGCCGCAGCTCATGAGCATTTCAGAAATCTGCAGGGCTCAACCACTGGGAATGTGATTGTGGCAGGGAGGGGCTTGCAACAATTGGCATGTGGATCTTGGCTGAACAAGTTCAAACTTGCAGTGCCCAAGTGGTAACTAGTTGCTTTGCTCATCTGAAGAACAAGTTAGTGGTGCTCTCTTATCAGGTAATATGTTGAAGAGATTTGCCTATTATGATCCTCAAATGACATGTTTTGCTGGCTCTACAGCATGGTTTGCCCATGCATAGTCAAGGAGCTGAGTCATAGCCCCACCTGCTGGGGAGAGCGTCTAATCTGGACAGAGGGGCTGGTGAGAGCACCTGAAAGCTATGTAGCCCAGCAAGGCTTTAGCTCTGCATACCCATCTCTAAGTTTAGCACTCCCAGAACAAAGCCAGGACTGGGCAGGCTTGGAAGGTTCCCTTGCCACACCAAAGCAGGGAGATTGAGGATAGCTCCACCCACTATGGAAGTATCTTCCAGCCCCATCTGACTAGAAAGCTGGCAAGAACACCTGAAGTCGAGAGATGGATAAGCAGACCCAATTGTCTGCAGAACAAAGTCAGTGGTCCTGTTCAACTAAGGAACCTGAGGCATGGACTGGCTTGAGTTGAGATAAAGAACTTAACCAGCTTTAGTGCTGCTTCTGCTGTGCCCAAGCAGGGAAACTAATTTGTAGCCCTGTTCATTGCTGAATATACCCTTAAGCCTGTCCAGGGAACTTAACCAGAGCACACAGAAAGCTGTGTAGCTCATTCAATAGCCCTGCTCACAGTGATACTTTAGCAGAGAGCATAGCCCATGGCTTTCTCCATCTGTAAAACAAAACTGGTGGGCTCACCTAACCAGAGAATTCAGTGTACGCTCTTGCCTGATTTAGGTCCCCAAATAACAGGTCCTGGGGCTCATCCTGCTGTTCTTCCAGGTAAGCAGAGCTAATTCTTAGTGCCATCTACTACTGAATATATACCCAGACATCTAGAAAAGCCTGACAATGGCAACCATGGAGCCCATTCTACAGCCTCACTTGGGTAGAGAACCAACCCAGTAGTCCTACCCTCCTCTGCCAGTGACATACACACCCCATCCCCAAATTTAGATCTTGAACAGCTGACTCATTCATAACAGCTGGCTCCACCGTCTCAAAGACATTGCCAGCAGACATGTGCAGAAACCCAACTTAAGCTGACTGGTGAAGATCTGTCTCTGTAAAGTCTGGAAAAGGAGCCAGATTATTCAAATGCACAGATACAAATCTAAGGAATCACAGATCATGAAAAATCAGGTAAACATGACACCACCAAAGGAAACTAATAAAGTTCATAACTGACCCTAAAGAAATAAAGATCTATAAACTGTTAAAGAGTTCAAAGTAATCATCTTAAGGAAGTTTAGCGAACTATAACAACCACATGGGCAGCCAACTAAATGAAATTTGGAAAATAATGCATGAACAAAATGAGAAGTTCAATAAAGAAATAACCCTTCCTTAAAAAAAAAAAAAAAAAACCTAAACAGAAATCTTACTTTTGAGAAATGCAAAAACTTCACTGAAGAATTCAAAAGGATTTCAAAAGCAAACTCAATGATGTAGAAGAATCAGCAAGTAACCTAGAGGATAACAGTCAGAGGAACAAAAAAGGAAAATGAGTGAAGAAAACATAAAGGACTTACGGGACACAATGAAAAGAAACAATATTTGCATTATGAGGATTCCAGAAGGACAAGAGAAAGAGAAATGAACAGAAAGTATATTTAAAGCAATAATTACTAAAAAGTTCCCAAACCTGGGAAGAGAAATGGACATCCCAATCCATGAGGCCCAAAAGTCCCCAATAGGTTGAACCTGAAGAGGGCTACAATGAGACACCTTATAATTAAAACTGTCAAAGAATTTTAAAAGCAGCAAGAAAAAGTAAATTAGATACAAAATAACCCCCATAAGAGGATTTCACAACAGAAACTTTTTAGGCTAGAAAAGAATAGGTTGACATAGTCAAAATATTGAAAGAAAAACACTTGTCAACTAAGGATTCTATACCCACTGAAGCTGTCCTTCAGAAATGGAGGGATAAAGACTTCCCTGAAAAAACACAAGCTGAAGGAGTTCATTACAAGTAGACCAAAGTAAAATAACTAATATCATAAAAACAAAAAGGCAGAGTAAAACTTACTGGTAAAGATGTAGTCTTAATTAGATTCTGTTATATGGTTATGCTGGGGCATAATACTTACAACTCTAGTTTAAAAAAATGAAAGTAATAAAAATAACCATAACTATAATAATCTGTTATTAGTTATACAATATGAAAAATATGTAAATTATAACAGCAGTACCTAAAATGTGAGGTGGAGTTATTAACATGTAAAGTTTAGGAATTCCATTTTAGTTATCAGCTTAAATTA
>JAQQSQ010001116.1:0-13115 GCA_028627145.1 Eidolon dupreanum
CTTCTGTTGAGAAGTTTCTGTTGAGAAGGAGCTCCCTTGTAGGTAACTAGCTGCTTTTCTTTTGCTAGTTTTAGGATTTTTCTCTTTGTCTTTAAACTTTGACATTTTAATTATGATGTGTCTTTGTGTAGGCTTCTTTTGGTTCATCTTTTTGAGACTGTGCTTCCTGGATTTGTATGTCTATTTCCTTCACCAGGTTAGGGAAGTTTTCCATCATTATTTCTTGAAATGGCTCTCGATCCTTTGCTCTCTATCTTTTCCTTCTGGTACTCCTATGATGCAAATATTGTTTTGCTTGTTGCTGTTCCAAAGGTACTTTAAACTTTTCTCTCTCTCTCTCTCTCTCTCTCTCTCTCTCTCTCTCTCTCTCTTTTCTTAATTCTTTTTTCTTGTTGCTGTTCTGATTGGGTGTTTTCTGCTACCTTCTCTTCTGAACTGCTGATGTGATCCTCTGCTTCTTCTAATCTACTCTTGATTCCAATGTATTCTTACTTTCAGTTATTGTATTCTTCATCACAGACTGGTTCTTTTTTATGGTTTCTATGTTCTGGTTTATGCTTACTACCTCTTTGTTGAAGTTCTGACTGAGATCATCTATTCTTCTGCTAAGTTCATTGAACATCTTCATAATCAGTTTTTGAACTCTCTATCTGGTAGGTTGCTTGCTTACATTTCATTTAGTTCTTTTTCTGGAGTTTTGTCATGTTCTTTCATCTGGGACATGTTTCTTTGTTTTCTCATTTTGGTTGCTGCTCTGTGTTCTTTTCTACGTATTATATAGATTTGCTACATCTCCCAGTCTTAGCTGGGTGGCCTTTATGTAGAAGGTACATTGTGTGGCCCAGTGACACAATCTCCCCGGTCACCTGCTCCAGGAGTGTCCTTTAGGTGGGCCATGTGTGCCTTGATTGTTGTTGGCATGTCAGTGGGTGGGATTAACTTTTAGGCTGACTGGCTCTGAGGAATGGTCACACCCACAGTGCATGTGTTGCTGTGTGAGGACTGACTCCATGAAGTACAATTCATCTCAGTGGGGTCATGTGGCTATTGAGACCAACCTTTGGGTGTATTGCTTGTGGGACTAATCAGGTGACACTCTATTGTGGTCTTACATGGCTTCCAGGGATGTTGGTTCTGGGCTCCTTGAGAGAGGCTCTTGTGTAGGCCAAGGTCAGCCACTGCCTGTGATCTCCTGGAGCAACCTGGTAGGGGATCACAGGCAATGGCTGACCTTGGAGATCTGGAGCTACAAAGGGATCTGTGGTTGGTCGCTGCCTATGCTAGACCTGGAGGCATGTGGGAGAGGCCACACAGTAAATGAAGGCTAGTTGTCACCAGTACCGGGTCTGGAGCAGCTCAGAAAAATGTTCCAGTCACCCCAAGGCCTGAGGCTGCCTGCCTGCTTCCCGTAAGGCTCAGTAGCTGAAGTCTCAGGTAGTATACAAGTTGGTTGAGATGAGGTCTCAGGAAGTTATCAGGGTAAGGTAAGTTGTGTTTCCTAGGTCAGTTCAGATTCAGATTTGGTGCTACTTGCAAAAGTCTCAAATCACACTGAGGCTAGCTGCTGTCCACCTCCAGTCCGCAGACCCCTGAGACTTCTTCAAAAAATATTGCACCTTGGGCCAGGACTGGTTACCTGCCGCCTGAAATGTCTCTGGATGTGCATGATATTCTATAGATAGCTGCTAAAAGAGCCTCCTGCTGAGAGGGGTGGGTGAAACCAGTACACAGCCAAGAATATGCCTCTGGCAATCTGAGAGTTGAGTGGGGCTGGGTCCAGGAGTCACTGAGTAGAGTGAGTTGATTGCATCAGGCCAATGCAGATTTAATTTTGAATGTGTGGGGAGAGGGCTCAACACAGGCAAGATGGTGCTTGCCTGCAGGCTGCACAGGTGGAGGACTGAACACAGGGATAATGGCAGCTGTACTTCTAGCCCTCTCCCTGAAGTCACACAAGTTCGTCTTTCCCTGTATGTCTCTGGTGCTTCCCCAGCTGCTGTCTGTCTGCTAGAGCCCAGGGCGAATGCCTGCAAGTGAATGAATCTATGAGTGGGCCCTTTAATGAGATGACTGGGTTTCCAGCAGCTTTCTGTCTCACCCACATAATCAAAATCTGCATTGATTTTTACAGTCAGATTTTGTGGGGACTCTTCTTCTTGGTACTGGAACCCTGGGCTGGGGAGCTCCGGTTGGGGTTAGGGCCCCTCACTTCTTCAGTGGAGCCTCATTGCCAGAGATACCCCCTCCATGCTTAACCCCCACATGTGGGTGTGGGACCAACCCATTTCACATTTCTGACACTCCTACCAGTTTCAACATGGCCTCTTCTTTATATCCTTAGTTATGGGAGTTCTGTTCAGCTAGTCTTCCAATTGGTTCTACAGATCGATTGTTCTATAATTTAGTTATAGTTTTAATGCAGTCATGGGAGGAGGTAAACACAATATTACCTACCCTACCATCTTGGCCAGAACTTCACAACGTTATTTTAAGGTTAAATTTAGATAATCCACATAAAATGCTTAGCATAGTCTAGCAAATAGAAATCAGCCTGTGAATATCCACTATTTTTATCTTCCATGACATGACAATCTTAAAGCATTTATTCTCAAGCTCATCACTTTACATTTTATCATCATTGTATTTCACATGACTTACATGACTTTATTTTATAATATTCTAGGATGTAGTGAAGACATTGGTATTCTTGGCTTATCAGACATGTCTCTTCTCAGCCATCATTTTTACAAATTAATACATTCTAATTTTTTTAATATTGTTCTCATACTATGTAGCCTATGATCTTTGAATTATCTCTAGTTGAATCTGAAAAATAAAAAGAATATATATATAAAGTAAAATAAAGAAAAAAATGAGAAAATGCCTAGAAGTGTATGTGGTATTTTAGACTTTGCTCTCTCATGTTTGCTCAAGGGTTGTTTTGCATCTTTGCTCTCAATACTCTTCATGATGTCCTTTTAGCAAGGAATAGTTAATTAAACTTAGATCAAGGATCAGAAGACACAGGTATTATTCTTAGAGCTTCCATTGTCTCCCTGTGTGTCTTCTGGTGAGTTACTTAATCTTGGAATCACAAGCTTCCTTGTCTGTAATAGGCACTTTATAGAACTGTTGTAAGGATAAAATGAGATTTTATATATATATATACATATATATGTATATATATATATACATATACATATACATATATGTATATATATATACATATATATATATATATATATATATATATATATATATATATATTCAAGAACTTGGCATGTAGCTGCCACATAGTAGATCCTGGGTGTGTCTGAGCAACAATAGATACTCAAAAATATTAGTTTTTTTTTCCTTTCTTCTTTCATATTTCTTTAACACCTAGCTTCCTAATGTGTGGGATGTAGATTTTTATTCTTGTCTTGCATCTCTATGGGATTCTTTTGAGGCAGAGTTGAGATGCAGCTTATGAAGTCACTCAGTAATAGTATAGGTATAAAATATTATTCACAACAATGGTGGTTAGTGATTTACTAATTTATTCAGGAACATTACTGAGTGTCTGTTTTATTATAGGTACTGTGCTAAGTGTTGGGAATATACTGCTGACTTTCACAGACATAGTCTTTACTTTTAAGAAAGTTTTAGAAGGAAAACACATGCATATGTAATCTTTCCTGGTGCCCATTTTAAGAAAATAGAGTATTGAAATCTATGTTGATAATCAAACCATGGTTATTGATCACAGTACAGCCTCTCTTGTCATTGTGTTTTTGCATTTCATACAAATCCACTAAGATGTCATGAAACATAACTTGGGAAACACCACTGAAGCAAGCCATATTTCCTCTTCTACGAGGCCTGGTATCCATTTCCTCATTGTGCTGTATTTGCATAAATCATATTATGTAAGTGGCTGTCTGCTTTGCCCATGGTCATGGCCAGCCCTAGACTGGGTACAACCCTGGTGTGAACAAAACACCAAGTCACTCCTGGACAGAGAACACAAACTTTGTCAGAAAATAAATTACTGGAAACATTTTTGTTAAAGAAGAAGAGTAGTTTTGAGGGTGTGATAGCTTCTGTTAAGCTTATGCAGTTAATCATTCCTTGTTTGAGGTTTGGACTTTCTTCCCTTTGATGTAATTAGCCATTAGGCTTTCTGAAGTACATTTTTCATGTCAAGGAGACAATAGTTTAAAAGGAGAGATAGGGTGGGGCTGAAAAGAAGGCCAAGTTAATGCATGGAGCAACAAAAGACACTGAAAAATATCAACACTTCTTGTACAAGCCATTTGCTAACGGTGCATTGGAACACAATGCTATTTTCACTTTAATATACAGCAATTTTTTGTACATTGCTTTGCTGCATTGTAAAGGTTTCCTGGAGCTTTTTTTCAGAATTATGGGAGGGATAGTGTGTGTGTTTGGGAACGGTATAGAATCTCTTCTCCTGGTTCATAAATAGAAGCTCTCCTCTTATGCTTTATTTGTCTATGCTTCAAAGAAAGATGCCATTTGAAAAAATAACGACTGCTAAAAAACATTTAAAAACCTCTGAAATAGAAGATTTGACTGGATGAGACAGGATTGATTAGCCACCTGTTACCCATTCCTATCAAAATTGGCTTTGCTATAGCAGAACGAATTACTGAGTCAAATTATTCAAAGAAAGAGTAGTTTATCCAAACTCTATTCATTCCATAAATGTTTATGTGCAGGGTACAGTTTGGTTTTGTGCAAATGTATGAGGATATATGCATGCGTGGAAATGGGTGTTTGTGTGCGTATGCATGTACATACATGTGTATATACACATGTGTTTATGTGCGTACATGTCTGTATGAATGCATATGTGCATGTTTGTGAATTAGAAGAACTTCAAAACTGACATTGATATGAATCCTACTTTTAAAGAGCTTGGTCTAATACAAGAATAAGGCACATATACAAACAATTATAATCAAGAGCAGAAAGTAAAATGTACTATCTAGTGGATGAAGATTAGTTTATAGTCAAATTTAAATAAAAAAGGCACCACCCAAGAGGATTTCTTCATCTTTATTTTTTTGTCTTAGAAAAATATTTTAAAAACACAGAGTATACATGTTAATATTGAAAAAACAGATTTCTGCCACTATGGACTGATTATTTTTAAACTATCATTTTGGTCATGTATGTGTGAGACTTTTTATGAAAAAACTAAGGCAAGATTGAAGTTTTCTTTGATCCTTCAGGTTCATTCACCTGGGCCTGTGTCCAGCCTCCTCACAACACTCTCATGAATTTGATGGGTGTCATTCCAACTTTCACCTAATATTTCTCCACACATGTATTTGTATCTATGTGTACTGATCTTTCTGTTTTTCCAAATATGCATGTGTAGTATTAAACTTTTTAACTTTTTGCATTTTTTATTCAATAATGTATTCTTGAGATATATAGATGTTGAAATAAAAAGATATAGCACTAATTCATTATTTTTATTACTGTTTTAGTATCAGATGTTGGGACAATTTATTCCTTTCACAAGTGATAAATACTTAAGTTCTTTCCAATTTTTTATAATTATAAACAATACTGCAGTGAATACCTTTGCACATGTATACTTGCAAAAGGTTCTTTTGGGTAAGATCTCCTCTCAAGATTAAGAGGAATGAGGGATTGCAGAGTGTACACTTGTACTAGAGCTTGCCAAATTGCTCTCCAAATAGCTCTATCCATTTGTGCTTCCAACATCAATGTCTTGTTTCTCCATATCCAGGTCAATGCATAGTGTGGTTGAACTTTTAGATTTTTGCCAATTTGATGGATTTTTCATTTGCCATTCCTTGATAACTAGTTGGTTTGAACATCATTTTAAAGATTTGGTGACCATTTGCTTTCTTCTGTGAATTCTTTGTATCATTTCCTTACTTTCCTATTAGGTTGTACTTAGTATTTCTCTATAACATATTTTACAAATGTATTCCTTTGGTAGGTTGTTACTTTTCTTCCAAATATGTTTATAATATCTTTTGACATAACGTTCAAAGCTTTCTCATGAAGGAAATGTAATTTTTATGGATGTGTAAATAGGAATCTAATTTAAAATTTTCTTCAGGATCATTAATATATTTTTTAAGTTTACATTTGATTTTTTATTTTTCAATTAGATTTGACATCCAATATTATTTTATATTAGTTTCAGGTGTACAGCATAGTGGTTAGATAAATAGGTAATTTATGAAGTGATCCCCCTAGTTAGTCTAGTACCCTCCTGGCACTATACAGTTATTACAATATTATCGACTATATTCCCCATGCTGTACTTTACACCCCCATGACTATTTTGTAAGGATCATTGATATCCTTTAGGTGTCATTCAACTCGACACTTTGATTGACAAGGGCAGCAGAGTAAGGTAATTAAGAACATAGTTTCTGCAGAAAGATTGCTTAGATTCATCTCCCATATCTGCCTCTTACAAACTGTGTTGCCTTAGGCAAGTTATTTTCTGAACATCAGTTCTCTTATCTGTAAAATGGGAGTAATAATAATATTTTTAAAGTACTTTTCTCAGGGCTAAAGTAGACAATATATGTAAAGCATTTAGAATAGTCCTAAGATGTAGTGATATTATATGTGTCTGCTATTATTATTAATTCTTTATGAGAATAAATACTATAACCTGGGTTTTAAAATACCTACATCTAAGCTAACTTTTATTTTAGATACGATAAATATACTTGTATATGGCAAGATGAATCTGGGGCACAATAGCGTACATATTCAGAGCACTAAAATGACATATAGCTAACTCTTAATCATATTTGTTTATGAGTCCCTGCAGGACAAAGACTATTAATATCTCTTTTCTCTTTTTATCCTTAGCATCTATCACAGTGCCTGGCATAAGTAAACTCTCATTTAGGATTTAACAAGTAAATGAATGAATGAATGAATGATTTTTTTACATTTATAGCTAGCTATACACCCTACTATTTCCTGTTAGTATTCTCTCAGAATGAAAACTGCTTTAATATCAGCACAAACAAACCAGAAGGATCAATCAGCTGCAAAATTATTATGCAAAGCATTCCTGAGCCAAATATAAATGACTTTTGGATTATCTGATGGTATGTATTTTCTGCATCGCTACCCCCTCCATCAGTGTGAATATTCAACAAATAGGTGTGCTAAGCAATCAAGTGCCTGTTTCACCATCAGGGAGTCCAAGAAAGTGAAAACATTCCAAACTGTTTTAGAATGGCCTCCCTTTGTTAACGTTACACACTCCACTTGTGCTCTTGAGTCGATCACAAGGTAGGGCACTCAGAGGTTTTTAAACTGAAATTATTGTGATGAACTTTACTGGTCTCTGAATTTGGAAGAGCGGACGTCGTGCCATGGTTCATATATCAGTACCACTCATCCATACACCCACCAGTGTATCCATCTATTCTACAGATATTTTAGGAGATTTTGCTGTATGCCTGTGTGCATTGGATGGTGCTGTGGAGAATGCAGAAGATAATGTGGTTTATCTGCCTGTTCCAAGAGGCCTTAGGAAATCATGATGCCCAACCCTTGAAAAATGCACAGACTTGGTATAAGATTCTCAGTCTTCAGGTTAAAGCTTTCATATTTACTGTGATATTTGGAGCAAATATTTAAACTTCCTTATCAGTAAGGAAATGCATGTAAATTGTGTAGAAAATAGTAAATACTCTCTTAAGTTAAGTTTTCATTTCTACAGTCTTGGATATCAAGTGGATAAATGAGACTATTCACCTTAGATACAAGTCATAATTCTGACAACATGGCAAATCTGACAAAGACATTTGTGAGTACTAGAAATTGAAGATGAGACTACCTGACCGTGATTTAGCTTCATCCTTTGCAAAAGCATGCACACACAGTCACTGACAGCTAATATTTTTTAAGTGCTTACCATCAGATAGGCTCTCATGTAAGTGCTTTTACATCTATTAATTGTTTTAATACTTCCAGCAATAATATGCAGAGGGAGTATTATTATCTCAAATTCACAGATAAAGAAATTGAACCAGACAGAAGTGGTCACATGATAGTAATTGGTAAAGTCAGATTCAAACTCTGAAGTCTGACTCCAGATCCTATGTGCCAGCTGCCTGTCCTTGCTTAAGATGATGGGTTGAAGACTTTTGCTCCTATTGGCAGCTCATGGGCCTAGGTTTTATCTCTTGGTTTCAGGTCTGTTTCTGGAAGCATAGGGGCCTGTGACTTATAGAAGATGTGAAAGCTGGTTTTATGCTTCCCTCAAACCAAAGAAGTACACCTTGGTTAAAGGGAAAAATTTAAGTCTAAAATACAGGTTTCTTGTATTTATATAATAAATATTTACTGAGCACATACATTTACCAGGTGAGGTATTGTCAGGACATGGCGGATAGCAAGATGGACATAATCTTGGCCTTGAATGAGAATATTGCATTTTACATCTAATTTATTAGAATTTTTGAGCATCAAAGGATTAATTAAAATATTCAAAATATAATATGTATCATCAAATTTGTTACTATTATTTGTTATTAATTTGCATGTACTAGATCATGCAATATAAAAATAAATTTGTTCCAAATTGATTGGTTGTAGCAAGGACTGTGTAGTAAGTTCATCAAGCCTTCTAAGCATATCACTGGGCTACACTTTCCAGCCTCTTTTGTACTTTAAGTGTGACTATGTGTACCAGCTAGTGGGATGTGGGCAAAGGAAAGGTACACCATTGATAGGCCTGTCTCAAAACACCTCTCATGTGACCCTTCACTCTCTCTTCTCTCGTTTGCTGGCTGGATGCTGACACCCAGAGAGACTTTGGAAACTATGTATGAAAATGACTGTGTCAGCTTGGGACCATGAGGTTGGCATGGAGCCCACCCTGCACCATCACTATACCAAAATGGGCTTCATGAGAATAACACATAAAATTTTATTGTGTTAAACCACTGTGGCTTCAAAATTGATCCATAGCTTTTGCTTTCTTATATAGGTTAGGTTTCGAACATTTTTTTGTGTGTGTGTATGCATTCTAATGACTTCTTATAAGTTCAAATTATCTTTTTCTTCTTGATGCCCATTTATTCCTGATGTCTATTGCTTTTTTGATTGTAGCTTCTACTTATAGGCTTGTCTAAATCCGGGTCTTATTAAAAGGATGATGAGCAGTTGTTGAAGGACCTATGACATAAGCCAGCTGTACACCAAATACATACGAAGTATCTAAAGCAAGAGTCCCCAACCAGTACCAGTCCGTGGCCTGTTAGGAACTGGGCTGTACAGCAGGAGGTGAGCAGTGAGTAAGTAAAGCTTCATCTGTATTTGCAGCTGCTCCCTGGTGCTAGCATCGCTGCCTCGGCTCCACCTCAGATCATCAGGCATTAGATTCTTATAGGAGCACCGGTCTCTGGTGCCAAAAATGTTGGGGACCGCTGATCTAAAGAATACTTTAAGTAGGAGAGATATGAAGAAAAATGTGGACTGCTGTCTGAAGCAGTTTTTAGCAGAAACAAATACCCTCAAATTCCTATATTTAGCAAGCACAGAGTCTTATATGGCATCAGAGAGTCATAGAATCTAGAACCTGTTCCCTGAGACTGAAGAAGGTATCTTCCAATCAAAGCAAATGCCTATGAAACACGTGTTAATTCTTCCCAGGGGTGTAGTAGTTTTATTATAATTGAAATGCCACCATTTTTCAGTTTGTTGGGGTCCTGTGATCCAGCCATTTTGATTGTATTCCCTTTCTCATGTCAGTTTCTGTTCTACAATGATAAAATATTTGAAATTCTGGTATTGAATTTCATCCCCTCATGAGACTTTCCCGTTTAGAGACATGGCTCTTTAGCAGTGCCAAAGTTTTAGCTTCTAAAATTCAGACGCAGAGATTTGAAATCAGTGGCAATGTGGGCAGATGTCAGCGGGTGAGAGGTTTCCACAGCCAACCCTCATAAAGCACATGTCCATACTGCACTGTGACTTCTAATCCACAAAAAAAGCACAGATCCTACCGTGATCATCGGCGAGACTCATGTCCAAAGGCAGATATTTTATTCAAATAATCTCACACTGCTCTGTGGGAAATACTATTTTCATTATGTTTGCACTCATGTTAGCATTCATTAAAATGTGCATTGCCTGCAAGAAAGATTCATGGTGAGCTTTTCCTGTTAAAGGACATATCTATAAACAGCTCTCATGAGCCAGAAGTTTATAATATTGGTGGTTTGAAGTGTGTAATATTTTACATTGCTACTCTCATTTGAAAGTTTTTAGAGTGCAGGGGTCTGGAGTAGTTTCCATCCTTCCAGCCATCTGACAAGGCCAGGCCTTCCATGATCTTTGAAGTCTGTTCATTTATATTTTTGTAGATTTCTATATGAGCCACACTTGTCAACTTGTCAAAGAAGAACAGGATTTAAACGTGAGCTCCATGTGGGCTCCATGTTAAATTCTGGATTTGGGTGGATCCAGAAAAAAGGTTTGATCCTTCTTTACTGGAACTTGGGAATCAGCAGTACTTGTGTGTCTTCTCTGTGGAATCTGTGTCAGGGTGTAAAGATAATTCATGAAGTAAATGTTTTAGAACTACATAGACTTTTGGTTTTATACTGCTTTTTTTTTTTAAAATTTCATTCATAGTGTCCTTATGTGTTTAATACTTTTGAAGGCTTTCCTTTGGTTTATTTATTATTGCTCTTGTGTCATTTTCTGTCATCTGTTTAGGTTTTCTTCTTAACAACTTCATATCTTATTTTGTCTGTCTAGAACACACTTTGTCCATTTCCTCCATAGTATATTTTTATTGCCTGTCTAGGCATTGTTCTGCTTTACAATGGGTGTGATACAAAAAAACCTCAAAAGCAAAAAATGTTTGTAAGTTGAATGTAATTTGTATGTAGACTTACATTACATTTTCAAACATGCTTAGTGTTAGTCTGATAAAATACCAGCTACTTCCAGAGGTGCAGTGAGAGTAGATTCTTCCCTAAATGAATGGGCATTTATACAGAGGCAGAGATTCACAGAGTATGGATAAAAATTTAGTAAACTTTAATTTCTAAAATGAATATAGTCCCATAGTTTTGCTTGCAATTGCATACACACAGCACACATGTACACATTCATGCACACACGTGTGCAAAAACATGTACTTCATGGTAATAGCCAGGTAAGTGAGTGATTGACAACTAATCATGTCAGAAATGACTGGTGTCTTAGAAGTGTATTTGACCACTGAAGCCCTTAAAAATTTTAGTCCAGATATATAAGGGTTAGCCATTATCCCACACCCATGAAAAATAAGTATTCTTAAAAATTATGCTGAGTGACAATATCTTTCATTTTAAATAAATCTTTAAAAACTAAAATCAAACTGCTATGTTGTCAAATTGTACTGACCATATTTGTACCTGAGGTTTATAGGCTATAACTACTTTAAGAGACAGTTAGTGACCAACAAGAAAATCTTGTTCTTGGAAGGTTGTTGCTTGGAAAAGTCTAGGGCCCTGGGAGAAAGAAGTGTCCAGGGATTCTCTACCAAGACTTGTTATTTTTATTTTCATTCTAATTGCTCTTAAATTGCCTGAAAATTATTTGCTTCTTTGTCAATGTTTGGTAAAATTGGTGCTCCTGAACTGGGCAAGTTACTTAACTATGACTTCTTCATCTATAAAGGGATCACAACTCCAATTTAATTGAGTTATTGGGAGGATTATAGGATGCGATCCTTGTAAAGACCAAAACAAAATCTGATATATAATAGGTACTCCATTTTGTTGGCTCTTTCTGGCACTACCTTTTGGCATCCGCTTTCTGGCTGATATTCTGTTGTCTCTGGCTTGTCCTTTTTATTATCTCTTTGCATTTACTTCTAGGAAATCTAGGGCCAGAGGTCATGCTGGAGCACTTTGCAAGGATCTGCTTTCCTCTTTACAACTTTAAACTACTTTCTTGTCAGCTAGGGTCTGTTTATCACAATCATGGCCCTGACAACCTCCACAGTTCTTACCTGTTTTGTCAAACTTTGTCTTTCCAACCTTGGGATAGGATACACTGGATCCATGTAGGTTCAGTTCAATCATATATTTTATCCAACTATTTGAAGGCCACTACATCTTTTTCCAGAATGACAGGTAAAGGATCTGATAATCTAACTAAAACAATCATTCTAACCTGATTAATGATTAGTGACTTCTGGTGATGAGAGCCCTATTATTTTGACTTAATTTAGAAGAGGGTTCTAATAGCAGAAAATTTGGGGATAGAAAAGTGAAAACAGACTGTAATATGTGTAATAGAATTATAGTTGGGAAAGATATAAGAGATTCTCTGGCTTAATTTCTTATTATATAGAAAGAATTGAAGCCCTGAGAGGTTAAGAAAAATTTCCAAGGTCACTTAATGAATTATATTGAGTGCTGAGACTAGAATTTGAGTATTCTGATTTCTAGTGTTTTTTTTTTTTTTCACCCATATTCCATTGTCTCTTGGAAACATAAGCCTTCTTGTTGGTTGGATTCACTGGACTCCTCAACTCAAAGACTATGAGGAATTCTATGCATCTATCCTCAATTTCCATACCCTGGCTTTTATCCCCCATGTTTTCTGACTTTTTCTGACTGTCAAAGACCTCAAAGCCCTATGTCAGCAGTGCTTTACTCTTTGAGAAATACTATAGGAATGTTACACTTAATTAACAATAAAATTGTAGAAATGCTGGGTTCATCAGATATATGTTGAGCAAGTGTCATACATTGTGCTAGTTGCTATGGATACAACGATGGACCGTATACATTTTCTGTCATGAGGAAGCTCACAATCTAGTGGGAAAATAGATTATAAACAAATAATTTTCATTCAAATAAATATTACACCTTACAATGTAAACAAGACTCATTTTTATTAGTTTGAATGAAGTTGAGAAGGATGTGTGGGCACAGATTTTTGCATATTACTTGCTTATATTGAGATAAATGTATCTAGTTATTTATTAACCAATTCATTTTTTCCCTTCTCCCATCTCCCTACCATTGAACATAAATTGTGATAATAGTGATTAATTTTATATCTCAGTATTTAAGTTATAGGATATTCAA
>JAQQSQ010001117.1:0-13115 GCA_028627145.1 Eidolon dupreanum
CTTGTGGGAACTAATCAGTTAATGTTACTGAAGTCCTTTGAGGGCTTAGATACCTGTGCTTTGGCTGCTAAAGCGTTTACTTTAAAGAACTTCAGAAGCTAATGAGTTGGCTTAGATCTCAGTTTCTGCATTTACTACTTAAAAAGGTAATAGATTTTTTAAATGTCCAAAAGCAAAGGTCCATGATTGTTTTAAGACGGAAAACTTTCAAGGACCTGTGCTAGAATATCGAAAAGGATTTTACATCTTATTTTCAAGTGTCCCTGGTGACTGCCTTGTCACTGTCCAGCCCTTTACAGAACTTGCATTCGGTTTCCTTAGGATGGGGCAATGTTGACTCAACAGGCCATTCGATGAGGTATTTAGTCCTAAAATTTTTTTTTCGTACAGTCAGAGTTCTGAGATATAAAAGCTTGCTCCTTTTATCACTGGACACAAAAGAAGAGATGGAGTTGCCTATGTACATAAGTTTTGGTGGTCTTTATCTTTGGGAGTAATGGCTGAAAGCGACACATTTAGCTCAGCTCACCTAATAACACATAAGACTATACCTCATTCACACTACACACTTAAAGAAAGCAATTTATTAACCTGAGGTTGCTGCCTTTTTACAACAGGTAGAGACATTAATTTGATATCGGCCAGAAAATAAACGTAGAAATTGGCCATTCTTCAATGTTCATTTTAACTGGATATTTTATGGCCTTTTAAACCTGTCCTTTTTTCCCCAACAGCCTTGTTTACTGTTTAATAAAATGGTCACATTTGAAAACCAAGATTCTTAGTGTTAAAAATGTTTGCCAGTCAAACCAGTTTATCAATAAAGAGAAGATTAGAACTCACCGGTTAACTTATAGGGTGTTACTTGAGCCATTATACTGTGATGCTTCTGAGAAAATGAAGAATGGATTCAGAGTATTTCCTTTTACCAGATAATTATAAAGAGCTTTCTCAAAAAATCACACTTCTGTCCCTTCCAATGAGCATGTATCAACACCCAGAAGGACTGCACCTTCAGTTCAGCGTTGACCGGAACTAAGTAATAGCTGGCTTTAGAGGAATGAGGGACAATTAAGGGACAAGGATGGTGTGGACCACGTTTGTCAACAAAAACCTGTAAGTCTTTTTTCAAACTTTGGCATTCGTCAGAATCCCCTTATATTCAGATTTTTATTCTGTCTTAGGTTTGAGGTTGGGTCTAGGCATCTATTTTTGTCAAGCTCTCCCAGGTAATTCTCACTCCAAAGTGTGAGAAACACACTTGGTTAGGTCCTAACGTGGCATATTAAGATTTCTAGAATCAAAAAAGTCAGATTACTGTCATGTCTGCTTGTGGCCATTGAACCTCTTGATTCAAACGCTGAAAGGCAAACTCATTTCTCAGCCTCCCTTACTGCTAGGACCCGGGCTATGCCAATCACATGTGCCCACGTGGGATTGAGACCCCCAGGGCTGAAAAGTGACGAAACACATTCCCAGGGTCGTCTGGTGGGCATGATGGTGAAGGGGGCCGGGTCTTCGACGGCAGCCGAGGTGGCTCTTCCGGTAGCCAGTACGAGCATCACCAGCGTGACCACCATGTCGGAGCCCCTCGATGTGGTGTGGTGTGGGGCGGTGGTGACGCTGGCCCTTCACTGGAGGGGCACTGCAGTGCCCTTGGCCAGGTCCCCAGTCACACAGCTTCCAGGCCCGCTTCAACTGGCCAGATACATTTTGCTCACGACCGAGAGCCCTGAGTAGCTAGGGGAGCTATACTACGCTAGGTAAGAACACGAACTTTGGAGACAGCAGCCTGGAATCAAATCCTTGCCCTGCCACTAGCTGTGTAAACTTGGGAAAGTTTCTTAGCTATAATTTGTCTTAAAATGGGGACAATAATATAGGGCATAATAAAGATTACGTGAGGTGACACATTTAGGGAATTAGCACAAAATCCAGCAATAAATGATGGTTGTCATTATTGTAGACCCCCGGCTAGTAGGCTCACTCCGACAGCTTTTGTAGACAGACAAACTCATTTCTTACGACCTCAGAAAATTCCTCATTAGGACTCTTGGAAGCGCGTGATAGAAACCCAATTCAAACTGGCTTAAGCAAAAAAAGGTCAGTTGTTCACGCCCATAAAGTCCAGAAGGTAGCCCTGGCTTGTGGTACAACTGGATCCAGATGCACGAATTATGTCACCAGGATTCTTTCCCGGTTCCTCAGCCTGCTTTCCGTTGTGTGGACGTCACCGTCAGGTGGGCTTTCCCGGAGGTAACGGACATGGATTGCAACACCTCTAAAGTGACATCTTATCAGCTAAGCAACCCAATGAAAAGAAAGCTGCCTCTCCCACCAGTTCCAGCCAGCGCCCAAGGACTGATGCTGATTGTCTCAAAAGACCAGCTTTGTTGCCCCCTGAACCAATCATGCGGTCAGGAGACAGCACCCAGTAAGTAGCCCAGGCTGGTTCACATCCTCAGCGATGGAGCCAAAGGGTGAGTTAAGCCGGATCTAAACCACGTAGATGCAGACTTGGAGGCCATGCCCACTGGGTAGGAGCTGCTGTGTGGGGGCTGATCCCACAGAGCAGGATTCGCCCAGCAGACTTATATGCCGTTGAGACCACCCTCCAGGTTTGCTGCCTGTGGGGCTCATCAGGCAGTGCTCTGTTGTGATCTGACACCAGGTATGTTGGCTCTGGGATCCTTTGGGAGGGGCTCCCATGTAGGCCAAGGTCAGCTGCTACTTGTGAGCCTGGGGCTATGTGGTAGGAGCTACAAAGTGATCCACAGTTGATCACTGTCTTGCTGGACCTAGAGGCATGTGAGAAAGTCCATGTAGCAAACCAAGTCTGGCTGTCTCCAGTACCGGGCCTGGGGCAGCTTAACAAAAGGCCCAGGGCACCCCAAGCTCTGAGGCCATCTGCCGGCTGCCCACAAGGCTTAGCAGGCGAAGGAGTTGCAGGTGATACACAAGTTAAGTGAGGCGAAGTCCCAGGAAGTCACCAGGGTGGGGCGAGTGGTGTTCCCCAGGTTAATGCGTACTGAGATTTGGTGCCAATGCTGAACCTGTGACCACTCGCAAAATTCTCAAATCACACCTCGGTCAGCCACCGCTCACCTTGGGCCTACAGGCCTCCAAGATTTGTTCAGCAAATACTGTATCTTGGGCCAGGGCTGGTTGCCCACCACCTGAATTGTCTCCAGAGGTGTAGGAGCAGGACAACTGTTGATTAATGCTAGAAGAGCCTCCTGCCAAGAGGGCTAGGTGGGGTTGGTTGCCCAGCAACAAAATTGCCACCTACAATTTGCAGTGGGGTGGGGTGGGGTGGGGTGGGCAGAGCTCACTGGACCAATGCAGATTCAGAATCGGCCATGCGGGGGCGGCCTCAACATGCAAGATGGTGCTCCCCGCAGGCTGCATTGGAGGAGGCTCAACAAAGGGACAATAGCAGCTGTCCCTACAGCCCTCGCCCTGAAGTCTCGCAACTCAGTCTTTCTCTGTCTGTCTCTGGCACCTACCGAGCTGCTGACCCTCCGCCGGAGCCCGGGGCAAGTGTCTGCAAATGAATGAGTCAGTGCGCGGGCCCTTCAGGGGGACATTCGGGATTTCAGGTTTCTTACCTCTTACCTGGACAGTCGGAATCCCCACTGGTTTTCACAGCCAGATTTTGTGGGGTCTCCTCTTCCCGAGACTGGAACCCTGGACTGGAAAGCTTCGGTGTGGGGCGGGGAACTCTCGCTCCTCTGAGGAGACCTCTGCGGCAGAGATATCCCACCTGATGCTCAGCCGCCACATGTGGGTGCAGGACCGGCCTGTTTCAAGTCTCCACCCCTCCTATCAGTCGTGAGGTGGCCTCTTATTTATATCCTTAGTTTTAGGTGTTCTGTTCAGCTAGACTTCAGATGGTGGTCCAGGTTGATTGTTCTATAATTTAGTTGTAATTTTAATGCAGTTATGGGAGGAGGCGGCAACAGCGTTTACCTACTCCAACAATTTTCTAATAAGATACCAGTGTTTCGTTTATGGGCTATCATCCACCCACCTGTCAGTTCACCTCAGGTTTACCAATGTTAGTGTCTGGCCATTGCAAATCCCCTTTTTCACTGTGTCTTCGAGTCCAGTTCTCGGGGTTATGAATCTTTGTGTGGAAGGGGTAAGGAGGAAGCAGGTGCACACTGACATGCTTTAGAGATGATTTAGCCAGGGTACGTCCTACCCAACCAGATGGTACTGCTTGTCTCCTACTCATTTGCTTCCATCAAATCCTTTGACATCGAGAAGTACACTTAGCACAAAGTGAATGAGAAATGAGGTCGTCACAGTTTATTCACCACCTTCTGCTCCAATTTATAAATCACAATACAATTCAAAATGATTTATTTAGCTTTCCATTTACAAACAAGACAAGAAAAAAAGGAAATGAAAAAATATGAAGAATTGTCAGCTTCAACTCAATAGCAAGGAAGCTTGCCTGACACTGCCAATTAATCATGTATCTTAAATAGAAGATGTCTAATGTCTGAGGCAGCCCTCCAGAGAGATTAGCCAGAGTGGAGCTGAAAACTCACAAATCACAAAACAAGGTGGAAGCCAGAAGGGGAATGGGACATTCTCAGATCCATCCACCAAGCACCCGGATATCTGGATCTGGAAGAGTGCCAGGGGCAAGTGTAGTGGGCTGGATAGTGGTCCCCAAAAGACATGTCCACCTGGGACCTCAGAATGTGACCTTATTCAAAATAAGGATTTTTGCAAAAGTAATTAAATTAAGGATCTCAAGATGAGATCACCCTGGATTTAGGGTGGGCGTTGCATCCAATGACTGAAATCCTTAAAAGAGAAAGGAGAAGAAGATTTGAGACACAAAGACATACGGGGAAGAAGGTCATGTGAACATGGAGGCAGAGACTGGAGTTACATTACCACAAGCCAAAGAACTCTGCAAGCTCTCAGAAGCTAGAAGAGACGAGTGTGGCCGATACCTTGATTTCACACTTATCTCCACAGTTGTGAGAGGTAAACTCTGTTGTTTTAAACTATTAAGTTTTGCAGCAGTTTTAGGATAGGAAGCAAACGTACCTTCGCTTCTTCGAGCCTCAGGTGGGGTCTGGTGTTGTCTACGTCTAGTGAACTATCGTCGGCAAGGGCATCGGGGAGCCACTAGCTTCATCAGGGACTCTGCAGGTTTCTAGTCTCTGCTCCTTAATGTTTCTCTAAAAACAGACAAACAAACAACAGAGGTATCATTATCAAAGAAGGTAAGATATTCTGATCAGACAAAAATTTGAAGTCAAAAAACAAAAACAAACACTACAATCAGTAAAAGGCTCGACAGGGAGTAGTTAAAAATGGATTTTTTTTATGTGTTGTCAAGTGGAGGTAGTTCTCGAATAAATAGTTGTTTATAATTAGCAATCGAATATGTTGCCATCATGCTGCTGGCCCTGTAAGTGGCAATTAGATAATTTGTAAATGTATCATTCTAAAGAGAATAAAAGGCTGGTTTTTTTCCTTACATAGGTAACTAGTCCTAAATGGGCTTTGTTGATACTCCTTGCAAGCAATTGAGCCTCAGTGTGGGCAGTAATGACATTAATTTAGATGTTAATAATACAAATTATACTTATTAGAGTATGAGCTTTGGTTCTCAATTGTAATGCAGATAAGGGTTTGGGAGTCATTTAGATAAACTCAGTGTGTAGCTATAGCCAAAAAAATAAAAAATCTAGTCAAGTATTCAGTAATGGAAGAGAAAAAAAGAAATATATGAAAAAAAAAAAGCTGTGCTACATTTGGATGAACCTAGGGTTTGTCTACCTAGAAAACTGTCTCCTGTTCTAGTTTCTGTACCTCAAAGAAAGACATAACAAAGAAGGAGGTCTAGAGAAGAACAGTCAAACCGATTAACTCCGGTCTACAATGTTCATCAAGCTCCCACGATGCGCGGGACACTGGTTTAGGGATGCAAAAATAACTACGCCATGGTCCTCAGCTCCGCAGCCTGATGGAAGAGACGGGTACACAGAAACAGCCGTCACAATGCAGCACAGGAAACGCAGGTCAGAGAGATGCACGGGACGTTAGAGATCACAAAGGAGAGGCCCCAGGCCCCCCAAAGAGTGAGATGAGAATAAAACAGAGAGAGAGAGAGAGAGAGAAGGCAACAAAGGGACGAAGGGATGGTGGCGTTGCTGTTACGTTTAGGAGAGAGAGATCAGTTTGGAAGGGAGGAACGGTGGAGGCTCCAGAGAGCTGGGGTAACAGAAAATCTACTGAAGGCTGCAATTAAAAGATGCTGTCTAGGAGTGAGCCTTGAATAAATAAGAAGAGGAATCCCACAGCCTCTAAAAATAGAGAAAGAGAAATGAGGGTGGTTATGGGTAGAGATATATTTTTAGGTAAAGTTCAAACAGTTAAGAGATTATACCCGGCATACTTATTTGCTGAGGTAGAGATTTTTTTAACCTGGGTGTTGAGAATCTGATGAAAACTGAACATTTCACTCCTCAAAAATGCCCATTACCCAAATTTTTACATCTGATTTCAGTTTCCCGATGTCCTGGATCCCAAACATGGACCCCCATGTAGAGAGCCCACATTCCACTGAGATGAGACAGGTTGTTCGCTGAGAGGAGAGCATCAGAGGCTGGAAGGTTTGGAATGAACACCAAAGGGTGAGCAATAGGGACCTGACGGAGGGAGCAGAAGGCAAGGTGGGTTGTCACCTCGACCCAGGCTGGGACAAGGTCAGGAATAGAAGCATAGCTCATCTGTTTTAAAAAGTCCTAAGACAGACACAAATGCGAAGACGGCTTTTCGAATCAGTGTGGGGGGTGGAGGATAGATTGCTCAATAAATGGTGTTGAGATTCCTGGGTAAACATATGGGGGAAATGATAGACTGGATCTTTGTCTCACACTGTAAAGCGAAATAAATTCCAGATCGATTGAATATTTTCAAATGTGAAAAAATGAAACCGTAGAAATGGAAGAAAATGTGGGAGAATTTACTTTCATTATCTCGGAATGGGCAAGGACTCCCTAAGGAAAACATAATATTCAGAAGCCCTAAAATAAAGCATCGATAAACTGGACTATTTTAAAGAAATTCTGCACAGAAAGCACAGTCAAAAGACAAATGAATATTTGCGACTCATATCACAGACAAAAGGCTAACATTCTTAACATTTGAACAGCTGATAAAAGCCAACAAGAAAAAAATCAGCAAACCAATAGCTAAATAAGCAAGGGTTATGAATACATGATTCGCAGAAACAAAATTGTTTTAAACATATGAAAAAAAACTCAGCCTGACTCATAAAAAAAGAAATGCAAATTAAAACTACAATGAGAAGTCATTTTTCACGATTAGCAGAAGTCAAAAAACGTTACAACACCCTGCGCTGGCAACGATGGTGGGGAATGCATTATCTCATACGTTGCTGGTGGGAATGCGAATTCGTGTGCCTCTTTGGAGAGCAATTTACTGTATCCATAACAATTACATACAACAGAACTGTAATTCCATGGCTAGGAATTTATCCTATAAATATACCCACACAAGTGTAAAATAACATGTCAGTTTTAATTCAGTGTGGTTTGTAATAGCAAGAGATTGGGGCTAACCTCAATGCCCATCAGTAGGGGACTGGTTAAGTCCCCCATTGGGACACGACACTGCTGTTTAAAAGAGTGAGTTGGTTCCATATATCCTGAGAGAGAGAGAGAGAGAGAGAGAGAGAGAGAGAGAGAGTACTCCAAAATATATTAAGTGAAAGTACTGCGGTACAGAATAATAAAAATAATAAAAAAGAAAAAATAAGGAAGGAAGAAAAGGAGGTAGGGAGAAACAAAAAATAGAAAGAGAGTATGTGCGCGTGTATTAGAATATCTCTGTAAGTGAAATCAAGTAACTCCTAAGAGTGATTGCTTCTGAGCCTCTAGGAAAGAAAATTGAATAACTGGGGTAATAAAATGAGGCAGACATACTTGTTAGTACCTTTTCAAATTTATGATTTTTCAATTATTGTTGTTTAAAAAGCATTAATTTTTAGGGGATGAGCCCTGTACTCTCACCAACCTTTCATAAGGATAAAAGGAAAAGAAACCCTGCTTCAATTCGTCCTTCCTAAGACGTCCATTGAAAGTGTTGACAGTAAGGTGTTCAGTGACCTTTTTAAGGACAAATCTAATAGACTCTTCCACCTTTTCTGCGACGTTTTTGGCACGATCGCTCCCTCCTTGACACTCTACCCCTTTCACTCCGCGACCCCACCCTCCAGCTTCGTCTCTGACTGTTTTGCTTGGTCTGAGTCTCTCTATAGCATAGTGAGTACTCTCCTTGGCCAGGGACGGTAACCCGATTCATGTCAGAGGCCTTTCGCTGGGAACCCCGGTCACTGCAGAGGCTCAAGGAAGAAGCACACGCAGCTCAGGAGGGGCGAGGGCGGGCGCCTCGGGGCGTCCAGAGCCACTGGAATCGGGGCCCAGAGCCTGAGAGACCTTTCCTGTTCCGAGTCGGCCCCCTCAGCCTCAGTTCCCGCCGACTGATCTTCTCCATGTGGTAGAGGGCGTGGCCGCTAGCAGCTTTGAACTTGATGCCTCACAGTCTCAGGCATGACAAGAAGAGGTTCTTTTTTCCGTTTTGGCCTAAAACCCCTGGGGGTTTCAGGGGACAACCTGGGCCTCCCTCAGCCCTGCTGTGGCCGGTTACTCCTGCCCTTGGTCCACGCTGGTGCCCCGTGCTCTCCGCTGTGGCTCATGTCACCTGCTCCGTCTCCTCCCTGGACCCAAAGAGCTCAGATGAGGCAGGCCGCCTGCGGGAACGTGCTGCAGAAAACGGCAGAGAAGGGCCTCCAGCAGTGCCACCCCCCACTATAAGCTCCCCAGTTCCGCCTTCCAGGGGGGCTTTGAGCCGTATCCCCAGTTGCCCCCCTGTGCATCCGGAACCCCTCCAGAAACCGACCTCCTGCGTGCTCCAAAGTGGAGTGTCAGAGACACGGCGTAGATGCCACATACAGAGAGACAGGTGGGTTCTCCTGGGGTTCGCCCGCGGACAGGCCCGCCGGCCAGACGGAGGGTCTTCTCCCTTGAGGGCGGGCAGGAGACAGAGGAGCAGAGGCTTGCCCTCCCGGGAGCGGCCTGTTTGGGCTTCTCCTGAGTGAGCCCTGACGTCTGGATCCTGACGCTGATCTCTGAAGGCAGCAAGCGAACGAGCCCAGGGAAAGACAGGTGGGACTCCACTTTAAATTCTGGTTAATTTAGGTGACAGAACCGCCCCCCTCCCACCCCGCTGGATGAAATGTTGTCGTTATTCCACCTTGCAACCTCGAGGGACAGGATCCTTGAACGTCCAGCCCAAAAAGGCCTTCCACGGCTCCCCCAGCCAGTGGGTCCCCACCTCTGTCGCTCTCCTGTTAATTCTGTTTGTGCTGTCAGAAACTTGTCACTTGCGTTGTCCTCTCCCCACACCCAGATTGTGAGTTCTGTGAGAACTCCCTTATCTCTTTCATTAGTGTTATTTCCAGGGCTCCCATGGAATGTGATAGATACTCAGTACAATTTGTAGGAGGGAGGGAGAGAGGGGTGGGTGGGTGGGTGGATGGATGGATGGACACATTCATACATGGAGAAAGACTATTTTTGCTTCCTGAACATTAGTAGTAAAAACTTTTTTTTTTCCTAGAAGTTGAGGTAAACGCTGGAAATGTTAGCGGTACCACAAGGAGGCACTAGAATTCCACACGGGTCCCCACGGCCAAGAGAAGCCAGCTCCACTGAGGTGTCCGGACCTGGGCGGGCGCCTCAGGCAGATGCTGGCTGAGACGGGATGGGCCAGGAGACACGGCCTGGAATGAGGATTGCGGGGGAGTTAATGGGAGGGGGCTGCAGCCTGGACTGTAACACGGAAGACCGCCCCTCGCACCCCTGGACGGCACCCCGCCCCTGCCCAGGGAGCCGTATCCAAACAATATTGTTCCCTCTCCCCAGTCTTCCTCCTCCACTCATTAAGCAAAATGCTCAGGCTCGCAATATAGGGATTTCATTCCCTGCTACGGTAGCTCCCCACTGAACCCTCTCCTCCTCATTCCATTCCAGATAGAGCGGTCATAAATATTATTACTGTTTTCCCCTTTTCTTCTCACGAGGTCACTGAAACTTTCATTCTAGATTTCGTAGATTTCTGTGTAGACCAGGGAGAAAGAAAAAAATCCTTTGAAATTTCAAGTGTGTGTGTGTGTGTGCGTGTGTGTGTACACACACAACTCCTGTGAGGGCCTGGGAAATGTAACCATGGAAACTAGAGCATGCCTGTAACCATGGAGACCTATTTAAGCCAGCTGTGCCATAACTATCTAGAAGCTTCTATGGCTATGGCTGTCAGAAGGATAGTTAGTATAGTTGGGTGCTTTCAAGTGTTTCACAGACGTTTAGGTAATTTCTGGGGGTGCCCATACTTTAAAATGCTAGAAAGCCTTCCAATGGGACTTTCTCTGTTAATCTAATTTCTAAAGGATCCCCAAATCTTTCTCCCTCATTCTCTTGCCACACCTCCAGAGCCATTGGTCCGTCTGTCAGTCAGTCAGCAAACACATGCTCATCACCTTGGTGTGCCAGACACTAGATGTTTGTCACAGACAACATGCATTATCTGTCCCATCAGCGCCCACACCGAGGCAAGTCCCTGAGTAAAGGGTCCATTTATCAGAAAGCCTTCTTTACCAGAATCCACCAGAATTTGCTTTGTGTTTTCAGTGAGAGGTGAAGTAGACGTGTTACTGGCCAGTGTCACAGAAGCGCTTCACCAAGTCAAGTCACCCTGTGCACCTCATGTCTGTGGGTCTCTTCCTGGGGTGCCACCACCCCATCATCATCCCTACAACCACAGCTTCAAAGGCCTGGTGACAGTCTGGTTCGCGAGCCACTTTGCGGTGTGTTTTGTGCATCGGTGTGGGTAAAAGGCAGGGAGCCGGAGTTTAGTCACCTGTGTCTGCCACTTTCCTGCGTGTGACCCCAGGCAAGTGACCAGACTTCTCCAAACCTGAGATTTCCTCATTCAGAAAAGGGAAACAAAGTCTTTGGGGGACTCAGAGGTAACTTCACACAGCTGCGCAGATTTAAAGTGCTGCTGAGTTTTATCTTCCGGCCTGATGTGCATCCCCCAGACCCTTTCATGCCCTTAGCCCCTTCTCCCGTTTTACTCACCAGCCGGTCCAAATCTTTACAACCTCCGGTCTGCGCCCAGCACCCTCTGGGTCAGCAGGTAATCATGGTAAACGCCAATAACGACCATTGTCACATGGTGCTTATCATACACCAGGCGACGTCCTAAGCCCTTCACATAGTTTAACTTATTGAATTCTTACAACCATCTATTATTGTCTCCAGTATACAGGTGAGGAAACCGAGGTGCATGTTTAAGCGAATTTCCGCAGGGCATAAGCTCGGGACAGGCAGGAAGAGTGTGAACCCCAGCCGAGCCCCTGGGTCTGCATCAGACGACTGTTTCCTAGCGCACTGTGAAGACAGAGCCCGCCCGCCTGGATGCCCCCAAATGGCTCCTTCGCTGGCCCGCACTGGCCAACATCTTCGCCGGCACCTCCCCCCGCGGCGTTTTCAAGATTTCAAAGGCAAAGGCCAGCCTTCCTCCAACCCTACCCCGCCCCACTTCGACTTCTTCGCTCCCTTGATCACCCCTTTCTTCTTGACCCTCAGTCCTTCCTCTTACTTGGCACCTTCCTCTCAGTATGTAAGTAGATTCAAGAGTGTCCTGTCTTTTTTTTTTTTTTTGAAAGAAAAAAGTGACCCTGTCATCATCTCGCCTTTTTACAGCCGAGCCCTTAGAATGTTCTCTCCTTTTGTCTTTACGCCTCCACGATGCACATTCCTCTGCATCCGGTGGCCCCCGCCCCGCCCCCAGTGGCCCCAGAGTCCCTGTAACTCTGCGGGTCGCTTTCTCCTCTTTAAAACGCCCGCCTTGCCGTGACCGTCTCCTGTCCCTCCAGCCTCAGGCTTTCCCCCTCCGTCTCCTTCGCTGGCTCCTCCTGTGCTGCCCGGCCCTTGTATCCGGGCGTCTCCGGGGAGCCTTCACCTGCGTCCCATCCCCTCTCTGGGAACTGTCAGTGTTGGGTCTGTATCTTTAGCAGAAATTTCTTCTGAGCTTCAAAGCAGGAGATAAAAATGAGTATTAACCGTCCTGACCTGGAGAGCCATGGGCTCCTCATCTTCAGCTCGCCACCACCGCCCACCCAGGAGCACCAGCCACCAAACCAGAAGTCGTCCTCCAACTCCCCCTGCTCACCGCATCACGAGGACCTCTTCCGTGACATCTTAACGATCTCCTCTCGGCGCCTCTTCCCATCCCCTCCGCCACTGCCTTGGTCCAGGCTCTCATGCCTTCTCTCCTAAGAAGATTCAAATCGCTTCCTGACCCATCTCCCTCTCTCTCAAGCCTCAGCCTCTACCAACCATACCGACGCCAGCAGGGTCTTTCTAATACGCGAATCAGTCCATTGCTCAAAAGTCCCCAAATATCTTCAATGCCAACAGAATGAAACTAATTCCTTTGCATGACAAGGAAGGCCCTCCCTGACCAGGCTGCTGCCTCTCTCTCCAGCCTCAGCAGCTGCCTCTGCAGCTCCCTAACCACGGCCTTGCCAGCTCTGTGGCCACAATATCGGACCGGATGGAATGGCCCCAAGCCTCAGGCTTCCTCGATGGCGTGTTCACCTTTTCTCTCTGGAACTGCTTCCCCAGTGTGTCCAGCAGACAAATTCCTCATCTGTATTCTCTCCTTTCCCTTGGACACTACCTGTCCCCCTCCAATCCTCCCCCCTGCCCTCCCCCTCCTCCTCCCCTTCCCCCCTCCCTCACCGCCTGACCTCCCTTGTGTTTTCTGCATGCTCCCATCCAACAGGTAGCTTATTATCCTATAATCGTTTGACTGGTCCATCTCCCTTCCTAGACTTAGTTTCTCCTTAAAGGCAAATACTGTTTATTTTTTTGCCCTGGTATTTTTTGTTGTTGTTGTTCCTCCAGTGCCCAGCAAAATAGCTTCACAATAGCAGGCACTTATTGAATATTAGATATTAATATTGTTATCAACAGGATGGCGGAGAAATTCCCTTG
>JAQQSQ010001118.1:0-13113 GCA_028627145.1 Eidolon dupreanum
CCATTAACTTCCCCAAGTGATTTCAGCTGGATGGAAGTGAGTGACCATGAAAATCTCCAACTGTGAGAGGCACTGGGAGCTCAGGAAGCAGTTTTCGCACTGGAAGTTTTAGGGCTTAGATAGATAATTGAGATTTTTATCTGAAGCAAAAGCTTTAAAATATGACTGAATCTTTTACGATTCAACTTTTAAGGCCCTGAAGTATTTTGTGTAACCAACGAAGTGAAATCCAGTGTCCCCTCAGGATCTCTGGGAGGCCGTCATTTTGCACGGGGGGAGCAGGCCACAGAGAGGTGCTCTGTTAGAGCTGGAAGGGCCTTCACAACCTAAAACCGGGGAGTGCATACTCACCATCTGAGGCACCCCAAAAACAACAACATTTGAGTACTGCGAAAAGGTAACCTAAAGGAGGGAGGAGAAACAATTCATAGATTAACTTTTTTTATTAAGTTTATTGGGGTAACATTGGTTAATACGATTATATAATTTTCGGATTAACTTTTGAAAGCCAAACATCCAGCTTAACGTTTGTTTCAAAATGAGTAGCAATTTCCCATTTCACCAAACAGCAGGTTTTCACAGTGGCCCATTTAAGATTTCACAAGGAAAACAGCATGTGCTTTCTCGTTCCTTAGTTCAGTCCACACGTTTTCCAAATGCTTCCCCGTAAGTTACCACATCTCATCTCACGGCATCTCCATGCAGGGCCTGCCCCAAGGGTCGTCGGTCAGAAAGGCCAGTGACTCATCCAGTGACCAGCTGGTGGCTAAGCCTGTTGGCCCCAAGCTGTCTGTGCCCCTGGTCCATACTACCCTACTCTACACCAGAGCAGCCTCACAGGCACTCGAGGGAGCTCAGACCACCTGTTTTTCATGCTGAACCATCCTTAAAACTCTAGTTCTCCTCTTCTCTAAAATAAGTAAAAAATGCAATAAAATGATTTTTAGTTAAAAAACTGGGGGGAAAAGTGCTTTGCCAGTCAAAATTCTTATTGCCCAATAAAAGTCTTATTTTCTCCGCAGAGAGATCGTTTATGTATACATGGTATAAAAAAAATGCAAGCAAAAACTCAAATGAATTTTTATAAGCTACTAATGACAATGTTACAATGGGCAATTCTTACTTAAGAGAAAGCATTTAGGGAGCACTCCTAAAACAAAATTACAGGGCCTTTTTTTTCAGAGCACAAATAAACTTGGAAGTATCCCGTACTTCTGAAGACAAGGAGGGACCATGACAGCATGGCTGGTGGTGTCTTTTCTCTGCCTCTCTCTAAATACACACACGTACATGTACATACACACACACAAACACACACACAGTCTACTACTTACCAAGAATGACCTTAACAAGTTAATGCCTATATTATAACTTAAGAGATTCCCAAATGAAATAAAGAAAAATCTCATCATTCTGTAATCAACAGAAATGAGAACTTGTTTAATTGAGCAAAAAATTCTTGGAGTTCATGTGACCTATCATGTCATAAACCTCTTACTTGCTTCTACTCTAAGGCAGAGTCGATCTGCAAATCTATCAATTTGAAAGGCATTCACATTTCATTATGCTGGAATATACACTTGTATTTTAATTATTTTTCAGTTTTCAATCATACTAATTATGAATTATAAAGTTTTGGTTGGAGTTTCCTAGGCCCACTCTCTGCCTTACATACCTTCCACAAGTCTGAAATATAAAATTTGGCCAAGTCCTGTACCCCTTCTCGCCAAGCACGGTATCTGGAGTACCAAACCAGCCATGGGTTTAATTCATAACCCGCAGCCATGAATCCTTCTTTTGCAGCTGCTATCACCTGTAGAAAGAGGCCAGTATTTACTCAGGATAAGAAAAGCATCAACTTACACAGTCAAATAATATGAATATTTCCCATTTATAGTCTATAATCGTAAAATAGCCCATCGAAAGGCTCCTCCTTCATTCAAGACAGCACTTGAAGATAGATCCCTAAAGTCATGTAGCTCTATGGGTAAGATAATGCCAGCCAATTTAAACTGGGTTTTCGTGTTTTTGTCAAAGATTTCACCCCGCGCATCGGAACAGATCGTCAGGTTTGCTGTGGACAACTGCATCCTTACCTCTGGACTGGCCTACCAAAGATGCTGAGAGCCCACCCTCTCTCTCCAGAGATGCACAGCAGCAGGAGAAGTAAATGTGCCTGGGACAATGAACTGTGAACTAGTTGTAAGAGGCAATAAAAATAATCTGTCAATAAAGAACCTGCAATTAATTACACGTCTCCTTGGTGTTTACGATTGTTCACTGAAAACTGAATGCAGATAAAACAGAACAAGTCAGAATAAAGTCAACTGCAGAGTGCCACCTGCCTCTGTAAGGCGAGAGGGAGGGTGGGCTGGTCTTGGGGTCTCCCTGCTCATTTGGTCTTGCCACCACTCTGCGAGGGAGCACCCCTGAAAAAGCTGCCCCACCCAAGGTAGTCTCCCAAGTAACTATGGCGTCGCCTCTTTTAAGAAGGAACTGTTTTCGATAAACCACAAAGATACTATTTGGATGTATAAAACATCCAGTCTGGATTTTAAAACTTCCTCCTGATTAATACACACATCTCCAGATTTCTTAAAGACACAAGGCACTTTTTTACCTCTCCCTGATTATTCCGGGTCACCATGATGAAAACGCAAGGCCCACGTCTACAGGAGCTGGTGAAAGGCGCTGGGCCTGCTGGTCTCCACGCTGGTTCAGAACAGCAGCCTTGCCTACTGCTAGCCTCACTTTTCAGCTCATCATTTGATGGAGGCCGCCCTGCCTGAGGAGGATCATGCTCTGGGACACCCGTCTGCCAGTAGTGGCCTTGAGTCTTTAATTACAGGTTCCCAGCTGGGGTCAAAGTGAACTGAGGTCACTATAAATCTAACCTTTGGATAAGTGGAGGTTAACGCGCTGGCTCTGCCCTATTTCAACTCTATTACCCCACAGAAATTACACAAGTATAAACGAACATAAAAAAAAAAAAGATGATTTAACAAGTTTTTCTAGTTATGCCACCTCTACTGGCCCAAGTTTTTTAACAGGCAATATAATAATTACCAATTAACTGGTCCTTTTTAACTGGCGTATCTACAGAGCACTTCCTCCTTTAAGAAAAGAATTAAATCTGAGAAATGTAAATTCCAGATTCATGCTGGAGGGTTTGATAGTTCAGCCAGACACAAAATTAAACAACTGCTTTATTGAACTGTCAGACTGAGCGAGTCTTTGCATAAAGCTCACAAGAAACACGAAACAAATTTGAACAATTCTGGCTCCCAACCTGAAAATGTCCAAGCACAACTCACAATCCGTCCGTCGCCGCTGCCGACGTCCACCAGCGGTCCTCTCCTGCTCCGCAACATTTTCACGACATTTTCGATCTGCTGTGTAGTTGCAGGTACGAAGGGCAAACAGATCCTTCGGAGGGCTGGAGTTAGAAACGGTGTGGCCACGGCATACACAGCCACCAGCGTCCCGCCAACGATCCCGGTAAATAAGAGTCCCCAACTGCTTTTCTTCAAGCCGTTGGCTTCGAGGCTTGTAGGCACGACACGTCCTAACTGACTTCCTTCTTCAAGTGTTCCTGGGGGTGTGCCTAGGTTGAGAGCAAGCGGAAAATATATAGGTAGCATCAAATCTGAAATCCGAGGCAGCGTTTTTCTTATAATTCTTACTGACAAATAAACTCACACTTTTCAACGAAGGATAAATCATCTGAGTATTTAAATTACAAATGTAGGATTCTACAATGAGTTCTAAATTCCGTGAACTAAAGTGTTTTAGAGAAAATTATCTGATACTGGTGGAAAACTAAAATGTTTTCTTTCCGACATTTTTTTTTTTGTCTCTAGGAGGAAATCTTAGAAAACAGTATAGTCACGCCTATTGGGTGTTTTATGAATTCAATATCTATTAATACAAATGTTAACCATGAACTCCATATTTTTATGGTTCGGAACAAAGTCTCATAAACAAATAAGCATGAAAATGTCTATTACTCTATTTCAAATAGGATGAAAGGATTTTGCATCAAAATTGGTCAGGCATCTCCCTAATACAGTCACACAATAGAATTTTGAAGTAACAAAGAAGTCAAAAATAGGTTTTACTAAAAATCTTAAATAAGTATGGTAATAGATTTTTAAAGCAGATCCAAAATGAAAAATAAAATAATCATTTCAGTCCTATCACAAGCACAAAATAAAGCAAAAAAATTCCAAACACTGATTACAGGGAAATGAATGGTACCTTTTATAGCTTCCTCCTGAGTCTTACCCTTTAAAATGCATTCATAAGACCTCAAGTTTTTTAGATTGAAATTGGTTAACAACCACAGCCCCACAAGTAAGAGCTGGAGCCTGCTGTGGTCAGGACCCCATAGACCTCCCTAATGGTGTGGCCCTTTAGCTCTCTGAGCCTCATTTTCCTCATTTGAAAAAACTGGGGTTTACAAGGTCATTGTGAGAATCAAAGGTTAAGCACTGTGCCTGGCACTGGAAACCCCCAGGGAACAAGACCTTCTGCCCTGAAGCAGCCCACCATCAAGCTGAGGAGCAAAGATGAGAATCACAGGAATCCAGGGGGAAGGGGAGGAGGAAGAGGGAGGACACAGATTCTTACCATTCAAAAGCATAATGTTGCAGTTTCAGTAATTACTAAGCCATTCAAAAGGCCCACTGGCTTAGTGTCCTCGTGCTGCGGTCGATGAGCACACACTCAGTGGGTGACAACAACACGTTTACTATCCCACGGTTCTGGAAGTGAACTAAAGTGGGCCGGCAGCTCCGCCTTCCTTCCGGAGGCTCCCGGGTGTGACGAGTCTGCCAGCGTCGCCTCTTCCAGCTCCCAGGGGCTGCCGGTGTGCCTAGTCCTTTACTGGAGCCTTGTGATGGCCCTGGGCCCACCCAGACAAGCCAGGATACTCTCCCCATCTCCGAGTCCCTAACTTAATCCCATCTGCGAAATCTTTCATGTAACATACTCACGAGGCCTGGGGATTAGGACGTGGACCTACCTGGGGGTCATTATGCCACCTACCTCTCCTGAAATGATCTGTTACAGCTCTTGACATACAAATTTGAACACAGGACACACCAAAAGCTGGCCCACAGCAGTGAGTCCTGCTGCAGGGCAGCTGACCAACCGCCAGCATCGCCCACTCAGTGTGGCTTTTTTCTTCTTGATGCCTGAGGTCTCCTAAAGTGAGTTTTAAAATTGGTTCATAGTGGAAATCAACTCGGAAACCAAAACAACAAAAGTCCACTGCTGGTGCTGGTGATGGAGGTAAAACCAAAGTTTAGGAAGGTGATGATGTTTGATAGAAAGCAAGAGTTTGATATATGTTTTCATATGTTTTCCAGCGTCATATGAAAGACCTTATATGCTTCAATAGTCGTCATTCATGCATTTGATTATTTTTTAAAAAGTCAGAGCACATCTGCCATGCCTTGTATGCCTTGTATAAAGTAATCCTGTGGGCACTCCGACTGTATGGTACAGTGGTTAAGAGGGTTTGAGTGACATAGTTCTGGAGTCTGAGAACTTAACTAGTTGTGTGACATTAGGTAATGTGTTCCTAAGGCTGGGATTCCTCACCTGTAAGACTCAGGAATACCGCCATCCTCATAGGGTTACTGGACAGTTAAACAAATAATGCCTACGAAGCTCTTAGCACGGGCCCGAGAGAGTAAGTGATGACTATCAGGCACTATTAATATTCTCAATACTATGGGGGGAGAAGGATCAATAATGTTTAACAGCTTTCTCAAAATGTAATTAATATACCACACGATTTGCTCATTTAACATATACAGTTCAAAGGTTTTTAGCGTATTTAGATACGTGTAACGATCACCACACACACGATCAATTTGGAAACATTTTCGTTACCTCAAGAAACACATCCTTTTGTCCCCCGCCCCTATCCTCCCTCTCACTGCCCCCCATGCCCCAGCTCTCAGGAATCAGTCGTCTACCTCCTGACTGCATAGCCCCTATTCTGGACTTTCATAAGAGTAGAATCACGTGAAAGTGGTCGGTAGGTGGTCTTGTGACTAGCCTGTCACTTAGCATCATGTTTTTAAGATTCATCCATGTGGTATCATGTATCGGCACTTTATTCCTTTTTATGGCTAAATAATATTCCACTGTATGGACATACCACATTTTGTTTACCCATTTGTCCATTATTGGGCAGTTTTTCTAGTCAACAGAAGCCAGTAGACAGTTGATTAGACAAACGTGATCAGACAACCCAGATTCTATTTCACCTGTGTAGAACTGTACCCTTGTCAACCAGCGAAAGATATAATAAAGAGCTCCTGTCTTTGGGGCCTCCCATCTACCCTGTGTGCGTGGGGTCCAGTGAAAGCAGATACAAGGCAGATTGTGAGAAATGCTATAACATGTACAAAACACTACAGAAATATAAGGGGAGATGGAGGAATGACTGGTCCCAACAGGGAACCAGGATGGCATGGACAGAGAATTTGAGTATGCATGAGGGTGCTGGAAAAAGGGTACCATGAAAAGCAGGAAGCCATGTAACTAGGGCAGAGAAGGTGGCAAAACCATCAGCTGAGCAGAGTGGGGGACAGAACAGGAAGGCTGGTGGGGGACCCCGATGCCAGGCGAAATGTGTATTTCACTCTCATGCACTGGAATGACACTTTTTGAGCAAAATCACAATACTTGTGTTTTTAAGAAAAGCAACGCCAGCAGTAGCATCCCTTGATGCAATCACTAAATGTTCTGTCACAAGGGTTTACACCAGCAAGTCTTTCAACTTCACAAAAATTTGTATGAGCTTTCGAAGTTACTATGTAAATCCAATATGACTACATTGTTACCTCTATTCAATAAAAAAAAGTATTGATTTTTATCAGTGAAGACCAGTCCCTGAAGGTTCAAAACTTAAATCAAGATTGTTTCTACAAATTTCTAATCCTTTTAATGGAACATGTTTAGATTCGTAAGACTATTTACTATGTTATAAATAAATGATAGAGATTTCTGTCAGATGTGCTCTTTGGAACATAAAGCCATTCCATTAGATAAGAGCTGTGATGACGAGTGGTTATTTTTGTTGAGCGCTTGGAGGCAGTTAGGCCTTGAAAACAAGGACCCAAAGAGGATAATTTCTGCTGTCTACACGCTTGCCTAGTTACTGACTTCTGATAACGGTTGAAAATTTCAATTTTCAGGGACAGATTTGGGTCAGCTAAAGCTAGCAGCAGTGACTGAGATGGACAAAAACGTACACAGGGTTCTGATCCAAACTCAGGCCAAAGGAAAAAGACCAGGAAGAATAGGCCTGTTTGAAATTGCGAACTGCCCCGTGTTTAAAGTGGGGTTTATATTTCAATGTCACAGTATTTAAAGGCTATTGTATATCTGCATTTGCATAGCAGTTGAAAACCTACAGTATATATTTTATGTCCCTTTAACATTCTTTTGGTCCCTTAAGAAGCCTTTCTTGTACTGGTCTAATATCATTTATGTCCTTTGGTATACAGCATCTGCTGATACTAGGAAAAACTTTTTTTCCAGTGTTTAGACAGGAATTAAAAGCAAACTGCATGGAGAACATCATTAGACCTTTCCTATACTCGACAAGTCTAATGAGCCAGAGATGACATAAGTCACCATTCTGAATGAGGAAAGACAGAACTGACCAAGTGAAAGCGAAGTGAGACCCGACTCCAAAATCTACAAAGTCCTTGGATCATCACTCTGTCCTGAAAGTGGGCCAAGCACTAGGTTAAATGACCACTACAAGGCCAGTTCTTGACTTTCAGGCCAGGGTTAATTAAATGTTATAATGTGTGCACACTGCAACATTTGACCATCTAATAAAGGCTAAGAATAACACAACAGGGGTAAGTCGTGTTCTATGTCAACTAGGAGCAGGGAGGCTGGAGAGCCATGACAAATAAATCTAAGCCCATAAAACATTAAGTCGTGATCAGTGCGCTGAAGAAAAAGCAGCGTAAGGGGCTTGGAGGACGGGAGATTATTCAGTTAGGGTTGCCAGATTTCTAAGGCACTCCCCCAGGGCTTCAGAGCGGGACCCTTGGCGCAGGGCTGTGCAATTTTGCTTTATCCTAGCCAGCTGTTTAAGGCTGGGCAAGTTACTGGACCATTCGTGCAAAATGGGTTTTTCTTAAACACTTCAACAGAGCTTGGTAAGAGCCAGGCACTGTTCTCTGTGAACCCGTACGGCAGCTGTGTAAGGTACATAAGATACATTACAGCCATTTTTGCAGACAAGGTAACTGAGGCACAAACGGGTCAAGTCACTAACCCCAAAGACAGCTAGTAAATGGCAACGCTGTGATTCCCAGCCAGACAGTGTAACTCCAGCACCTAAATCACGTAAGAGCTTGCCAAGGACTACGAGAGCTATTCATCCGAAAGCGCTCAGGACAGTTCCGGGCAGCGGGATCCCAAGGCCAGCTAACACGCCCGCGACCTGACGACGGGGCACCCGGGCAGGCACCGAAGGGCGGACAGGCGCGGCGCGCACGAGCACTGTGCGCCAGACGCCAGCCTCCGAGCCAAACGGTGAAGGCGCCCCGCCCGCACCCGACCGGACCGGCTGGGCCGCGGAGCCCCCGCCGACCGCGAGCCCCACGGCCCGCCCGCGCCTCTGCCAGCTCCCACGGAGCGCGCCACTACAGCCGGCCTCACCTCCTCCTCCCGCCATCGCGAGACTTCCGCCAGTGGGGGGGGGGCGGATCCGGAAGTGGGTTCTACCATCTTCTCGAAGTCGGCGTAGGAAAGAGGGAGAACATATTACCCTAAGTAAATCAGTTCCACTATCCAGAAATTCAATTGTATACCTTCGATAAGTGACTAAATTCTATGTCCCCTTGACTTGTGAGTTCTAAAGTTCCAGTGTGTGACTTCGAACTTCCCCCCCCCCACAGCTTCCTGGATGGTAGAAGTTTCCGAAGGCCGCTGATTCCAGAAGGTACTGTCTGGCGTTAAATTAGTCTCAGGCGCAAAATAAGTCTCACGCGGCTTGGACTGCGCACGCGCGGGCCGTTGAGCCCTCCCGCGAGCGGAAGGTGCGCTCTCGGTTCCGGAGTGGTCTCCGCCGGCTGCGGGACAGTAATCCCTGCTCCTACACGATGGCGTCCGTGGGGACTCTCGCCTTCGATGAGTATGGGCGGCCTTTTCTCATCATCAAGGATCAGGACCGTAAATCCCGTCTTATGGGACTCGAAGCTCTCAAGGTAACGGGACTGGGACGCACTGGCGGTGGAACGAGGGGAAGCGGCCGAACGCAGCGGCTCTGCGCCTGCGCAAGCCTAGGCGCGGTTCTGCCATGTGCTCCGGGAAAACGCCCGCGGAGCGCCTCTGGGGTGCAGACCCGCGCCCCGCTCCTGAGCTCATGGGAGGCCAGCGTACGAGCCCTCAGCCCCAGCGTGGGGGGTTAGGGGGAGCCGCGAGCCCTTCAGAGTGGGTGGGGCAGTGTTATGTCACAGCTTTGTTCGTTCTTCCAGCGTAGAAGTCTTACCGTCCAGTGTGTTTTCGCCAGTAAGAGGCAGAGAAAGTATTCTTAGGTCGCCTGGACGTTAAAGACTGTGCTGCTTAATCTTCATTCAGTGTACCTGCGACAGCCCTAAAAGATCGTTGGTTCGTTTTCTTTGTCACCCCCTAAAGGCTTAGCCATTTACAAGGTATTGCATTTTTGGGTACCTTTAATGCTGCAGCGTCATAAAAATTGTAAACGTAGACTCTTAGGGAAGAAAATACTACCGTAACAGTGAGAAATGGGACAGCAGTAACCCAAAACAAGGCATTGTGTGACCAGAATCACCAGTTAGTTATTGGAAGGGATGCAGATAATAGTTAGAGGGTGTCCTTTGACCGGGACTGGCTTTTGATCAGGAATGGAGTCATGTTCTGAAGGGGAGAGAGCTAGCTGGCTCTCTAGGACGAGGAAACAGTAAAAGCAAAGATCTGGCCAGGAAACGGCATGGCACGTTGTAGGTTGAGAACGCAGACTCCTTTTAATGGAGCAGGGTCTTAGATTACACTAGCTTCCAAGGGTGGAAGTCCTGGAATGCCCCACACTCAAACTTATCCTCTGGGAAGGAGCGGAACCATTGAGGGGGTTTTGAGCAGAGTCACAACGTAAGTGGAACTGCACATTAGGAAGTAGGGCTTGAGATGAGCCGAAGGGAATGAAGACCAACAGTTAACTCACCTCTGCAGGAGTCCAGGTAAGGACGGGACCGAACACAGACGTTAGCTGAAAGGGCAGAGGGAGGGAGGCTGAGAGAGGACACTGACTTCTTTAGAGTTTGTTACAAACTAAAATAGATCCACGGGCTGAGGTGTCCCTGTTCACTAAGCATCTTGGGGTTTTACTTAAACAGTCTAGTTCTCGCAGAGAGTGTTTCTTTGATTTGGGACAAGTTACACACCTCTCTGAAGCTCCTTTCTCGGGGTAATACATCTCTGTCAGGCCCAGAAAATGAGAATTAAATAGGATAGTGAGGAGTGCCCGCAGTGTTTGATCTGCAGGAGGTACTCAGGCCACTAGTATTATGTATGCAGTTCTATTTCCCACTTAAAGAGACCAGCAGGGAAAGTGACATTTCACACATACCCAGTATAACAGTACAATAGAAGTTACAGGTAATTTTGCATTGACCATTGTGTTAACTGTGTGCATTATTTCACATGGTCATCACACTCTAAGATGTGTTAATTATACAGAATTGGAAACCTGGCTGAGAGTAATTAAGTAAAAGGTCACAGACCAGTGAAAAACTGGGCCATGATTGAAGCCCACCTGTCTGACTCCGAAGCCAGTGGTCTGCAGCGGGGTTCTCAGCCTCAGCACTGTTAGCATTTGGTGCGAGAGGGTGGGGAAACTGTCCAATCTAGGCCATAGAGCGGCATCCCTGGCCTCCACCCACTGCCAGTTATAGCCCCCTGCCCAGTTTCAGCAACCAGGAATGTCTCCAAGCATTGCCAAGTGACTCCTGGGGAAACAGTCGCCCCTGCCTTAGGAACCACTCCCCTGTGTAGTTATCCTTTAAAAATTCCATCATACAGACATGTCGGTCAAAATGTATTTAAGTATTATAGCCTTTTTACAGATCTTTTGAACTTTGTGTCTTGTTACCTGCCAGACAGAGTGACCAGGGAAGGCCCTACAGAACATATGCATTTGAACTGCTTTGAGAGTTAAGGTTTTTGATGGACGGGAAGAGGCCCTTCTGTGCGTCCGCAGTTCAGGAGTCAGCAGACGTGTTCAGGGCCAAACATAGCCCATCCTCAATGGGTGGGCACTGGGTCTCAGGTTGTGGAGGGCTTCGAAGGGAAGCTGAAGCTGTTAGACTTGCACATTGAGGTCCTGGGGGTTCGTTTAAGGATTGGAGACTGGTAAGTGCCATGTTTGAGAAAAATCAATGGCTTAGCTGAATACGGGAGGGATCTGAAGGATTGGAGGTGAGATAAGAGATCGTGCATTTCTCTAGGGTGCTGTGGATCTGGGTTAGGTTGTGATGGCAGGTGTAGAAAGTAAGGCAACAAAACACATGTGGAGGAAGATAGGCCCGATTGTGGAAACAAATAGGTGCTTTCAAGCTTCTATTATTTGGAATGTCGGACACCCTTGGCAAATGACAAGCAAGGTGCCTCTTCGTGTATGAGTTGTGTATTGGGTGGACCATTGGAAAGCAGTGTTTCTGCAGTACACTTCGTGCACTGGTTCCAGGTGTGTTTCCAGCTGGACTCTGCACGTGGAGCTGGCATTGCACAGCGGTCTCGCAGGACCTGTCGGGTCAGACTGTCCGTACAGATGGGCCAGTAGGCGAGTCTGCCTTGTAAATGCATTCGGGATTAAATGAGCAAACAAAGTACTCGGTTCTGGTTCTTTCATAAGAATTATTTGTATTAGTAAGTGTTGCCACACTTAGATACAGACCTGTCTGTTGCCTCTTAAATGTAGACCCTTTGAGAGGATGGAAACTGTGTCACAGGTGATTTCTATAATTATCAGCAGTATGCTTCGCACTATTAAAATTATATGTAACTTGAATATTTGCTTTTTCTCTCTCATTTAGTCTCATATAATGGCAGCAAAGGCTGTAGCAAATACGATGAGAACATCGCTTGGACCAAATGGTAAGAGACTAACATTGTGAGTGTTCTAACAAGTTTTAATTCATAAGCTAGTCCATACAACTTCTTTACAGAAAGTTGAGAAGTGGGGGGGGGGGGTGGTCACCCTACCCCACTGACACAGCCAGACTTTCAGTGTGTTCCAGGTTCTAAACTTCGTTGAGGTCCTAATAGGTATACAATTTTAGGTCAGATTTTTTTCATTTAACATTAGCATTTTCCAGATCACGGATATGTTACATGCCATTGAGTTGGCTCCAACTCCCGGTGAGCCCACTAACGAGTGACATCCACGGAGTCCTGTCCCCACCAGCCCTGCCGGGCCCCTGCAGAATCACGCCCTTGGCTTCTCTCATGGAGTCAATCCACCTCATGTCCGGTCTTCCTCTCTTCCTCCTGTCTTGTTTTCCCAGCATTCTTGTCTTTTCCAAAGACCCCTGTCCCCTCACGATGAGCCTGGAGCAGCACAGCTGCAGTGTTGTCATTTTTGCCTCCAGCGATGTCTTAGGCTTAATTTGTTTCATGACCCACTTGCTACCTTACTGGCAAACCGGGGTATCCACACAGCTCTCCCCCAACGCCGTATTTGAAATGATTCCATTTTTCCCTGCCAGCCTTCTTCCCTGCCCAGCTTTCACATCTGTACCCAGTAACTGGGGACCCGAGGCTGTGGGGATCTCGGCCTCGGTCTCTAGCGACACGTCTTTTCTCTTGGTCTTTCCTAATCTTCCATCGCTGCCCCTCCGAGGCTCAGCCGTCTCTCAGTTTCTTGGCTGCAGCCTCCATTCGAATTGATGGCTGAACCAAGGTAGGTCAGATCTTCAACAACTTCAGTGTCTTCCTTGTCGATGGTAAAGTTGTGTATTTCTTCTGTAGCCATGATTTTGTCTGGATGTCACATGCTGCCCTGCTTTGACACGTCCTTCTTTCGCTTTCATCAGAAGTCATTTCAAAGCTCCTTTC
>JAQQSQ010001119.1:0-13113 GCA_028627145.1 Eidolon dupreanum
CTTAGCCTGATACTATCAAACTATGAATTTATGAAATTCCATTTGTTATTATCGATCCTTAGTTATCAACTTTCTAACCATGATTTGATTTCCCATTTAAGTATGGCGGGATTCTACAAGGAGAATGTTAACTTGTATATTTTAAGCCTCAGCTGTCAGTGCTACCTCCTTTGGCTGAATCACTGTGAAGTTATCAATGTCCAAGGGACACACCCCTGACTTATTGTCCTCCATCATGGTTGTGCCTATGGCCCCTGAGGTGGCCTTTAGTGCTGGCTACACAAAGAAAATCTATCACTGCACCAACTGTGTCATTTAGAGTAGTCTTACCTCCTCTGTCTTTAGAACTTCCCATATTCGAGCATGATCTTCTACCAGCCAGTGTCCTGTGCTTTCCACCTTAGTGGAAAGTTTGAATTTAGACACCACTTGAGTAGGCTCTCCCACAGGTTTCCCCTCCATCTTGAAAGAGCCAGGCAGGAGGCATTACGGATCTGCGTGAAAGAATAAAGTATGAACCAGGTTAAAACGTTACATAACATACAACTCAACAACAAAAAAAACAAACAATCCAACTAAAAAATAGTCAGAAGACCTGAACAGATATTTCTCCAAGAGGAAATACAGATGGCCAACAGGCATACGAAAAGATGTTCAAGGTCACTAATCATCAGAGAAATGCTAATTAAAACCACAATGAGATATTGCCTCACACCTGTCAGAATGGCTATCATCAATAAATCAAGAAACAACAAGTGTGAGGGAGGATGTGGAGAAAAGGGAACTATCATACATCCTTGGTAGGATTGCAAATTGATACAGCCACTATGGAAAACAGTCTGGAGGTTTCTCAAAACATTAAAAACGGACCTACCTTTTGAGCCAGCAATTGCACTTGTGAGTATTTATCCAAAGAAAACCAAAACAATAATTCATAAAGATCTATGCACCCCTACGCTCATGACAGCATAATTTACAATAGCCAAGATATGGAAGCAACCTAAATGCCCATCCACGGACAAGTGAATAAAGAAGTTAGGGTTCATATATACAATGGAATATTACTCAGCCATTAAAAAAAGTGAAATCCTACCATTTGCAATGACATGGATGGACCTAGAAGTTATTATTCTGAGTGAAGTAAGTCAGAGAAAGATAAATACCATATGATTTCACTTATATGCAGAATCTAAGGAACAAAAAGAACGAACTAATCAAAAGCAGATTCTCAAATATAGAGGACAATCTGGTGATGGCCAAAGGGGAGGGTTTGGGGGGCTGGGAGAAAGGGGTGAAGGGTTAAAGAAGTACAAATTAGTAATTGATAGATGGTCATGGGGATGGGGAGCACGGCATAGGGAATACAGTCAGCATTAATGCAATGGCTAGGTGGAGAGCCAGAGGAGAGAAAGAGCAATTAGGAGGATCGTTTTATAAACTATATAAATGTCTAACCAATGTCCTATATACTTGAAACTAATAAAATAATTTTTTTAAAAAAATTATATAATATAAAAAGAGATATGAAAGCAAATTATCATGCTTGATTTGTGAGTATGAGACCATTGAAGACAGTACCAAAATAGGCATTAACTTTTATGGCCACTTTTTATATTTTAAATATTCATTGTTGCTTCTGGAGTTAGAAACTCACTTCGATAATAGACAAACAATATAAATTTTAAAGCAAAATAAAAACATCCTTTGCCTGTTATATCTGCTTGTTGCTTTGCTCTGGCCCTCTCAAGAGGAGAGATGGAAATGGGAGTGTGTAATACAAGCCTGAGTGATGTTAGTATATTTCCACACCAGGTTGTGCATGTAGAAGGAGCACCGGCTATGTCGCCAGGAGTTTTACTCTTCGAACATCTACTGAGCACTTGTTTACATGAGGCTCCATGCCGGGTATATCCAAATAATTCAGAAGTCTGGTTCTTAACCTTAAGAAGCTTAGTGTCTTGGGACAGAAAGGGTTATAAACAAACAATTGCAGTATAGTGTGCTACAGAACAGTGTATCAAATGCTACAGTTCCTAACGTAATGGAAGCACAGAGGAAGATTCTCTTCGATATTTATTGTCATTTTCATCAGCAGTTGCTGTTAAGACAATTTCAAAAATTGATACTTATTCTATGAAGTCTCCCTCCCTGATATCTTTCTGTCTGCCACCGACTTCAGAATCACGCCATGCCTGCTTGCCACTGTACTGTCTGAAGCCATCTCCTTGCCTCCATTCAAGTTCCCTTGAATCTATCCTTCTCAGGGTAATTTTTCTTTTTTTTTTTTAATTTTTAATTTTTATTATTTTTCATTTTTTTTAGTTAAGTTAATTGGGGTAACATTGGTTAATACAATGATATAATTTTCAGGTGTACATTATAATTTGACATCTATATATTCTATTGCGTAATTACCACCCAAAGTCCAGTTTCCTTCAGCTACCATATATTTGATCCCCTTTACCCACTTCACCCTCCCCTTACCCTCTTATATTTGACTCCCTTTATCCCATCTACCTCTACCCTCCTCCCCCAACCCCTACCCTCTGGCAACCACTAGTCCATTGTCAATGTCCATGAGTCTCTGTTTGTTTGTCCTGTTCATTTGTTGCTTTTAGGTTTAAATCCCACATATAACTGATATCATGTGATTTTCAACCTTTTCTTTCTGGCTTATTTCGCTTAGCATGATTATCTCGAGGTCCATCCATGTTGTCGCAAATGGCAGTATATCATCTCTTCTTATGGCTCAGGGTAATTTTTCTTAAAAAGCCAAACTGATAATGATGTTCTACCTATCTGAAATTTCTCCTAGAGAATAAAATCCAAGCTCTGTAATGTGGCGTCCAAAACCCCTTGTGCCTAACTTTCTTGACCTCTCTTCTCCCACCATGTCTTGATGCCTTCTCAGCCACTCTGTTTCCGCCATCCAGAAGTACTTATGGGTCTCAAACATATCCAGTACTTCTTGCCTTGGTTCATGACACCTCCCCTCCACCCCAGATCCAAGAGAATAAAATCCCTCCTTTATTAATCTCTACATATACTCTGGACAGATTTCTATCATGTCACCTAGTATCTTTATTTATATATACACTTTATTATATTTATTTGCTTTCAACTTTATTTCCACCTTCTGGCCTTTTAAGCATCTTGACACTAGACATAGTATCATATACACAAAGTATATGAATTGGTTAATTCAGTAAATCATGAGAATCCAGTGGAAAGGAAGTAGCAGATCTCATATATTCAAATAACAGATGTAAAGGTCAAGTTACCTCTTTAACTTTTTTATTGACTTGGTGGGCTGTAAGCTCTGCATAAGAAAAGGCCAAGTTCAACATTCATCATGGACCTCCAAGCAGCTAATACTGCAAACTGCAATTACTCATTAGTTAACAACGGACTAGTTTTCATGGAAATGTCTTCAAGGAATTGAGCACATCTACAAAAAAGCAGGTCTTCTGCTCACATAACCTACTGCTTAAATACAAGTAAATGGAAATCAGCACTGATAAGCCAGGCAGCAGTGGTAAGTCCAAGGACTTGAGGAAAGGATCTTCTGCTGCAGAGTGACTTCTTTGCCTCACATGTCACCTGTAAGCATGGAGAGCAAGCCATCTGCTTGAGGAGAGTAGTGATGAAAAAACTACTAACCTAAACCATTTCACAGTACTAAGAAACCTGGAGTACTTAGTACATTCCCACTAGGAACCTGGAAACAGAACCTTTATACTTGAACAAAGTTCTTCTGAGTGGACATGCTAATAAATGATGCTGATACATATATGCAAGAAAATAAACAAAGCAGAGTCATGTGGAGATTTCTGCCCCACCCTTCTCTCCCAAAAAAAGGAATTAAAATAAACAAGCAAAATGGAAAAAGGCCAGATTAGTAGGGAAGGAAATTCCATTGTTGTTATTTGAGATAACACTGTAAACAACAAATAATAAATCAAAACAAAGTGGAAAAACTACATAAAATGTTTTTGGCTGTATCCTCTGTACATCATAGAAACATAACAGGATATAATAGACAGACTACAAAATCTCAGGTGAACAATGGAACATTTTTAAGCTTAATGCACCCCAGCAACCCCATAGCTCTCACTCAAGTGTCTGCCCACAGCTGCTTTCCCATCTCCGCAGTGTGGGTGAAAGTTGGCAAATTTTCAGTGTTGGAGACGGAACTCTACTGTGTACTAACTTCCCACAGATTGTTCCTTACCCTGTTTGGAAAGAAGATGTAACTCTGAGTTTTAAACCATTACAAAGTACTTAGGAACTAAGGATGGATACAGAGAGGCAGTCAGCTCTTATGAGGCTCTTCAAGCATTTTGAGATCCTCCACCCTATCTGAGATTTGAGACCTTTTCACCCATCCTCTCTCGGTACATCTCCTCACTCTCTCTCTCACACACACACACGTGCGCACGCAAATGACCATATATGCAATATGTATTGAGTTCCCGTTGCACACCAGCCACTGTGCTACATATTTTCCACATTGTCTCTAATCTATACAATAACCCTGCAAGGTAGATGTCACCATTTTACGGCAACGAAAGATTAGAGTAAGTAACCTTAATTACACTACGAGAAAACTGTGAAGTTCCCAAGTTCATGCTCTCTCTCACAGTGGTTCTGAAGACCTTCACCCCAACTCCTGCCCCACCACTGGCGTAATGAGACCTCTCCCTCATGCACTTGTCCCATGGACAGAGTTAAGGTGTCAGTGTCTTAGCTAAATGGCACAACAGTGCCCCTTTGAGAGAAAGTCATTTCTGATGAGTATGTAGATAAGAGTGGGATAGAAAGAGGAAGGGAAACCTTTTTTTTTTTTGCTCCCATCTTGACTTCCGACCCGGGCGAGCTTCTTGAGCATGACCTGTGCAGGCTCACAGGGCTCTGGGCTCAAAGGGGCCCTATGCTTGGTTGAATGCTCTGTGGTCACTGTCATGAAATTCATAATTTTTGAAAAAATGGAGGGGAAGGGGGAAAAGGAGAGGTAGATGGGGGAAAATTTAAATATTTTCTTCAATTAAAATTAATTAATTAGGAAAAAATAAATAAAAGTAATTGAGGTAATAAAAAAAAAAAAAAAGAAAACATGATCCTGCTTTTTCATTTTGCACTGGGCCCCACATACCATATAGCCAATACTGCTTTTTCCTCTTCAGATCTAAAGTTCCACCTCATACCTTCTTTAAACAATTCATACATTGTAGGTTTCCCATCTATTTCCCTAAAGAGAGCTAGAAGTCTATCTAGTGGAGCCATTTTTTTTACTAGAACTAAAACCAGAGGTGTATGTAGACCTTCTCTACCTCTGATATGCTGCATGTCTTAGAGTCCAACTATTGCTTTTTTTCTTAAAACATATGGTGAAGGCTTATAAGCCAAATTCTATTCAAATACCACTAATATGAGTTTATTAAACAGACAAGATAAAAGTACTATAAACCTTAAATGTAGAACATTCCATTCTACTTAATAATTGCTCTAAAATATCATAAGCCTATGAGCTCTTTTGGAAATCAGTATTGAAGAACTGTCATCCTAAAACACCTGATACCCAAAGCAGAATCTTTTTTTTTTAAACCACTGGATGGTTAGATTATCCTTAAGTTGGAGGTGGGGTGGAGAAAGGAAGCTGTATGTATATAAAGACAAATATATGATCAGAGAACATAGAAGCAAAATTTTGCTCAAAATTTTAAAAATAAAATTGCTTGAGAACTGTTTTTTCTAATTGTAAAGGGGTTGTTATTAGTGACTATCTCTACTGCATAAAAGAAAGGTAAAACCAAGAAGACAATTCTGATGGAAGGGAAGAAAGATTCTTGTGCTCGACACTGAGAAACAGTTTGCAGATGAGAAAAGCCATGTAAGGGTTTTTGAAGTCTCTTTGCCTTCAAATCCTAGAGCCCTAACACTCCCACCAAAGCTGAAAGGTTTTTCATTAATATTTTCTAAGTTAGGTAAAACCCAAAAACCATTCTAGTCAATATTTATAAATCTTAGTTGTCTTATAAGAAATTGATAACAGAAATTGGTGAAAATAATTTTATTATGATTATAGAAAGAACTGAAAATTTATGATTTATCAATGAGAAAGTATATATTTCCTTAAATAAATTTATATCTTTAAAATTTTTTTTAAGGTCAGTATTTTTCTTTTTAAAATATTTACTACACTATGCTTATGATATAATATATACAATATATAATGACAGCATTTCTCCCATTCCTTCAAAATTAATTCTTGACTGGCAGTCATAACATTTTCTGTGGTCATAACAAAGGAGTGAGTTGACAGCTTCATATCCTAAATGATCATTAAATACCAAAAATAAACAAGAAGATGCTCAGGGGCTAATCTTAAAAACGTTAAGTATTAAGTGACAATCTAAGAACACAAAAAAAATTATTAATACTAGTGTCTGTTCTTGCCATTTGATAAAAATTATCCATAACTCCCTTGAATATTTTTGAAATGTACTTTAAAAACAAGTGCTAGGGCACAATATCACTGAAATCTGGATTTATTGTAGTAATATCCCTGCTGGATTTTGTTTGATAAATCAATCTGTACTTTATTGAATGTGGCTCTCCATCCTATGATAGTAAATAATATATGACATTCCTCTAAATCATTATCATTTTTTTCCTCTCTCCTCTGACATATTTTTAGGAGGAAAAAAATAAATGTTTAATATTCAGAACCTTACTGAAATGATTTGGTGTTTGTTGTCTTTTTCTGTTAGGCCATGCTTTTCTTCTGCCCCTACAGATTCCATCACATGTATTAATAATACAATATTTCTGTTTTATTCCTTTTATGCACATAAATTTGCTTCTGCCTGAAGAAATTTTTTTAACTCAACTCAGATTTCTTCCGATCTTGAAAATGTCTGGCATTTGCCCTGTTCCAGTATCTTCCTGTGATTACTGGTCTTCCTGCCATTTTCCTCCTACCTTCTTTCAGCCTCATTCTTCCTCATAATAAGCTGAGGTCCTGTCCAGACAAGACAGGTTTCTTTATGTTTATCTCCTATTATCTTCGACTCTTCTACCTACAAGTCTATCCATCAAGAACAGACTTTGCATTTACACAAAGGTTCAGAATTGCATAGTACAAAAAACATTGAAATTCCAGTTGGAAGACTGGGTTCAAATCATGAGGCAATTACGTAAATTCTCTACATAACCCTTGAGCAAACCGGTTCATTTCTTTTGGCCTCAGTTTCCTCATCTTAATATGAATAGATAGTCTACAAGACTGCTGAGACCTCTTACAAGTTTAAAATAAAGCATTTGACTTCTATCTAAATGAAGAAAGCAAAACTAATATGCACTGAATTATTTTTCCAGTAGAACTGAGGGATTTACACTACTAAACAAGCAGTGATTCACAAAGAACGTTCTGCTTTCTGTCTCATATACTATATTAATTCTCACATTATGCATTATTTAAAAGTCAAACAGTATGGTATTATCATAGCCCCTTGGTGTGCATGGATATAACATCTGAGTTATGACTATTCAGGAATAATGTAAAATTCTGACATGTAAGCAACTGTACGTTTGTGAAGCTGGTGCTTGGTGTGCTCACCCATCCTTAGCATCCAAATCCTGGTTCGGTGGTGGGCTGCTCTAATCATAATTATGATATTTGCAAATTGGAGGATCCAAGAAGGTCTTAAGATACAGCCTTCCCAGTTGTGGGGGTGCATCATAGTGGCCTCACAGATGCATTCCTTTTGAAAGAAAAGTGACAGAAGTAGCTGTCCAGACTCAAGGATTCTTGTGCAGAAATGGAGAGTGGGACACAGACAGACATCAGATGGGAAGGACTTCAGGAAGACACGGCACGGAGAGATTCCTGGTGCCGGGCAGTCCTTGTGCCGGGAAAGGTGGCACATCGCATCTTCCACGGCAATACTAAATGACAGTTGTTTTAAAGTGACAGAATATGTCAGAGTACTAGGAGGTACACAGACCCTCTTTATCTCTTCCTCTTTAGAATCTCAACAGCATTCTCATCTGTTTGCTTTCCTCACCTTCCTCTGGTCTCCCCTGCTAGGCTGCTTTTTGAGAGCAAGACTGGACATAAATGTATTATGTTGCTTCAATTTTTTCTTTTTTTTAAAGCTCACTTTAAAAAAAAAAATTATCTTCTTTTCTTTCCACTAAAAAAAAAAAAAAAAACCTCACTGTCATAAGAGATTAAGCATTTACCATTATGATGTATTTTGGAACAAATGTCAACCATTGGGCAACCATTTTTGAAGGAATTTTAATTATGTCCTATCTTACCCGGTACTGAGCGAGGTTGCACAATGGAGTCTGCGGAGTCAGAAGTGACTTTCTAAGTGCAACTGTCTCCTCTTCAATGTAAAAAATTAAAGAAGTGCAAGGCATCCCGCTTCATTTGAGTTGGTATTTTAAGGGCTGTCCTACTGCACTTCAGACTGTGTGTACTTTCCTCCCTTGCTGATAGCATTTGGCAGAAGTTTTTAATAATAATTCCAAAGAAGAAAAACCAGACTGGGCGTGTACTGCCCCTGTGAACCTCCCTGGAGAAACGCTGCTCTTTGCTCAGCAATCCATGCTGGGCACAGAGAGTCGAGGCGAGGAAAACAGCTGGGCTCCCTTCCTGGTCTCTGGAAACAAATCTGCAAAACAGACAGACGTGCGAGAGGCAGAGGGTACCTGACCACAAAGACGCTAAGAGCACAAAGAATCCTTCAGCATTCTCAGAGACAGAGAATTCTAAGGGACTCAATTTTTTTGCAGCTTGCATTTTTATGATGATAAAAAAGCTCAGCGATTATGTCACTTGAAAGCTTAAAATGAGATGAAACTGTAAATCACGTGACGGTCCCAGTCGCAAATGTTGCGCAATTCTGTGGACTCCCGTTCTAACTGGCTGAATGAAGGCAAAATGCAAAACCCAATGGGGGAGCATCATCCACTTCAGTAGCCACAGAAGAATTTTTATCTTCAAGGTGAGGAAGTCGAGCTGATCCAGGTCAGAAACGTCATTTAGGTCCTAATGATAACAACAGCAACACTGAAAACACGCCCAGCCCACCACAGTGAATTCAGCACTCACCGGTGCCAGTCTCAGCAGAAGCTCGGGTCAGGTGACATTACAGGACAGGCCCTAGAGTCAGGCCACCCTGACCCCGGAGTTATGCCCTCACCGCTACACTACACCGTTCCATCTTACAGTCAAATGTTCTACTTACAAAAGAGCATCATGTCAACACTGAAAAATCTGAATTCCCATGAATCTGAGCTCTTAAAAGGATTCAGAGTTGAACTTCTCATGGGAGAAATGCAAACATATGAAAACATCAGGTGCAGGAAGGGAATCTGCTGAGTTTAACAACTGACACACAAAATCATTTTTAAATAAGTTCCAAATAGATTGGCCTTTCCACAAGTCAGGCTAAAGAGCAGTCTGATCGCAATCTTCTAATTTACTGAAAACAGAAGTTGAATCTATTTAATTACAGTCACTTTACTAGGCCGTAGGATAATGGCAGGTCCCGAGGGGGGGAATCTCTTTCAAGAAAACACTTCTGGGAGAGACATGTGTGGTGAGCTGGCGCAAAGCCAACGCTTATCCTCTCTCTTGGCCTTTAAGCAGCAAGGAAACCGTAATTTCTATATATACCATGCATTCTTACTTATAATTCTTTTCATTAGCTCAGATAACATCTTGCTCCACAAGGAGGACTCTAATTAGTTTCATACAGTAATGATTAAATCTAGTTGGTATTGCTGAATACCCAGACACCAATTTGCTAAACTAACTAGATGCAAGGAGCTTTATATTCAGAGCAGTATGTTCACTTCCATCTAACTAGGGTGTTCCTTCCCTGCTCTTGACCTCTGAAATAGGAACAAATGTCCATGTGTTGCTAGGGTCAAAGGAATGGGTGCAGGAGGGATCTGTGTTGCCTTGTACTAACACAGTTCTACCACTGGCTCACGGTTTTTACTCTTCTCAGCTCTTTTGATCTGCAGCTGTGATACAACATGGCAAACTCATCCCTCGTGCGATCGAAAACCCAATGACTCACTGTGTCTTTGGAACTCTGAGAGACAATAAAATCAAGGAGAAACCACTAGAGATGCTTTCCTGACCCTAAGTCTTGCACACATCGTGTGGGCTTATCCCCTAGAAACTTGTGTACCTAGAGCAAACACAACAAAAAGTCAAAGCCATATCTTATGGGATTCTAAAAAACTCTCCCAAAAGCTCAGGCTCACCATAGCATAATGACATTTTCATCAGTAAATGCAGTAATACTGGTCATGTTCCACATATACTAGAAAAAAGACATAATCATTATTTTCAATGATTTTCAATGTTTTCAGCTGTTTTCAAATAGTCTTTTAGTGAACTCTATAAAGACACTCCAACTTCTTTTTTTTTTTATTTCTTCTATTTTTTTTCCCCTCACGTCAGGCTCTGTAGGGTGTATCAAGAGAATGTGTCTTGCATGCATGCGTCTATTGGATGACAGGCAGCTATTGAATTTACCCTCCATAGTCCATTAAAGATAGAACCCTCACATAATTTTGGAGTTGAACCAAAAGATCGTAAGCTGAAATGAGGCAACTGAAAACCAAATTTTGTTCTCAAGTCTCAAACAGGTTTCCAAAACATATTTGAAAACTGCTTTGCATAGCAACAGAGTCAGGAGTGTTTTCAACTCAGCCTGTAGGGAGAATCTTGCTGGGATATATTAAATAGTTACTGAATTAGAACCTACTTTTTCTTTAAAATTGCAAATATTCCTAGCAGGGCCAAGCCTGGATTTCTCATCAGGCTTTCAGAATAGTGCCAACGAGCCGTCACAGTCTTTTCAAAGGCTGTATTAAATGACTTGTGTACATCGGCAGCGTTTCTATGTTTGATCCTAGATTATGTTTTCACTAAGGTTAAGGGTTAAAGTTTTGACAGATGTGTTTGTGGTCTAATTGGCCCATTTTATCTGCCCTTTTCCCACACACATTTAGTATTTGATACTCAAATTTGTGAAATATCTCAGTTTCGATACCAAGAAATGAAGGATGGAAGAAATGTGGCTGAGTGCTCAGCTGGGTGTCTGTTTTACTTTCAGAGTCCGTATGAAATCCATGGCAGGATCTGTCTGAGGGGAAATAGGATCGTTTCATTCTGTGTCACCATTTCATTTCAACTGGGTTGTAGTTTCTTTTTCTTTTATTTTTCCTTAAGCTTTTACAGGACTTTCCGCTTTCTCCTTTTTTTTTTTTCTTCTCATTGCCACAGCTTGACTTTGCTATTTGCAATAAACCAAAGAAGAAGCTGAAGGAGACTGTGTCTCTGGACTCAGACCTCTTAGCACAACAGCAATTATGCAAATACATAAGTTAGCATCCTTGACTTTCTAGCTGAGGGGGTCAATGGGTCAATTTGATTAATTGCTAAGAGATGGCGAGCTTCCTGGTAATGACAGTTAGTTGCTTAAACCTCAGCCAGCACCATGCTATGCACAAGAGGGCAGGGGAAGTCCCTAAAATTTTACTTAGCTGTAGCCTAATCATTGTGTCAGATGCATCAGAGGCAGGGTGAAATAAAAAAATGAGCATATGTTCTCCTCACTGGGAGGACATATTAATCTAAATCACTGGGATAGCCACAATGATATGAAGAGCAGGATATATTTCAAAATTATAGGGTACATTTCACGGATACATTTCAGAACGATAGGATAAGTGTTAGAAGAAAAATACACACGCGTGCTTTACATGGAGAACTCTGGGACGTATTAATTTGCCATTCAGATGACACTGAAACTCAGAGTAGTTAAGTAAATTGCCCAAGATCACACAGCAGAATGGGAACTTGAAAACAGTCTGTCTGACTCAAAACAAGGCTTCCCTTTCAAATCTGTCAAAGCCTTTCAAATTTTTCACAGAATTGCAGCCATGTTCATTTCTGGCTTTGTAACTTTAATGCTTAAAGAAAAATACTAACTCTTTGCACTCAAGTTGCGGGCGAAAGGCCAAGCGGGTTATATGAAATCTGTGCTTCCCCATCTGTGCTTCCTCATCTAGCAAAGCCAAGAGTCAGCTTCTACCCATCTCCCTCATGTTCCACTTTGCCAGCTCCTTCGCATTCTCCGGTCCCTATCTCGTTTCCCCAGCTTGGCCCGTCCAGACTTAAATAAACAATTATTCCACTATTTTTTATAAAGTGGCAGAAAACAGAAGCAAAAAATTGACATCGTCGGTCATTTCTTATTCCTATATGTAAATCTGTGCTACAAAAGTATGGTGATCTGTAAGTCTAATTATTTTTTTAAGACTTTCTCTAAAACAGCATATGGAACCTATTACAGTACTCACTGATCCCTCCCTTTGCTTCTGCTCTGGGGGGTGATGGGTTTATGATTTACAGCTCTGGTGAGTGAAGTCTTGGGTTCATTGCTCCTATTTGATTGTGGTTGACACTGATTCTAGATACCAGCAAGATTTAATTGTTTCTTGTGGACTGAAAACTGATTTACACACTAGTGAAGCTTAAGCACAGAATCACGATTTCCATCCATTTCTTTACTTCAGTCTAGACAAAAAGAAAGTGTAGGGTTTTATTTTTTTATCCTTTTGTGTGTCCTGAAAAGGAATTCCAAGCTAGTGACTTTATAAGTATAACATCATGAAAAGGATGAAGTACAGTGAAATCAGGTCCAAATAATTTTTGAGGTCTTACCTGAGAAATAAGCGCATTGATTAAGTCAGCCTAGAAATCTGTCAACAGGCTGCCTGGGTGAAGGTTGATTAAATCTCTCTCCCTCTCTGTTTCCTTGCCACAGACCTCCAAAGTTGTTTAGATTCTACTCCAGTTCCTCCTGGACCAATTAGTCAAAAATAAATTCTGTATTCTCCAAATTAAAATCTGGCAACACTAGCTTTCCATGTATAACAGGCTGTCATAGCTGGTCTCACATAACCAAAAAGGAAATTGCAATAGAAAGGCAGGACTTTGGGTACACTCAAGCAACACGTTAGCAGTGACATCAATTTTAAATGTACGAGTCTCTGGTGCTTCAGTGTGAGCCACTGAGC
>JAQQSQ010001120.1:0-13111 GCA_028627145.1 Eidolon dupreanum
CCCCCCCCAGTCTCCTCTGCCATCAAGCCACCCCTCTTCTGCACGTGGTCACGTTTCCGAAGTCAGGTTCCGTCTTGTACTCCACGCACACGCTCGATGAGGTTGGCTTCCTCCCAGAAAGTCAGGACTCGGTGTCTTCCTATAAACGGCATCTATGAACTCAAGGAAATGTGCCATTTCCGCGTGTATTTGTTTTGTTTGTGTAGCTCGTCTGTTGATAACTTAAGGGCAGGAGGCATAGCTTGAATTTTTCCGCGTTCCCTCTCACGCTCTACATAATAAATGGTCGTAGGGCACATGAGTGTTTGTCAAAAGGCAGACTTAGGGTCCGCTCTCCCAGGTGTGGGGCGCCCCCACTGTCACACCCACTAGCGACGAGGGCCGCTGATGACAAGGTCTTAGTGGGGCTCGAAGGGATAGTTTTGCTTTGAGACAGTGGGCCTCGCTAGGAGGGTGACGGGCCTCCCCCAGAGAGGTGGGGACCGGCAGTGGCACCCCCAAAGCTGCGGTCGCCTTTCAGTGGTGCGGCTCTTCCCACGACGGCTGGTGTCGAGCCACCCGAGCGAGGTCGCTGGACTGGGAAGAGGGGCCCTCACAGAGCACACACACTCCCTCTCCCCCACACCTGTCCCCTCCCACACGGGCGCCCCACATCCCACGTTAACCGACAGGTGTCACCTGAGAGAAGCCACACGTCTGTCCCGTGCAAACGCGCTGAGATCCTCCGTAAAACCAGAGTCGTCGGGAAGGTGGGCGAAAGGGGCCGGAAGGGCAGGCGGGAATGCGTTTGGTCCCTTCCCGCTCAGCCGCTGGCGTGTCACCAGGCCTGCGGGCACCGGGACACGTGGCTCCTTCACAGCTTTCCTAAAGACCTGCGGGCTTACGAAGACCCTTGTTTACTTTTTGCGACCAGAACCAGTCAGCCAAAGAGAAGCGTCCTGCTGTCATCGTTTTGGCTTCTTTTAACCGTGTTCTCGTCTCTCCCCTGGTCCCCGCTCAATGGTGACAACAGGTGGCAGGACTGAAAGAGACACGATTCAGCGCCAGGCTGCTCGGTGGGTGTGCGGGGTCCCACACGTCGGGCTGCGATGTCCCTTGAGCTCCAGGTCATGCGGCTTCTTCTTCCCTCTTTCCTTGGGGCCGTGATGGATGCGCCGTGTTCTTTTTTGGGATGAGGGAAGGGCTGGCACCGCACTGTGCTGGCAGAGGCTCTGCCGGGCCTGAAAGAGGAACACAGACTTCACGAGTTATGTAATCGCTGCTCTCCTGCCTCTGGGAAGCCGTCCAAGGCCGGCGTGTCAGTCCCCGTGTGCGTGTCGGGGCTCGGCCTCCCCCAGAATTTCTGCGTGGTGAGGCAGGGCGGGGAAGGCAGCCGAGCTCAATGGTGCAGCTGACTGGCAGGCGACTGGGGAAGAGCTGCTCTTGCCCTGGACTCCTTCCTGCACGCCGAGCCCGAGGTGACGCCGGGCACGGGGTCTCTGGACCGCTGTGCCCCATGCGGCACCCCCAGACCTCTGTCCCCCGTGCTGCAAAACAGCCGCACTTCAGGATCTAATCATGTCCGTGGCTGATTTTCATTTCTGTGCGGTAAACTTTTTATTTAAGTGTATTTAAGTGTAGCATGCACACAGAAAAGCACACAGATCTCAAATACGCAACTCGACGAGTTGTCACAAAGCCAGTGCAGCCGGGTAACCACCCGCGGGACCGGAGGCCCCCAGGCGCGCTGGCCCGGGCGCCCCCACTCCCCAGCGGCGACCGCCGGCACCTCTCAGGAAGAGCCGTCACTGACTTTTCAGGTTCTAAATCAGAGGTCTAACTTTTTCCTTGCTGGCCCAGAAGGACTCTAACTTAGTCGTGTTTTTAAACCAGAGACCGGGGGGCTGGGGACCGTGCGTTGGGGGTATCGCTGAGTTGGGGGTCGTTTGTGTGGAGGTCGGGGCCACCCCGCCGGGCGCATGGGGGACAGGGCACGCGTCTTTCGCAAGGTCCCCATCGACACAGATACTTTGACTAAGACAACGAGCTACAGGATTCCTGGAGCCAGGTGGGCGGCTGATCACGAAGGTTCACAGTCACGGCCAGACAAGCAGCGTGTGTGTTCATTGTGCGGCGAAGCGCCTGGACGTCCCTCCTCGGGCCCAGGAACTCCCCTTCCTGGTCCTCGTCGCCCACGCCTGGCTCCTGGCGAGCTCCACACCCCCCTCCCCGAGAAGAGCAGGGTGGCTCTCGCTCCCATGGCGACATCGTCAGCTGGTGTGCTGCGTCGCCCACCGGGCGCCACCCGCGGGCGCTGGCCTCGGTGACACCCCATGCACTGTGCGAGGCTGGCGCCGTCCACACGGGCGAGGCTTCCCCGCGGGGGGTGACCCGTTCCTGGAACGGACGGAGGAATTCCACGGCCTCAGGCGGGGCCAAGCGGCTCCCAGCCGCGGCGTCCTGGGCAAGGCCACGTTCGCTGTCCTGGTGGACGTGGTTTCCTTCGGGGCCGACTGCGTCCCTGCCTCCTCCGGGCGCCCACCGGCAGGCCTCCGTGTGTGAGCCTTCTTGCTCCTGGGGGCTCCCCCGGTTCGCCCTGTTTCCCGAAGGATCTGCTCTGTCACCAGGAAAAAAAAGCGTGCTTGTTTTTTAGTTGTCGTTGCTGTTGTTGTTGTTGTTTTTGTTTTTTTGTTTTCGTTTTTTTGTGGGGAGGTACGATATTGCAGAAATCCTCTGTCTTACAGTCCATCTTGGCCAGATCTATGTCTTCGGGTATATTATTAACCATCACAGGACTTGTTTCCTTATCTAAAACTGGGCATAAAATAATACTCAGTAAAACTCAAAAGATGTCAGAATATGAAATAGTGTATGTAAAAAATATTTTACAGTCAAGAACGACCCACATATAAGTTTGTGTTTTTTAAAGCAAGGATTTGTGTGTCCAACGTTTGCACTGTCCAGCTGAGGTCTTTCAAGTCACCCTGTTTTGAGTCATGATTTAGAATTTATGCCGGTTATGTAGTTTGAAATCTAAGTCCCGGGTCCGGGATCGGGTACCACGCCCCTCCTCTCCGTCCCCTTTCCCCTTCTCGGTCAGATCCTTTCCTCTGAGTTCCCAATTCCAGCCTGCCCCAGACACTAACCTATGTGTTCGAGTTGCCTTGACGTAGAATAAACACAGAATTCTTCCTATTTTTCTAACCAAAAATGTGCTACCAATTCTATCAGTCTCAATGATAAGGCGCACTCACCTGCATGGCCTGGGTAACCAAGAATAAGCGAATGATGAGCAGGGGCCGCTTCACCCACATACGCCACCTCCCTGGGCCCTGTAGCCGAAGACGTTGTCACCGTTCGGTATTCTTAGTGGCCGTGCCAGCCCTCTCCAGCTTCCTGTTCCTCACACCTGCCTCCTCCACCTGGAAGAACAGCTAATTATTATGAAAATGTGCTTTGCTTAACAGCTAACATGTTCCATGGTTCCTGCACATCAAAACACCTGTCCGAGTCAGGCAGATGACGCTCCGTGTTTGGTAAATCTGGAATCTGAGAGTAGGAAGCATATCTGAATTACAAAAGTTTGGCACCTTCCTTGGAGCTCTGCGGACAAGTGATTAGGGAGGCGAAAAGTCCCCAGTTTCCAGAAGGCAAAAGGGGACGTGCTGATTGATACCCCATGGCAGGGTGTGGCACGAGACCGGGAGTGAGGGGCACGGGCCATCCTGTTTGCCATCGTCTGTGGCATAATATTCACGGTCATGGTTTGCTGGTCACAATTTTCTCTGCTTTCATGTCCCGAGGGTCTTTTTTTTTTTTTTTTTTAATTGCTTGAGTTTATTATTTGCAGTGATTAAAACCAGGAAAGAAATCTATCTCCAGCTTTCCCAGGCTCCCAAGTTTACCTTTGAAGATGAGCTGCAGATAAAAATCTGTCACCTTTCTTTCCAATCAAGATTTAAAAAAAAAAAAAAAAATTTCTCTTCTTTGAACACCTGTCCATTTGCGGTTGTAGTGGGTGGGACAAAGGTAATCGCTGGGGGAATGAGGCAGAGGACAAATATTTGTCGAGGGAATGAGTGAACATCAGAGGTGACATCCAGAAGGCTGAGTCATCGCCTGGAGCGTGTTGGCAGCGTCAAGGAGCGTCAAGGCCGAGTGGCAGAGGACGGTGTTCTGAAAAGCGTGCGGGTGTTGTGACGGCCCCGGTTAACTGATGCAGACCCGGTGGCATCAGTGACAGCCGGGAGGATGGCAAAGGAATGCGGGAAAGGAACAAGTGACCGCTTTTGTGCTGGTGACCGCTTTTCCTGGCTGTTTGGCAGAACTGCTGTAGAGCGATCATGGAACAATAAGAGTCGTGTTCTCTCACAGATATCCCAAAGGTATGAGGAAGAAGGAAAAAAAAACAAGAGAAAGGAGTTATCAGTCCTACTCACTTATGAAGGAAAGGACTGGCAGGATTCCGCAAATATAAACCTGTGAAAATCTCCACACAGCTCATCCCGCTGGTCAGGCTAGAGACTGCGGGCTTTTCATCGTCTGCAGTAGCTGGCGTGACAAGGCTGGTCTGCAGATGCCTGTGTCACCAGCGCTGCAGATCTCAGCATTTCCCACTTTGCCTTCTGGAAATCATCCAAAAGCAACAAGGAGAACGAAAACAAATGCATACTCTATTCTTGGCAAAATTGGAGATAGGTATAGTCTCTAGATTCCAAAGTATGTAAAAGGCCACCAAATGCAGCTGAGTTAGTAGGCAAAAGAGGGGGAAATTCAGAGAGAGGCTTTCTGGGTCACAGGACTCTGGGTTGAAGATCCAGGTGACAGCCAGGAAAAATACACTTATGGAGGGTGAGAGGCCCGTCAGGAGGGCAAAGTTTCTCCCCTGTGTGACAGGTAGTATTTTTGGTCCAAAATAGCTACTGACCCTGCCTAACGCCCTGGACCTTCTTGCTCCTTCCTGAATCTTTAGCAGGGCCATCCCTGCTAAAGATTGATCTATCCCACTCCACTGGCATCCGGCTTGGCCATGAAACTTGCTTTGGCTAATGAAATGTCACTGGAGTGACAGGTATGACTTCTGAGCAGAAGTTTTAAAGAGCCACCATATTGCTCTGCCACTTCTTGTTTCGCTCTGCCATGTCCTGGGTAGGGCTGCTTGAATAAAGAGGCTGTGTCACTGTGCCATGGTCAACCCACAGGTGAACAGCTATAAAACGAGTGAGAAATAAACCCGTGTTGTGAGCCACTGAGATGTGGGGATCATTTGTTACCGCAGCATAACTTAGCCTGAGCTGACTGATACAAATGTCTTCAACAGGAGGTGCAGCGGCTGTGAAGAGCTGGGCTTATAGCAGAAGGCTCGTTGGATCTGGCTTGGTTCAGAGCAGAAGTGACAGTTCTACCCAAAGAGTCACACAAAAGGCCATATTTGAGGAAGAAGCCTGTCTCTGCGGCAGCTGGCCTGGAAAATTATGGAGAAATGTGCTACTTTTACCATTGCTCAGAACAGGGCACTATAGGTGTTCTCTAAAGAAACAGGACTGAGGTTAGAAAATCAGGTTATAATTACTTAGAGCAAAATAGAACACAAATAAAGACTTCCCTGAATATTAGAAAAACAAAATGAAACAAACAAATAAACAACCCCCAAAATGTGTACACATGATGAAAGACTTCTTAAAACACTACGAAAACAAAAAACACCAAGTAATACAGAATGAAGCCCAACTAGACACAGAAATGGGCTAAACTCACAAATGAAAGAAAAAGACTTTCAGATTTGATCGCCGTGTTGGCAGACTCTAAGGTGGCCCCGTGACCTCTGCCTCCTGGAGTTCGTGACATTGTGTAGTGGCCCCCTCTGGAGTGTGGGAGGGAGGGGAGCCTGTGACTTGCTTCTGACCAGCAGAGTAGGGCAAAGGTGACGGAACGTTAATACCTATGATTCTGTCGTGTTACGCAAGGCTCCGTCTTGCTGGTCGACCTCCTCCGGCGACAGTCTTCACTGCCTTGACGAACTAGGCAGCCGCCTTGTAAGCCCATGTGGCCAGGAACCTCAGGCGACCCCTAAGAACTGTGGGTGGCCTCTGGGAGCCGTGGTGGGCCTCCGAGAGCTGAGGGTGGCATCCGGCCCAGCCAGCAAGAAGCTGGAACCCTCAGTCCTACAACCCCAAGGAAGCAAATTCTGCCAACAACCTAAGTGAGCTGCGAAGACCCTTCTTCCCCACTCGAGCCTCCAGCTCAGCTAACACCTGAGTGCAGCCTCGCGAGACCCCACGCCCAAGACCCAGCCAACACGCGCCTGGGCTCCCGGCCCACCTACATGCTAAAATAATACATGTTTATTGTTTCAAGCTATAATTTGTTACCTAGGAATAAAAAATTGGTGCAACTACAAAGCAAAATTCAATTCTATGCTGTATACAAGAGACGTATCTAAAAGAAAATTATTTAAATGTGTTAAAAATAAAGGAAGAGGAAAGGCCTGTTGGACAGATGCAAGAAAAAGGGAACACAGAAGCCATCAGACACGGTGGAATGCAGGACAAAAATATCGTACGAAGGCAAAGAAAAAAATGCAAAGCGTACGATTCAAAATACAGCTATAACAATAATGATTTGTAAATACCAAACAACATCGTGGCAGCATTTGTAAAGCAGAAATAATAGAAAACACAAAGAAAATTTGGAAGAAAAAATACCAGTAGTAGATTTGTTTTCTTTTGGTTCATAAGAGATCAAGGATCCAAAAAATGTGAAAAGATATAGAAGACGTAAATAATATCATTAATAAATAAATAGTTCTGTAACGTAGGTGCCAAGCTTCCTCTCCCCATCCAGAGAACATATCTTCATTTTAAGTGTCCCTGAACCAATACCTTATATCCGCCCACAAAGGAAACCTCAGCAAATTCCCAAAAGTTAAAATAGTGTAGACAGAACTCTCTGATTACACTGAAAACAACCCAGAAGTGAATAACAATAAAAGCCCCTACTACCAGGAAATGAAAAAGCGGAAAACAAACAAACCAATAAAATCTGCAACTCTGGGATCAAAGAGGAAATGAAAACTGAAATAGAGAAAACAAAATTGAATATACAAGGAATAGAAAACCCATATATCAGAACATATGGGATATAGCTAAAGTAATTTTTAGAGGGAAACTTCATAGCCCTATATGCTTATATCAATAAGCAAAGAGTGGAAACAAATCAAGCATCTTAAGAACAACATAATATACTGCGACATGCAAAAGGAAGAAGGATAAAAATGAAAGCAGAAATCAACAAATTAGAAAACAGAAAAACAGCAGCAAATGTAAACACATTCAAAATAAGTCTTTGGAAAATACAATAAAATAGACAAACTGAGAGCTGAACAATTAGTTCACAGGAAAGGAAATAGACAGTCTTTAATATATTCTGAAAAGGTGTCCCACCCACCCCTGCTATCAGAGAAATGTAAATAAAACCACACCTAAGTACCATTTTTTAGTTATCTGATTGGCAAACATCCAAACACTTGATGACACATGGTGTGTCCATGCCCGAGGAAAAGAAGCTCTAACAGTTTTAATGGATGTGAAAAATTGTACCATCTCTGTAGGGGAGAATTTGAAAATATCTAACAAAACGACAACTCCATAAACCTTGCCAATCCACTTCCAGGATTTCATCCCGCAGATCTGTTCGTACGAGGATGGACAAGTTTATTCCTTGAGGTATTGCTTGTCATAGCAAAAGATTAGAAAAATCCTAAGTGCCCATGGTGTAGTAAGCTATAATCAGCTTTGTAACACTATACTATGCAGCTGCAAACCAGAGGAAGTTATTTATGTGCTGGAATGAAAAGATCTCCAAGATATAAAGTTAAGTGAAAAAAGCAAGGTAAAGAACGATGTGTAGAATATATTATCATTGATATAAAAATGGTGGACTAAGTGGAAAAGAATATAGATCTGTAATTTCTTGCGTGAGCATTAAAATATTCTAAAAACAAAACAAAAAAATTCTCAAGAACCTAATCCTTGTTTGGGAGGGTTAGGGCCTAGGTCGATGGGAATGTACACATTTTTATACCTTTTTGTTTTGACCCATGTAAAAATACTGTCTAGTCGGAAGTTATTTAAGTAATTTTTATAAAATGTGTTATCGTTCATATATAAAAGTACAATTGATTTTTGTGTGTGGCTCTCACGTCCTGTCCTGCGACCCTGATGAACTCATTTATTAGTTTTAAAAGTTTATTTGTAGACCTCTTGGGATTTTCTATAGAGACAGTCATGTCATCTGAAACAGGGACAGTTTTATTTTGTTCCTTTCCATCCTGTTTGGCTTGTATTTCTTGTTCTGCCTTTTCGCAGTGGCTAGAACATTCCCTGCCGTGTTGAGTAGGGGTAGCGACAACGGGCGTCCCTGCTTTGTGCCCAGTCTCAGGGGAAAAGAATTTGGTTTTCAGCACTAAGTCTGATGTTAGCTGCTGGGATTTCGGAGATGCCCTTTACCAAGATGGGTGAGTTCTGCTCATTCCTTATGTGCTGACAGTTTGTGGGTTTTTCAAAATCATCAATAAGCATTGGATTTCGTCCAGTACTTTCCCCCGTAGCAATGGATATGACGGTGTGACTTTTCTTCTTTAACCTGGGTTATGTGGATTGTTTTTTTAAATGTTAAGCCAGTCTTGCAGACCAGGAATAAATCACACTTGGTCACAGTATATAATTCTTTTTATACACTGCTAGGTTGAATTTGCAAATCTTTTTTAAAGATTTCCGCATCTGCTCTTATAAGAGATATTGACCTGTAGTTTTTTGTACTATTTTTAATTTTGATTATGTACTAGCCTCCTAAAATAAGTTAGAAAGTGTTCTCTCCTCTATTCTCTGGAAGAGGTAGTATAAAATTGGTATTAATTCTTCTTTAAGTGTTTTGTAGAATTCTTAGGTGGGGACCTCATGGAGATTTCTTTTTCTGGAGTTTTTTTCATTATAAATTCAATTTCTTTGATGGTATGAGATAATTCAGATTACCTGTTCTTGTTTGAATTTTAGTACTTTCCCTTTTCGAGAAGTTGATCTGCTTCTTCTAAATTGTCTATTTTATAAGCATAAAGTTGTTCATAGTAATCCCTTCGTTTTCTTTTAATGGCTGAAGGCTCTATAGTGATATCGTCTGTTTCATTTCTAAAATTGGTGATTTACGTCTCTTCTTTTAATCTTCGTTTTTTTGAACACTTTATTTTGATGCCATCGTCTGTAAAACAAGATGACAGTATTACTTTCCAGTTGCTGCTGTGACAAATCAGCACACATTTAGCGGCTTAAAACACCCCACGTTATTATCTTACTGTCCTGGAGGGCAGAAATCAAGGTGTCAGCGAGACAGGGTCAGTTTCTGGAGCCTTGGGGGGGTGGTGGTGGTGGGGTGTCTGTGTTTTCTCACCTTTTCCAGCTTCCCACATGCCTTGGCTCACAGCCGCGTCCGTCTCCACAGCCAGCTGGGCTGGCCGGGTCTCTCCCACACGGCATCATCCGACCTCCCCTGCCGCATCCCTCTCCCACACTTACGGACGCTTGTGATCACGCCGTGTTAAATCTCCCTGTGTTAAAACTAGCCGATTGCCAACCTTAGTTCCATCCACAGCCCTGATTTCCTCTTGCCACGTAGCCTCCGGAGGTTTCAGGGATTAAGGTGTAGACGTGTTGGGGGGACATCGATCTTCCTACCACAAAAATATATATATATTTAAGAGTGTTTTGCACATTTAAATGCACTCACTTAATATTTATGGCGCATCAGCCGGGTAAGGCACAAGACGCTCACGACGGCCCCTGAGCTCTCTCTGCCGCCGAGAGCTCGCGGCTCCACCCGGGAGCATTCGGTCTCGACCGTGAACCTCGCACGTCCGTCACCCGGGCTGCTGGGCCATCCGAGATCTTCACCTCCGCTGGGCTTTTCCACACGTGCAGGGCACAGAACGTGTTTGTTGCTCCTAGATGGTCACCTCCTGGCGCCTTCTTCTGCTTGGCCAGCAAAGCCTGTCCCTCCGTCCTGCACCAGGCCCCTGGCCCCCGACCGCCACTGTAGGTGCCTGTGTCGCCGTAGGACATCGGAACACCCTATCTTATCATTTCTGAGTTTTTTATCTTCTTTACAACCCCAGTGCTTGGCACGGTGTCTGGAACGAAGTGAGCTCTACAGTAATATAATCTTTTTTTGAACAACTCTTGAATCCTAAAGTTTTGCATTCAACCTTTTCTTTCTTTTCTTTGTTCTCTCCCTTAGGGGTTCTCTCCATATAGTCAACTGTCTGCTCTGTGCCTGAGACTAAAACATCGCGACTCGCAAGGTTCTGGTCCCGAGGGTGCTGGCGTCTGCTGGATGGACCCCTCTCCCCTGCGTCCTTTAAGTGACATCCAACTTGCCGTGTTCAAAATAGAACGTGTTGTTTCTCTGCCAGAGAAACCTTACTGGTGCATCCTCGCCCTCCACTTCAACGAGAGGCCTGGGGTGGGCAGGATCACGACCCCTCCCCACCACATGCCCACGGCCGGACCCCTGGAACCATGAGCGTGTCACCCTATGTGGCCGGAGGGACTCTGCAGATGTGAGTAAATGAAGGCATTTGAGATGGGAGATCGTCCTGGGTTCTCCAGGCGGGCAGCGTATCATCAACAGAATCTCGATAAGAGGGAGGCAGGGGGGTCAAGGTCGGAGGAGGAGATGCTACGATGGAATCAGAAGTCGGGGTGACGTGGGGCCTGAACATCAAGGAATGAGGGAAGCCTCCAGAAGCTGGAGAAGGCTGGCACGCCCCGGCCGGAGGGGAGGCAGCCCCCCCGACCCAGGTCGGGCCTCCGGCCTCCAGGCAAGAACCTGGTGTAGCTTTAAGCCACTTAGTTTGCGGTTAGTGGTCCCAGCAGCAGCGGGGGACAATCCGCCCACTCGTCCGCCCTCCGCGCCCCGCGGCGCTGCCCGGGCGCCGTCTGCCACCTGCTCTGCATCTTCGCAGCGCCCTGAGTCTGCCCGCGTCAGCATCGCCCCGAACGCCGCGGCCTCCTCCCTGAGCCTGACCCGGGGCCTCGCCGTCCAGGGACACCCCGCTGGGGGCCCGCCCCCTACAATAGCTCCGGTCACCCACCGGCACCCCAGTCTTCCCGCTACTGCCGAAAATGTGAATCTAAGCTTCTCCCCACAACCCGCACTCAGCCACACGGGAGTCTGCCCACAGCGTCTGCCACCAGCCCAGAGCTGGGGGGCCCCGGAGCCACCCTTACTTCATAGCCACCGACAAGATATTCGGGGGGTCACCATAGGCGCTAGATTTGCTAGAATGACTCAGAGAACTCACAAAAGTGCTCCACTTATGAGCACAGCTTTCTTAGTAGAAGGATGCGCATCAGAAGCAGCCAACAGAGATGCAGGGGGTGGCCCCTGAGACCCGAAAGGTTCCAAAGGGGAAGGGACACGTATCCCTCCCGGTGACACTGATGTGTGACAACACATCCATGGAGTATTGCCAAAGCAGGAAGCCCACCCGAGCCTCCTGTTCGGAGCTCTTAGTGAGACTTAGCTAAGTGCGATTGAGTCACCGTCGCCGAGCTGGCCCGGTCTCCGGCCTCCCTCCCCTCCTCAGAGGCTGATGCCTCAGGCTCAAAGCTGCAGGGCTCAAAGCTCCAGCCCTCTCGTCACATGGTCTTTCCGCGTGGCCTGTCCCGTACCCCAGGACCAGGGTGTGGCTGGCCCTGCGCCAGGTCATCTCTCGTTGCCGTGAACTGTTAAGTGTCCCCGTGAGCCACTGTGCAGCACAGACTACCAGACGTGATCGGAGGGGCCTCTGTGAAGAGCCGGCAGGCCTGTCGCTCGGGAAGTCCGAAGGTTTAGATAGAGGTGACCTGCCAGGAACCCGCAACGAAGGGCAGCCAGATTCCTCGTGGCCAGACACCTTCATCGGCTTCGTACTTTGAAAACGAGATGCAGACCACGGGATAGGAGGGACATCCCTGGGCCTTCATGAGAGGCAGCCTAACGACGTGGGCATCCGGGCACCTCTGCAAGGAACGAAGGGACAAGCACACCTCCCCCCGGCACAGAGCAGACACCGACAAGATCTTTTAAAGTAATTATTGACTGATGAGAAGACAGAAGGAAAAGGAAAAACGAACGGAAAAGGTCAATGGCTTAGTCTAGAAAACTATTTACCAGACTACCAAGAAAGTACAGATTTCATAGATGAGATGTTGGGGAGAGAAAAATAAAAACAACGTTTATAAACTGAAAAGAGACGAAGAACTTTTCAAGAAAAGCAAGGGAAAAGAATAAAACTCAGGTCTCTCTTCCAGGGCTCTTGGAAGTGGAATGTTTTAATTAATAGTTTTCATTCTGGCTTCTGGATTAAGCTTAGAGTCTGAAGACTTTCTCTTTTTTTGCCTTTTTTATGAAGTTACTGTATCTAAATAGTGTGAGACAACATTACTACGAAATATTAAAGCAGAAATTGATTCTCAGAATAGACATTTTCCAGTGGGTACAACAGAGACAGGAATTAGAAATGCGCGTCCATGAACACAATGCTGATTCGATATTCTAGATCTCCTACCGGCTTATGGGAAGCGTGTACACAATGTCGAATAAGACTTTCAGACGATACTGTCTTTACAAAGGAATTTTAATGCAATTTCTACTTCTTCTTCCTGTTACTTCAAACACAGGCAGGAAGATCTCAGATTCTTTTGCTACAATCATGGTTATGTTATTTGATTCTATACCTGTGTAGAATTAAAAATATATAACTATGGAGTACATGGGTGGTAAAAGGGGATAGATGTCCCTTTTTATGTGACTTTGGATTTAGAGAAAACAAAATCAGGACGAATGGTCTCAGATTTTTCTTCCTCTGGTAATAAGTGTAAGCGTCTGACAAGAGATTATATGGTACAGATGTTATAACACGAGGAATACAAATCTATCATTTTCTCCTGTCTTACTCGGAGTTAAGGGGTTTTTATTTTTAAAATATATATATTTTTTTCTGTATAATTAATAGTTCAAAGAAAATGGTCATATCTTAACAAAGAATTTAAGAAATCCCCTTATAACTCAGACCTAGCTTGGGTAACTACAAATACAC
>JAQQSQ010001121.1:0-13109 GCA_028627145.1 Eidolon dupreanum
GATGACACAGACACAGCCACACACCGGGGCCTGGGCCTGAAGGTCAGGCGCCCGCCCACTGCCCACCTCTGGTGGCACCTGGGGACGCGGGCTCGGGGGCTGGGGAAGCAGTCCGGGGGGCTGGGCCCTGAGCTGACAGCCGTCCCCCGCCCCCGCCCACTGCGGAGGGCAGCACAGCGGTGTGACCGTGCAGGCCTCCGGTCCCTCGGCACGCTCCTGTCAGGCCTGGGTTTTGGTCGATGACACACCCCCACTGTCACAGAGTGAGAAAAGCTTCTCCGTGGGAAGCACCTGTAGCTCCTGCTCCCTGACAGAGAAGATGTGTCAGGTCAGAGTCATGAGATGGACCAGTCCGGGAAGAGAAGCTATGAATAACTTTACAGCCTGGGCTGCACTCAGCTACTTGGTTTCTGGAAAAACTGAACAGATTTAGAACAATAAACTGTCTTGATGCCAGTTGTGCCAGAGGCCTGGAAACGGTGTGATTCGGGGGGCCCTTCGCGTGCTCTTTAGACGTACTTCTAAGAATACAAAGAAAATGTAGACATAAAATAAACGACTTCATTTAACCAAAATACTGAAGCGAGAGAAGGCTAATTAAAGTGGTTCTTGCCTTGTTCTGAACTATTTACTTAATAAATATCTCTGGTGATGCTGAGGTTAGCTTTTATTTTTACTAGCAGACACACACTGGAATCGGAGCGTGTCCGTCTGGGACAGTCTGGGACGGCGGGTATCAGGCGTCAGGGGAGGAGCAGCGTGGGGGCGATGGCAGGGCCGTGTCTGCCAGCGTCAGGCAACAGGACAGCGTCCCCTGCTGCAGACAGCCCTGCTCTGCAGAAGCCAGGAGGCCGGGGGCGAGTGCAGCAGCCAAGCCAGCCCACGACTCATCGACACACTTATTATTAGCTAAAAACGCAGGACTCCCGTTAGCCTCACTGAATGTTTATTCCAACCTGAAGTTTCAGAATCCCTCAGCAGTCTGATGGCAGGTGACTGTGTCCCCAGGGAGTAGAACTGCAGGCCAGCAGCCAGGACAAGATGTCCAGACAGCCCGACGACCGTTGCCCGGCCCTTCCCCCAAGCCCTGCCCCAGGCACAGGCTGTCCCCGCCAGGTGCTGAGCCCCGGTGACGTCCTCCCTAGCCTCGCCGGGCTCCCCCAGGCACCTGCCCAGGGCACCAGAAGGGCGGCCGTGGCATTTTCCAAGCTGCGAGAACTATCCTGGGGCGGAAACAGCACCCAGCGGCTGACAGCCCCGCGGATGGAGAAGCCTGTGATCCCAGCACCGGGGGACCAGCCTGGACATCTGGGCCCGTGGGTCTTCATGACAGACTCGTGGCGGAATGGGGCGCAAGCCATCACCGGCCCCGTGACCAAGGCAGGGCGCGTGCCACCTCGGGCCCTCTGACAGGACGGGGTGCACGCCACCACAGGCCCCATGACATGAGAGGCTGCCCTCCGCAGACGACAGCTACAATTCTCAACACCTTCACTCCACAGCCTAGCTGAGCCCTGAATGTCACAAAAAAGCAGAGAAGCAAAGATATGAAGATGCCGGGGTGGCCCCGAGGCCCTGGATGTGTGGGGGGCATGCTGGGGAGGCCGGCCAGTGCTGGGGACGTAGGCCAGCGCTGGGGACGTTGGAGGCAGCAGGCCCGACTGCACGGGACCTTCCAGGCCATGAGAAGACCCTAGGCTTAAACGTCGGGGCAACCGAAACTTCCAGAAGGTTAACTGCCTCCTGACACAGGCTAGTACCATTAAACTTCCACGAAAGTAAACCACAGTCGTGCGTCCACAACAGATTAAATGAAACCCCGCTTCTTAGCGGGGTCCCCGAGGCCCCGCCCCTCCTCCCCAGGCTGCTCCTGCCCCAGGGCTCTGGGACCTCTGGGTGTCTGCTCCATCTCCCAGACTATTTTCCCGAGACCCCCCATACGCACCCCGCAACATTCTCTCTCTGAGGTGATGGCGTCTTCTCATCTCTCAGTTGTTTAAATGTCACTCCTCAGAGCCCTGGCCCGGCACAGTCGACCCCGCTCACCCCCACACGGCGCCCACCGTGTCCTTTCCGGTGGGCATCACACTGCGTCCAGTGCCCTCCCCATGTCCCACTGGACCGAGAGCTTTCAGAGAGCAGCAAACATGTCTGTTTTGTTCATGACTGTCAGGATTTGATTAATGCGATGAATGAATACAAAAAACAAGTACTATATAATCAACAAAACGAAAAGCTGGTTCTGTGAAAAGATCAACTAAATTGATGAGCCTTTAGCTAGACTGCCTGAAAAAAAAACAGACTTAAATAATTAAAATAGGTCATGTGTCTATGGCCAAGCCCTGAACAAGCCCAATCCCATCTGATCTCGGAAGCTAAGCAGGGTCGGGCCTGGTTAGTACCTGGATGGGAGACCACCTAGGAAGACCAGGTGCTATAGGTGTAAAAAAAAAAAAAAAAAAAAAAAATAAGGGACTGTAAGCTGACAAGGTTCTTGCAGTCTGTGAGGCTAATCAAGGGTCGCCTTGCCAAATAAATAAATAAATAGATAGATAGATAGATAAATTTGGGCATGAAAGAACAGATATTAGACCTTACGAAATAAAAAGGGTTACAGAAAAATACTGATCAACTGTATGCCAACAAATAACTTAGATGAAATGAACAAATAACTAAAAGAGTTAACAAGAAATAAAAAATCAGCAGCTGTATAACAAATAAAGAGATTGAACTTGTAATTAAAAAGTTTCCCATGAAGAAAAGTCCAGGTCCACATGTATTCAAACATTCAAAGAAAAAATACCAATCCTTTACAAACTCTTCCAAAATTTAAGAGAGGAATACTTCCCAACTTATCCTATGAGACCAGTATTATGCTGATGCCAAAACTAGACATTACAAGAAAAGAGAGCTACAGACCACATCCCTCCCTTATGAATGTAGATGCAGAAATCTTAAAAAAAAAAACAAAAAACTAGCAAACCGAATCCAGCAACATACAAGGATTATATACCACAAACAACAGAGATTTATCCCAAGACAGCAAAGTTGGTTTATCAACTAAAAATCAACAAATATAATATGCTATATTAACATAATAAAGGAAAAAAATCACATAATGACAACACTCAACACTTGATTGTAAAATACTAAACAAACTAGGGATAAAAAGGAACTTCTTCAACTTGGTAAGGGCCATCAACAAATAACCCAAAGCTTCATCACACTTGATGCTGACAGACTACACGCTTTGTCCCTAAGATCAGGACCAAGACAAGGATGTCCACTCTCTCCACTTGTATCCAACATTATACTGGAGGTTCTGGCCAGGGCGATTTGGCAAGAAAATGAAACGAAAGGCATCCAAAGTAGAAAGCAAGAAGTAAAAGTATCTCTATTTGCAGATAATATGATTTTGTATATAGAAAATTCTAAGGAATTCCCTAAAAAATTATTAGAACTAATAAACAAGTTTAGCAAGGTTGCAGGATACAAGATAAATATACAAAAATCAATTGTATTTCTATACATTAGTAATGAACATTCCAAAGATGAAACTAACAATGAAAATAATCCTAATTACGATATATGTGTGTGTGTGTGTATATTTTTAAAAGAAGTGTTAAGACTTGTATACTGGAAATCACAAAACAACATTGTTGAAAATAAATTAAAGATCTAAGTAAATAGAAAAACATATCATGTTCATGGATCGAAAGATTTAATATTGTTTAGATGACAATATTACCTAAATTGATCTACAGAGTCAATATGATTCCCATCAAATCCCAGCTTCAGCAATCTAGACAGTGCGGTACCAGCATAAGAAAAGGTGAAACTGACATAAGGACAGAAGGAATAGAATCGAGAATCCAAAATTAATCCTTATGTTTACGGTCAATGATTTCAACAAGAATGCCAAGACTGAAATGAAATGAAATGAAATGAAATGAAATGAAATGAAATGAAATGACAGTCTTTTCAATAAATGGTGCTGGAACAACTGGATATTTATATCTAAAGGAATAAATTTGGATCTATATCTCATTTCATATACACAAACTAATTCGAAGTAGACCACAGGCCTAATGTATAGTAAAGCTACAAACTCCTAAAAAAACAGAGAGGAATAAATCTTGCAAAATTATGTTAGGCAAAGCCTTCTCTGATGAACCACTAAAAGCACAAACAACGTAAGAATAATAAACTGGATTTCTCAAAATTAAAAACATTTGTGCTTCAAAGGACACCATCGAGAAAGTAAAGACAATTACAGAATGGAAGAATATACTTGCAAATCATATATCATGTATCTCTTTTGCAGACTGGTATCTAGAACTCATAAAGAAATCTTACAATTCAGTAATAAAAAGACAACTAAGCCAATCAAAACATGGGCAAGAGAAGTGAACAAGCATTTCTCCAAACATGTAGAAATGGCCAGTAAGTACATGAAAAGATGCTCAGCGTCACTAGCCCTTAGGGAAATGCAAATCAAAACCACACTGTGATCCTGTTTCATACTAACTAGAAAGAGTAAAATTAAAAAGACAGATGATAACAGGTGTTGACGAGGACATGGAGAAACTGGAACCCACACCCACTGCTTGTAGGAACATAAAATGGTGTAGCTGGTTTGGAAAACAGTCTAGTAATTCCTCAAAAAGTTCAGGATAGAATTAACATATGACCCAGCATTTCCACTCCTAGGGGGATATCAAGAGAACTGAAAACGTGTCTCCCCCAAACCTTGTACACAAGTGTCAAGGCAGCATTATTCACAAAAGCCCAAAGTGGAAGCAATCCAAATGCCCGTCCACAGATGAACAGGTAAAGGATGTGTCCACGTGATGAGCTGTGAAAAGGAACGAGGTTCTGATGCGAGCCACGACACGGATGAGGACATGACACTACGGGAAGCAGGCTAGTCACAAAAGACCACATGCTGGGTGACTCCATTTAGAGAATGTCCAGAACAGGCGAATCTACGGGCAGAGAAAGCAGGGCAGTGGCTGTCGGGGACTGAGGCGGGTGTGGGGGACAGGAACAAGGAAGCACTGCTTAACGGGCACGTTTCTTTGGGGGAGACGAAAATGTTCTAAAATTATAGTATGATGACCGGGAGCATGACGCTGTGAATATACTAAAAAAAATGGAATTCTACATTTTAAATGGGCGAATTGTATGGTATGCAAATTATATCTCACTCAGCTGTTTTTAAAAAATAACAGGTGATACAATGATGTTTTAGGTGCTTACCATTATGTTCACATAATGACATTTTCCTAAATACTTATTTGCTCCATTGTGAAAACTGGATTGAGGTATAAACGAGGGGAAAATACGGGAGGACTTATCTTTGGGGACGCGGGTAGCTGGGCAGCGATATTTAATCCACATGTGCTGAATCTATGTGACGAGGAATTCGCTTGCAGTTTGGAGGGACAGCGAACTGCGTTGCGTGTCCTTATTAAGGCGCAGTCGCCTGCAGACGTCTAAACTGTGACATGCAAGCCCAACCTCCCCTCGAAGGCTGCTCTGCTGCAGGCCGGTGACAGCCACACCACGCCAAGGACGGGGCTCAGTGGAGGAAGCCACACACTCACGTCGCTCAGCGCCGGAAGCGCCAGCTGCTCGAAGGACATCAGGTCCACCACGTACTGGCCCACGTGGCAGCCCCGGGCTCCCGGCGGCGGCTCCAGCCTGGGGGAGAAGACGGCGAGGCTCGCTCAAAGGCCCCGCACTGGTTTCTGGGTTCCGGCCGCCCCATGGACCCCCCGCTAAACCACCCGTGAAACCACCCCCACAGGGCGTGGGTGCGAGGCTGACCCGGGCCCACGCTCGCTCCCGTGCACAGGGCGACCGCCTGGCGGTCACCTCGGCGGGGCCCACCCCGAAGCTCCGGGAGCTGGTGCCCCGACTATCTTTGAAAAGTGGCCCGAGAACCAGAGAAGAGCTTATCACTCAACGGAATACGCTGTGAGTGAAATACGAGACTTTTCTACTGTTTTGCACGTGATGGTTTCAATCTCCATTTTCTTTCCCTGAGAAATCCATGGAGGCCTAGGACCCTTCAGGACAGAAGGGACCACACAGCTCGACCCTGCACCCCGGGGGAACGAAACACCGCAGAAGCAAAACCTCAGTACCCGACTCGAGATAAAGGTCCCCGCAGGCCAGACAAGGTGACGACGTCGAATCCTATTCTTCTTCCTCCCTGTCTGACTTCCTCTGTGTAAAATCCATCGACGGCCACGCCAGAGGACTTTAAAGCCGCGCTGGCTTTCTGGATCAGTGTTGTTTTTCCAACTCCTGAAAAAGGAAGAATCGTGAGGAAGCTCTCCTCTGCGGGGGCCACATGGCACCCGTGATCCCGAGAGCGGCCACCGCAGCCACCGTGGGAGACGGCTGCGGGTGGGCCTGATGAACGGTCACCTCGCTAGGTAATGCTGCTCCGGCTGTGAAAACTGTTAATTCCGAGTAGAAACAAGCATTGTAAAAATATAAGTGGTACCTTAAAGTTTACTTTAAATTCTGAAACATTATTAGTTGTGTCACATACACAATCCTGGAAGCAACTGAGTGGGATGCTGGTGATAGCAGGAGTCACTGAGGGACAGAGCTGGCCCAGAGCCTTACGCAGTTCTCCGACGTGCATGGCGGGTGTGCACCTGGGCCCTCGTGCGTTGCTGTCACGTTCCCCGATGCCACTGTTTGTGTGAGATTCGGAGGAGGAAGCCGTTAACTAAGAATGGATGTTTCATTTCGAGGACGCTTACAAGGGTTCTTGGGGAGCCCCGATGACTGTGTGGGCAGCCACGGCAGTACAGCCGACCCGTGAACAAGGCAGGGGTTGAAGTGCTGGCCCAGGTCTGCCCCTCAGTGACTGCTGCTTCGGGAAGGTCCCCGAAGCTCCTGTTTCATGCAGATAGTGGGGGGAAGCGGGGTTCAGGTAAACTGGTGCTTTTCTGAAGGGCAATTTCAATGTAAAGAGCAGGTCAGAAAGCTCCAGAATTATTTGGGTTCTGATTCTCCCACAAAGCCGACCCGGAGGCAAAGGCCCACTGGTAGGGTGGCAGATGTATCATCAAGCGAGTTGTCATCACAGGTCGCTGGAGCTTAACCCCATGGGGAATCGGAAGAGCCAAGTTTGCACGCATGGCTCGGAGTGACCCCATCCCCGGGGTGGGGAAGCAGGGTACTTGCGTCCATCTAGCATGGGTTGGAGGCTGCTCCTGAGGGACAGGAAGGGCCGCCAGACCTGTCCTGTGCACAGGCAGAGTGGGCTCCGGTGACCAGAGACAGCCCTCCAAGCTGGGTCGCAGTGGGACAGCTGGAAGTCGGGAAAAACGCTAGGTGCCAAGGAGACACAATGAGGCACTGACAGCACGTACAACAAGAAGCGATCTCTCTGAGGAGACACGGGGTCTGAACACGTGGAGAAGGTTTAGACAGCAAGCAGAGTGTTGGGTTGAGTTGGTGACAGAAACTAAATGAAAAAAAAAAAAAAAGAAGACGAGAATTCCAAAGGAGAAAAAAGTTGGGCATAAAAGGAAAAGAAATTATAGGTTACTAAAGGGCTCTTAGGTGAGTAGCTTTCACGTAGTCATGACACTAAACATTGACTACTGAGCTGATCAAAATTACGTCATCCGGCAGCAGGAGAATGGGCAGAAACAGCGAGCGGGCTTGAGGCAGGCACAGGAGGCTACACTGCAGAACGGTTTGTGTCCTTCAAGTATGTGGATGAAAACTTTTACAAAGGAGGAAATGGAAAGAAGAGCAGTGCTGGCCTCGTGGCCTCTGTCCCCACCTGCCTCCAGGATGCAGGCAGGAATAGTCACAATAACGGGTCACCTGTAATGGAAAACATGGGTGTCTTGGGACTACCCTGCTGGAAAACTGCATTTCAAATCTCAAATGAAGGTCGGACCAATCGACTCAGAAGCCAGTCCTCTGCAGTATTAGGGAGAACCTTTGGGTATTAGAAAGTTCTAAGCAGAGACTCATAGACATGGACACTAGACTAGTGGTTACCAGAGGGTGGGGTAGGGGAGGTAGATGGGGTAAAACGGGTCAAACACGTAAAACTGAAAGTTATGTAAATTACATCAAGTGAAGATATAAAGATAGATATATAGATGATATAGATAGAGATATAGATAGACATAGATATGTTCTCAAATTACCCTCTTCCTCACCGTTCCCCCAGTGCTTGGTAAAATAAAATTCCAAAGTCTGCAAAATTAAGTGTAGCCTTTGCTACTAAACATAATCATTAAAATAAAGTGGCAGAGAATTCGAGGCCCAGGGTTATAATCTTAGATATCTGAACTCACAGCTAAGGTGAACCTAAGACCCACCTTGCAAAGGGCCTGCAGAAATCACTTCTGCACTCTAAGCCCACCTTTCTCCCCCAGCCTGTCTGAGGCCACCCCCCACCTGCCCCTTCTTTCAGTCATGCCAGATCCCTGGGTAGCATCTTGGTTTTAAAAGATCACCTCCTCCAGTCTATCATTTGACCTCACACTGTCCCATTCACAGGTGAAACTCCACGGCCCAAAGGGTTGAGGGATTCGCCGGACAGGCATTAGAGGGGACATGCACAGAAACGGAGTCCCAGAGGGAGTTCCCGCAGTTACCAAGGCTTCTCAACCCAAGGCCTCACGCGTGGAGGGACTTTGGGGGTCAGTGAACTTGGATGGGAACAAGGTTCCACCTTCAGTGTCGCTGCCCTTCAGCTGACGTTCCCACTTCCTTCAGTATGAAGGTGGCCAGACCACCGCGCCAGCGCCAGCGTGATCCCAACAGAGACTGGACCCCCTTCCCGCCAGTCACGGCTGCGGCAGACCTCCCGAAGCACAGTGGGTGCCCGCCGCCCCCAAGGCCGCCGTCGCGACTGCTGCCGCGGGACCGGCCGTCCGCTGCCTCCAGACGTCCCCACGTCGCGAGCCTGCCCTCCTGACCGCAGTGGGCTTCATTTCCGGGCCCGCGTGTCCTAGGTCCCTGGGGCCCCGCTTTCTGGGAAAGGATGCGTCCGCGGGCTGCAGACCACTCAGCCTGGGGTTTAAGTTCGGGACTTCCGCGGCCGGGGCCCGGGGCCCCGCGCGCCCGCGCCCACCCCTCGGCCACCTGGGGGGCCGCCGGCGGGTCACCTGGAGGCCCCGTCCCCACGCCCACCCCGAGGGGCCGCCGGCAGGTCACCTGGAGGCCCCGTCAGGAACACGTGCCGGGCCATACCGAGGGGTCGGGGCCGCGGACGCCACGCGACTCCAGGTAGGGGTCGGGGGTCACGGCCCAGGTCCCGCCCACTGCACGGCGCGGGCCCCGCCCCCGCCGGCCGGAAGCCCCGCCCCCGCGGGCGCGCGTGCGCCTCGGCGCTCGGCCGCAGGCCGCGCATGCGCCGTCGGCGGCGGCCGGGCTCGGTCGGCCGGGGCGGTGTTGGGGGCGTGGCGGTCCCGCCGTCGCCGCGCGCAGGTGCCCCCGCCTCGGTGCGGGATCAGCGCGGGAGGTCGCGAGGAGACGTGCGTGAGGACGTCAGTTCCTAGACCCGAGCTGATCCGCGGGAGGCCGCGGGAGGCCCCGGGACCGGACCTGCGAGCCGGACCCCCCCCAGGCCGCGGGGACAGCCCTGCTGAAGGAGGGGCGTCCCGGCCGCCTTCCGCAGAGCAGCAGGCTCCGCTGCCCGTGGGGCTGTGTGCCCAGCAACCGTGGCCGCGGAGCAGACGGCCTGACCGAGCCCACCTGACGCCCGCGCCACCGCCACGGTCGGAGCTCTTGGCCTTGGGCGAGTCCAGGGCATCTGGATCTTTCGTTGCGCAAAGCTCCCCAGCAATTAACAAAGCCCACGGGGGCGAGAGCCCGGGTTTGGGCGACTTCCCATCTTCCGCCCTCTTAGCTCGGTAGCGTGAGCGTAGACGCAGCCGGAAGACCTCCCGGTGCACGCAGTTAAGTGGCTTTCCCTGCACGCAGTTAAGTGGCTTTCCCTGCACTTAGCCGCTCGACGTGTTGCACCCAGCGAAATGAAGTGGCCGTGGCCTCGGGCTAGATTTACCTGCAAACCCTCTCTGTCTAACACGTGTGGGATTTGACTTGTGATCAATCATTCTCCATCCTGGCTGAGAAAGCAATTTCAGTTAGAGCTGCACTTAATTGGTTTGTGCCCACGTGGGACTTCAAGGCCTCCCCTTAGCCTGCCATGTACACCAGTCAGATGGCCTCCGTTTCTTGCTATTTAAAAAGGAGCCATCTAAAAAAATTGAGACTTGACTACGTAGCTGTCACTGTCAGCAACGTTTGTAACGCTGCATCGCCGGTACTGCAGGGCCTTTCCCCTACGTTTATCTGTTACCTCCACGCAAACCAGAATTAACAGCTGCTGTGGCCAAATAAACCCACAGGCGTGGTTTCCAAAAGAAAGGAAAATACACAGTCATACGTATACTCTTATTTTTATCAAAAACATTTATATTAAAATGTTAATTAACGCTTTCCATCACTGAAAAGCAGTTTATATTTGCAAGGCTCATCAGAGGTTGGACTGTTTTCTTTTGATGCCATACCTGGAATTCTGGGTGCTAGCAGCAGACATCAGTTTAGGTAACTCAAGGAACACAGTCCAGATGTGGAGAATTCATGTCACAGAGAACAAAAAGACAATTCTTTCATGGTGGGAGGTTCTTTTTCCATTAGACACTATTTCTCTGGGTCATGATTAAATAGGTGTCTTCACTTTATGATCATTCATTGATCTGAGTCTTTTGATTTGCGCAGTTTCCTCTATGGGTTTCACATCAAAAACAAAGATGAAACACCTCATATTAGAGATGAACAACAAAAGAGAAGAGGACATAATCAGGAACACATTTTAAAATAAATAAGTTATTAAAGTACCGTATTGAATCTAACTTTTGCTTACTATCCAACCAAGGTAAAATTACCTAAGAGGCAGGTGATTCTGATTATTTCTTCCTACAGCACCTGGGTGCAGGCTCCCTTTGATAGGATGCAGTATGGTTCTTTGTCAGGGCAGTCTATACATGTATGTCTAAAGTCTTTACGATTCTGAAAGTCCTAAAATCTCAGTGATTTTGTTTGTTTTTCTATCTGTGATTTGCCAGGATCATCCCAGTTTTAAAACTAAGTCTCATGCCTTTGGAAGCCCCCTCAGTTCCAGGCAAACCTAGATGGTTGGCCATTCTACAGTTAAAGGACAGGAGGGTTTGAAAAGTGAAGAGCTTTTTCAGGGCAAATGCTGTGGATGATGAGAGAGAAGGAGGAAGGCTATAAGCGTGAGCTGCCACGGACAGGCTGAGAGGCACAGGGAAACCGAGCTTCTTCGGGCTTTGTGTCATTTCCTTGCGAATGCTAACACCACACAGCTGTTTTGTTCAGGTTCATGTTCGTTCCGCTCAGATCCCATCAGTGGAGAATCTATTATTTGCAAAATAATTTGACACTTGTTCTGGTTTGAATCTGGTTTGAACAATCAATCAATCAATCAATCAATCGCTGCATCTAATGAATATGCAACAGCTGATATAAATAGAGCTGGTTATTTAAAATTCTTTCCTTCTTTTCTTCCTTCCTTCCTTCCTTCCTTCCTTCCTTCCTTCCTTCCTTCCTTCCTTCTTCCTTCATTCTTCCTTCTTCCTTCTTCCTTCCTTCCTTCCTTCCTTCCTTCCTTCCTTCCTTCCTTCCTTCCTTCCTTCCTATGTTTCATTCTAGACACTGTGCACTGTAGTAAGTGGTAGAGATGAAAGATACAAAGATACCTCAGGTCCAAATTAAAAAAAATAAATAAATATCCATGACCTACAAAGTTTTCCCATTCAAAATGAAAATACCTTTTTTGAGCTCCAAGAATTACTTTCCCATCTCTTTAGATTACTTTATTGACTAAAAATTGCCATTAAGAGAGCTGGCATTGTGTTTTAGCCACCAACCTTTTAATATTTGGACATATTTAACAAATGGTGATAGCTAACACGGACTAGTGTTTACGATGTGTCAGGCTTTCTCCTCAGAGCAATATAAATTATATCATCTCCTTTAATCCTCGCAAAACTGTTTTATGTGTAAAGAAGCCAAGGTATGGAGAGGCTAGGGGACTTGGCCAAGGCTGCCACACATACACACGTGCAAATACATATCTATGTGCACGTGTGTGTGCAAGTGTGCATGTGTGTGTGCATGACTCAAACTCAGGTATTGGGGCACCAGAGTCTGTCTGATGCTGATTTTTAACTTCTATCCTGGAAACAGATCGCGGCCGATGTCACCAGGCAGGAAGGGTCCCACGAGGACTGCAGACACGACCCATTGGTGGCTCTGTCCCCTTCTAGGAAAGCCAGGATCACACCACAGCGGGCGAGAGCCCTGAAGTGGCTGTCACGTCAGTGTGAGCACAGAGGTGACAGAGGGACTTTCCCTGCCTGGCCGGAACCTCATTCTTGTCCCCGGAGCTTTCTAGAATGACAGCGGCTGTCACATACGTCCTTGTGGACCAGCTAACGGAGCCCCCCTGGGTCAACTGGTAATAGAGTGGGCTGGGCAGGCACGCTGTTTCACCCCAGAGTCACTTCGGGTGTGGGCTTGCAGGTCTTGGAGGGCCCCTGCCACTGTCCTCCTGCCGAACAAAGCGGACACACCCACCTCTCAGTCAGCTCGGTGACTTCAGAAAGTCTCTCTCCTAAGCTCAACAGCCTTTAGTCAAGGGTCATCGTCCCTCCCTATAAATCACTTGCAGGGATGCTAATCTCTTTTTAATTTGATTGAAATAAATCAGCGCAAGAATTGTTTGCACAGTGTAGCCCAGGCACAGTGGGCTGCAGGCTGCAGTGGGCCGTGCGCTCCCCCACCCTACCCCCTCCATCTCCCTCGACCTCACCCCCTCCACCAGCCATCACCCATCCATCCACCCATCCATCCATCCATCCATCCATTCACCACGGAGGTCCTGCTGACTGAAAACCAAGCAGAAGCCTCAGGAAAAATTCATCTTCCTTTCATTGCATATCTTTGACCTTCCTGGAGGAGCCATGTGCACTGATTCCTGTCCCCAGCGAGAATTTATCATCCCCTCCCAGCACTGTAACAGCTGAGAGGTG
>JAQQSQ010001122.1:0-13106 GCA_028627145.1 Eidolon dupreanum
TTCAGATGAGATTTGCGTCTTTCTTACCTGAAGTGATTCCATCTGTTTACAAAGGCGAAAGTATTGTGTATTTTGTTCTCAAATGAAAAGGAACAACAACAAAAAGACTTTACTGTGACTGACCAGCCAATGTCAACCAAATAGAACCGCCACTGCCCCGTGGACCATGTCTGGCTTGGCCTCCATACTGGGGTGCGTGCACGCCATGGAGGACATGATGGGCCCTTGGAGAGTGTATTAGATTTGCTGCTTAAATATATAGTTTTTATTACCCCTACACAACAGAAAAAGGAATTTTCACATTTTAATTATGGACTGAAACAGAGGCCTTTGCTTGTTCTGTACATCCGATAGCCATATATTTGTAGTTCAGTGATAAACAGAGGAAACTTCAAATTTACCAAAGAAAACTGCTCCACATTTTCCTGGATTTTTCTTGATGACAGGTGGCTGTCAGCAATATGCTACATATTTGAAAACATATTCGAAAAGCCAACACCTTTTAAAAAGTGGATGTTTCAAGATGGCTTTTAAGAGTGAAGAGTTAGTTAACTGCTTTTATAATTGCTTTATGGTCTGGAAAGAGCCTTTTGAATGTTGAAAGGTTTCAGAATTCTTCGAAGGATCGCTATGTGATTTTGTTGTAAAATCGTGTAAGCTATCATGCATTTTTTTCATATTTGCTCACTTACCAAAATGTGTAAAATAAATGTTGTAAACATTTTTGTTTATCCAAACATACAATTTTATTGGAATTTGGATGCATTTATTCAAAGATATGAACAATAAAACAACTGGACAATTTAGTGACAGAAGTGGACATAAAAAAATACTGCTTCGAGTTCAAAATAATGTCTTCGTAATAACTAACATTAGTCGATTGCAGATGTAACTGATCAGAACACTCCACCCCTGACTGACTGCTGTGCCCTCTCCTCCTCTGTAGTTCAGCAATGCCACCTTCTCAGTGCTGATTCCTCATCCTTCTCTACTGTTTCCCAAAACTCGCGTTTCCTTTCCTTGCCTGCCCTACTTAGGCTTCTCTCACTTTGGATGACTTCATGGAAGCTGTTGAAAGGTCATCATTGCTTCCCAATGCATCAGAGCAGTTCAAGGGGCTGATTGACAGCAATCACGGCTACCTGTCAGGGCTTCGGAATGTCTCGTGTCATGCGCATGTGCTGTAGCATGCTATAATCATTTGTTTTTCGTGAAGCTTGTCTCATTCATTCAAATTTTTGATATAAACATCTGTTGGGGACTGGCAAAATATATTTTTCCTCCTCAAAGAACCAGCCGTCCAGGAAAGAAATAGTTAACTAGAACATAGTAAGCATAGTGATAGGGAAAAACTGGGGACCATATGGCTTATCTGACCAGTTGGAGGAGATGGGAATCAAGGAAAGCTTCCAGGAGGAGGAGGATTAGCAGGAGGAAACAGAACTTTCTAGGAAGAAGCAAAGGCAGAAAAGTGACAACCAATATAGTTTTGAGAGGACTTGACCACAGTTTGCTTTTTTCTGGTAGAAAGCTGGTCAGCAGCCATGAAATCCTTGGTTTTTAGGAAGTTTTTATCACTAAACTATAAACTTCTGGTTCTCAGTCCCGGCTGTGCATCAGAATAGTCTGGGACCCAATCCCAAGACTACTGAATCACAGACTGCAAGTGGGAGGCCCAGGCACTGTTTTTTTTTTTTTTTTTTTCTTTTTAATAATATGAGTTAATTTGAGGGGCTCAGGGGCTCAGGAGTTTGTCTGTAGGGTGTCTGTTTTTAATGCTCGTTTGACATCGCAAGGCCTTCCTACATTGACGTTCGTCTATTTCAGCAGGTATTCATGGCCTCTTAAGTTAGTTACTTATGGATCTTGGTCTTTTCTGAAGTAGAAGTCAGTCCTCATATTGATACAGGGTGCTAAAGGTTCTCAGCATTGTCTTGAGCATAATGTTATTAGGCTGATTAACTGCAGGAATGGCTTTAGTCCGTGCCAAGTTGTTTAAAACTTAAATTGTTCAAAAAGGTGGATAATGAAACTCAGCAAAACCAGCTAGAGTTAAAAATTTGATGTGACCATTCATATAATGACTTCAGCTTTAAAATCTCCTGGAAATACTTTGAAATAGGGGTTGAACAAGAAAAATATTGATTTTTTGGCATATCTTCTCCAAAAACAGTAAACTTGAAGAGAGCAATATTCTATAGGTGCATATCTACTGCATGGTTGTTGGAAAATGAGCCATTAATTTATAGAGCCTTATCGATGCATATTAATTTCTTTATACTTCCATGTATATTAAAAATTGAACACATTCACAATAGGAAGTAGAAATATTCCCTCAGCTAAATGCAACTGTACTTTATAATTTGCCTCCATGTTTCTTAGTTAAACTCCAAAAATAGCTGTGTAAATGATCTTCCTAGAAATAATCCTAACTCATCTTAAATCTAGAGCTCTAGTGTTCAAGCATGCACACACACACACACATACACACATACACACACATGTACACACCAAGAGCCCTTTTTAAGTGATGGGACTTTGTGCAAAATCCAATTATTTCTAACATACAACACAAAAATTTCAGATGGAGTTCTAGTAATCCTTTCTGGTAATTAAAATAAAATGATTCACACTCAGCCTACTGTGGAATAGAAAGTAAGCTTTACAAATATTCTGCATAATTAGATTAATTGCGGGTAAGATTAGAGTAGTCATAACTGGAGAACCTATTTCATTGTGTGGCCATGGTGGCTAATTGGTGGCATATAAACAAGTCCCTTGAAAAGTGGCTGAAATAGAGGGTTTAATAAATCATGAATTACAGTTGTTAGTATTGTTGCATTGCTTTTAACTGTGATTTATGTTCATTCTCAAATCTTTTTCTGAGTCGAGAATGTAGCTGGAAACATTTAGTGTGTCTTGATTGTAAACACACTTTCGATCTCGGTGGACATATGCATACGATTTTACTTTGCTCTGTTTACCTAGAACATTGGGTAAAGATACCGTTGTGTAATGTTTAGACAATTAATTCATATTAATAAAGTCTTGCAGTAAAAGAAACTTCAAGGTCTTTAATAACTTGCCTACTGTTGCATAGACCAGAAGTCCTACATCAGGGACGTGGGAGCATTCCATCCATGACGTCGTCACAGACAGCAGGTTTCAGCTCCAGGGATGTCGAAATTGTTGCTATGATGCAATTTTATTGCTTAAGCAATTTTGCATTTTGGGGGAGGATAAGTATTCGGAAGATAAAGATTCTCTCCCTCCTGCATTTTCCTGATCTGCCTTCTGGCCCTGCACTCAATTTCAGTACTTACGGAAAATGAAACTCTTGTGCAATAATAAAATTAAAATGTAGGTGAACCAACCCTTAAACATCTCTGAGAATCACAAGCTCAGTGTATTAGCTAACACACAGTGAGAACTTTGAAAATGAATGTTTATTCGTGGACATTATTAAGGAAACATGCAAAAATTAGAAGGACAGAGATCTTGAGGAAAACTTCGTATTTTACTTCAGTTTCTTTAGTCCAAAATAATTTATGTCAATGGTCCTAGGATAGTTTCGTATTGTCTTTGTCTTCTAATTTTTGCTCTGTCCAGCATCTGGAGATACCTCGCCCATCCTTGCTCCAGCCTTTCTTAACTTTGGGAAAGAAGTGCATTTACATTTATAGCATCTTTCTGGAAAATCAGTAGCATTTACTTTTCTGGGCTAGGTATCGAGGGACTTGCAGTGTAATGCTTTATTTATAACTACCTCAATGATTTATCAGACAGACAGAACCATGGGAAGCTACATCATTTTAAAAAGTGTTAATAAATTAATAGAGTAACAGAAAGAAATCTCCAGGAAATACGCAGATTGAAGAATTCCCTTCTGAGAAGGCTGTCTTGCACTTTACTTTTCTAAGTCAATCATGACAGCTGGAGAGGTGGCTTGGATTTGCTGAGAATGAAGCAGCAGCCACTGTGCTCTGGGAGTTGGTCTGGTACCCAGGTCTCCGTCTTGTGCTTGCTGGGCGTGTCATCAACACTTCTAGAATGGATGTGCTGGTTAAGTGAGACAAGGTGGGCCAGGTGCACAGCCTTGAGTTGGGCACGTGGGAGATGCTCCAGGCAGCACAGTCGCTAAGGGTGTCACCTGTGGGACACCCATCCATGACTGCCCAGAGCACCTCACTATCCAGCCTGAGAGGCTGTTCATGCTGTAGGGACCAGTCCCACCAGGTTCGGTGTCTGAGAAGCAGGGATGGGCTGAAGTTCAAAACCCCATCCTCTCTTACCAGCGGATTCCTTCTTCCCCTGTGGGGGAGGTGGGTGAGGGTGGGAGTTCTCCCTTCCTGAGAAAGTTGAGGGAGATGCTAATAGCCCATCCCCAAGGCACTTTTTTCTGCAAGTAAATTCTGATACTAGCTGTTGAGGTTGTATCAAGCACTTGGTTGTGGCTTGGTTGCACTCTGTGATCATGCTAGGGAATTTATAAATTAAGCATGATGTAGTGGAAAAGGGCAGCATGAAATCGGAAAGGCAGGGGCTTTTTGATGCATCTGGGATGCAGTGTGAAGCTCTGTTAACTGAAATGATACTGTTTTAGTAACGGAGTCTTGAAAATTTAATAAATTGGACTGAGCTATATTAAGGAAACCAGTCACCCAGCAAGGAATGGAAGATTGACAAATCGCAGCAGGTAGAAGTTACTAGGAAAAAACAAAACCATTTGATATTTATACATCAACAAGTGCGACTGCTCATATAACCAAGGGAGATATTTTAAGTCCAGGAGAAGCTGTGATAACAGTGGACCTGTGTGGTCCACTAGCCCCTAACAGATGTTATATCTGATGTCATAACCATGTGATATTTGGAGTGATACCAGCAGCTTGCTGGCCATGCTCTGTCTACGAGTCAGCCTACGATTCTCCCCGCACTGGGTGAATTACAGTCAAGAGGGCTTGTTTCCACACCTGTTTGTGTCTGTTGTATTATCATAAATAAGTAATTTAGCTAAATAGCGACTAAATAAACAGAACGGGAGGGTGAAGGGCAAGACTTCTACTGTTTCAGTGAAAGCTACAATGAATGCTAAAAGTTCAGAAAAAAATGATAGCTGTTGGATTTGGGTACGTGAAAAAGCAGTAAAAGGTATGGTTAAAAATTCATAAGCATACGAAATTAGTCTGCATTCAATCTATTTCATAGTTTTGTTTTTTAAATTCCCTCCTCTTTGTTCAATTTAACTGAAACCAGAGTTCATAGAGAATGTGCCATGTGTCACATATCACGTGTGAGGATGATGTGGCCTCCGATCAAAGGCCCGGACCCAAAAAGGTCCTGTCCTGCCACAAAAACATGGAACATTGAGTTTATATTATGTTCTATGTTTGGAAAGAAAATTAAGGGATTTATCAATTTTGGTCAATTTTTTTTTTCATTTCAATTGTTTTTTTTGGCATTTTTTAGTAAATGTTCTTATTTTAGAATAAGTCTGGATTTACAGAATTAGTGTGGAGATAGTACAGAGAGTTCCATATGCCTCACACCCAGTTGGCCTATTATTAGCATCTTCCATTCCTGTAGTACATTTCTCACAATTAATGAATCGACATTTTTACATAATTACTAACTAAAGTCCATAGTTTTTCACATTTCCTCAGTTCTTTCCTGGTGTTGCTCTTCTGTTCCAGGACTCTATCCTGAATACCACATTGCATTTAATAGTTATGATTCCTTAGGCTCCTCTGGGCTGTGCAGTTTCTCTGAATTTCCTTGTGTTTGACGACCTTGTCAGTTTTGAGGAGTATTGGTCAGGTACTTTTTAGAATATCCCTCTAGTAGGATTTGTCTGATGTTTTTTCTCATGATTAGACTGAGATTAATGGGTTTGGGAAAGAGGACCACAGAGATAATCTGGGCCCACCATAGAATCAAATACCAGGTGCTGAAACTTACAAGTTTCCGGTGTAGCCAGTGGTTCTCACGTGCCTCGGTCTATCAGAATCACATAGGAGAGCTATTAAAGAACACACGGGAGCCCAGGGCCATTGAAAGGGCCAAGACCTGAACACTTGTATTTTTTACCAAGTTTTTCAGGTGAATTCTGACATGACTGATGTTTGAGAAGTAAATATAAAAGTGCTGGATACAGGATAATTTTGCTCTTGATGGTGCCTGCTGTTTCTTCTTACCAAGCATCTACTCCCTACTTTAGACACAGTTCATAAAACTTATTAGAGATGCCTGCCCTCCCCAATTTTTATGGTGATCTCTGTTGAAGATTCAAGAGCAAAGCCTTACCCCAAGCCTGTCCAATCAACCAATTCCATTTGCCTGGTCTCAAAACTTGATCCAGAGCTGGAGACATGAATCAAGTTAACCTTGTTAACTAGAGTTAAACAACTCTAGTTATGTGAATGGGAAATAGGAATATAAACATTGCATCTAGCAAATTCGATGTATTGAATGTTGACCTACGAAATGCCAAGGGAAATATGACTCAGTGTTTTGTAATCAATAGTCAATGAACTGATTATCCAGTCATGGGGGAATGATAGATGGCTGTCGTTAAAGTAATTGTGTACAAAAGCCCTGTTTATGTAAGAGGAAGGTGATTCGTTTGTAGCTGAAAGGCAAATTCACATACCAAGGGATGTTTCTTGACATTTTGCTCATGTGAAGGTCAGTTATGGTAATTTATTTAAACAATTCATTGAGTATATTAAAACAAAGTAATCGCAAGTGAGGATACGCTTAAACAATTAATTTTTTTGAAATGACAAAATTATACCACACCTGTATGTCATGAGTATTACCTATCTGTTGAAATTTTCTTGATGAAGATAAATACTATTTAACAAGTGATCATCCCCTAGATTATCCATTTTGAAAAGCTAGGTTTTATATACTGTTTTATCGAAAGTACTGATGGCAAGTAGCATAGCTTACCTCATTATTATGGGCTGCTTCCTAGTTCTCAATTTTTTTGATCATTATTATTAAGAACTTGCAACTATAGAATATTTAAAAATATTTCTGTCCACTGGTGTGCAAGATTATGCATTCTTTTTATAAAGGAACATGCTGTTTTTGTTTGCTACGTGCTTATCTCATATTTCCCATTCACATGTCTCCTTGGGATAAAGCATCACGTAATAGCTACAATCAGATATATTTTGTGTGACAAGTCCAGGTCAGTCACTCATCAGTTATTTGTGAGGTTGAGTATTTTAATCTTTCTACGTCTCAGTTTTCCTATCTATAAAATAATTGACATATTCGATATTACATTTCTGATTAGGTGGATAAAAATAATATATGCAATAAGCCTAGCATATGGTACATGTTCAAATAATGGTCCCTATTTTAGAGTCTCGAATTACAGCTGTTACTTTTCCCCATCTCTGTTCCTACAAAACACTAGCATTCTCAGTTGAGGCTTAAGTTAGGAATTAAATTAACAGACAATCATCTTTAAAATGCATTATTGCTAGATACCATGTGGAAGCTGACAATTTCACATCCCAGGGTTTTCAACATCCTTTGTCTTTCTTACTGGCTTTTGAGGTGAAAGTTTTTGTCCCCTGCTTCCCCAACCCGCTGCTTTGCAATCTCATCACCGCAGCAAAACCAAAATTTGGGTGTCCTCCTGTTCCCTAGGTGTATTTGCTTTCTAAGGTTGCTGTAAAAAAAAAGTATCACAAACTGAGTAGCTTAAAAGAATAGAAATTTGTTCTCCTGAATCAATGTATCAGAAGGGCCAGCCATGTTCCCTCTGCAAGCTAAGCTCCAAGGAGAATCCTTCCTTGCGTATTCTAGCTCCAGTTGGTTGCCGACAGTCTTGGCATTTCTTGGCTTGTGGCAGTGTTTGCCAGTCTCTGCTTCCATCATCACATGGCCACCTTCCTTCCTTGTGTGTCTATCTGTGTCCACATTTCCTTCTTCTTGTAAAGATACCCACTGTTGGATTAGCTCCCACTCTAATCCAAAATGACCTCATGTTAATTTGATTACGTCTACAAAGACCCTATTTAAAAATAAGATTTTTTTTAATTCACAGGTTCTGGGTGACATTTTGCGGGACACCATTCAAGCCAGTACACCAAGGCTACAGACATATACTTCCTCCCTAGTTCTTTCTGGAAATCAGAGCTCGTCACATGCTTTGCCCTTTTGACTCCTCTGTTAGCAGCAGCGCCCATGAGAACACCCATAGTCCTGCATGAAATTCTGTAAGAAGGAGAAGGGACCAGGCTCTCCTTGTGAAGGTATCCATGGCAACTGATTAGGTAAAACATTACATGCTGTCAATCCTCCACAGGGAAACATGATCCACGAGAACATGATAAATGAAATATCAAGAGTGTTGGGGACAATGCAATCGAGGGACAAGTGACAGTTATAGAATGTTCACTGGTGTGATGATCTAAATCCGCCCATGCTTATCTCATCTCATCTCAGCATAATATTTAGCATGATCTCAATTTTACAGATGAGGAAATGGATATTGAAGTGATGTGACATCTCTATGAGCTTAACGCTGATATATGACAGAGGAGTTTTATGTCTGTCCAATGTTCTCCAACTCAAACATCCAAGTTCTTTCCTGCTCCCCAAGAATTTAGGATATCTCCTTTTCTCTCTTGTTTAACTACCCACTGAATTTTCGTCATCATTTCTTACATGACATCAGAACGGCGGAATATCCTGAAGAGAGAATGGAACAACTGTGCTTTTGCCTGCCGTTCCAAAGTGACATGTATTACCCACCCACCCATTTCTGGCTTCTGGCGGAAGACACATGTCCTCCTCACCCTCTTTGTTTCTCTACAGACCTCTTCTGACCACTACTTAAAAGTCAGACAAGATGTGTGTTTTGAGGGACAGAGGGAAAATGGGGATGGATTTGGATGTAGGAAGTGAGGAGCTGGGACCCGCACTTCCAGCTGCAGAGTGTCGTAGGCAGAAAATGGCCAGTCTTTGAAGTTAGTTGTTGAGGACCGTGTCTTCTATATGCAAATGCCCCATTAGCCGGACTGCCCATCAGGGTGGGTATCTGGATTACGGGTCACAGCCATGTTAATTTGAATCCTTGAAGAATATTGTGTTAATTAAATAATATCAATGAGGTAGCACAAAACTGAGTAGTATTCTAGAGTTGAAAAAAAAATACATTCCTTAAATCCCGACTGAGATATATATTATTTCCATTTTGAAATGAGAATTTGAGTGACTCTAATAATCGGCATGGCTTGCATAAAAACCAGTGTTTCAGACAAAAGCCAGTATTGTTTTGTTCTCTATCAACAAATAAGCAAATTGATTTAGGCTTGAAATATATTCCAGTAAACTATTCTGTATATTTATTGAATTCTAAAGTGACACAGTAATTTTAAGGTTTATTCAGTGTTTTTTTTAACTACTACTTGAATTTGCTTCAGCTCAACATTATTTGATAACCAGTTAATTCCATCCTACAGATTAACGTATCCATCCTACAGATTAACTTACTATCTCTTCTTGCTTGACAATGTGTCCATTACTTTATCTCTAACAAATTGTTCAGAGCAGCAAGTACAAAAATTTTAAAAGACGTTGTCTACGGATCAACCCCATTGTTTGTTCTCTTAGTATTAAAAAAGAATTTAATGTCTTCCAAATGATGATTTCCTTTTAAAATTCACTGGGTATAGATTTGCATGTTTTTATGCTTTTTTTCTTAGGCCCTGATATATGGAAACTAGTTGTAAAGCAAAAACAAAATTCTCGAAGTTCTGTCCTTGAACAGCATCTGGGCTAATGCTAAGCTTGGCATAACTAAATCTGCATCACAATAATTTCCAAATTAGCTGGCTATGTAATTCATGAAGTAAAAATTAACTGAACAGTATTATTAGTATTGCACAGAATGGGAAAGCTAATGGTGACCGAATTTTACTGCTTGAAGAAAATCATTGCATTTGCGTGGGCTCATAGATATGTTCAAATGTATATGAGGATGAATTTTTTCCTGTTAATTTCTAAAAATGGGTGAATGAACCCTAGCAGATTATTGAGAGGAAGTGGGTGATTAGTGGCCTCCACTGATATTTCAGATTGGTTTTATGATAGGCAGTCACCATTCAGCACAAAAAGCTCTCTCTGTGATACGGTCAATCCAGCTTTGCACTGTGCTGGACAGTCTGGTAGAGGATAATAACCCGAGTCCTCTTATGTTCAACTTTTTGAGACAAGTGTGCCTCTCCTTTAACTAGTCTACTACCTTTTTTTTCCACATTCTATAATCACCACAAATTTGAGTTATGATGACTCATTCTGGGAACTTCTATTTGAAGAGGTAGATGACAAATTCATGTGGCACATAGTTTGTCTCCTTGAACCATGTCCTAATTCAATATTTTCAAATTCTGCTCCAGATTTTCAGACTCCCTGACTCCTGCCTTAACAGGACTTAGCTGTTGCTTGTGGGGCTTTGTTTGAAATTTCATTGGAACAAAGGATTCAGTGGCCAGAAGTTCAAATGACTGTGTCTGCTCTTCTGAAATAAAAAAGGATTTATGTTTTTAAGGAAAAGAACAAGTATGAGCTTAATCTGTATTTTACTCTTTAAAACAAAGTTCTTCACCATTTAGGGTTCATGTATCTCTGAGAATTTTATATAAGTGTTAAGATATATTAGTAAAATTCACAAGTGCATAGGCATCTGATTTTTGAGAGACAATTTAAAATACTCCAAGTCTCCTGTAAGCCCTTGACCCCAAGGTAAGAACTCTTATCTAAATTTGATATTATTATTATTATTATTATTTATTATTAATAATAATACCATTAGAAAACCAGAGGCCAAAAAAAAAAAAAAAACCCTATCACTTGACTTTATACTCTTTACCAACACGACTCTGGTAGAGGTATAATTTTAAGTCTAAAACTAAAACTTTAGAAATAGTTAAGAGAAAATGTAGATATTTATAAAATATCAGAAAATCAAAGGCAGAAAGAGTATGGAAAAAAGAGTTAAAGATCGAGTCAAGATTAAAACTTCAGATTTGAAAAGAGCAAAATCATTGTGAAACTTACTATATATGACAAGTAAGAAAAGATAACTGGAAACATACCTATGATAGTGTTAATCTCTCTCCTACATAAGGAACAATCTATGAAGAAAATTGCTATTGCCACAGTAGAAAAATGAGCAAAGACCATGAATGTGCAAATTGTAAAATAAGAAATCAAAGTGGCTGTGATGGGGCGGGGGGAATATTCATTTTCCCTTGTAATCAGAACTGTGAGGTATCTTTTTGTCCTTCAGCAAACATGACCAAAAAATCTTGGTATCCAACAGAGCGCTCTGTTGTGCCCCCTGAGCCCATAAATTGACCAACCTGCCTGGAATGAAATTCTTCTATATGTTTCTGAAGCCTGAAATTGGTACAGGGCTTTAGGTGATAATCCTACCCCAAAGAATTTACTCAAGAAAATGGACAAGCGAACAAAGGTTCCCGCTGCAACCTTTTTTAATAGTGGAAAATTGGAGACAACTTAGATATTCAAAAAAGCAGATGGAGTGAATAAATTACAATGCATCAGCTAATTAGATGCAATGAAGTCATTTAAATGACATTGCATAAATGATTACTGATTTAGAAAAGGGTCAGGAGCAGATATTAATTGAAGACTCCTTGTTACAGTGTAACATAGAATTTTGTTTGCAAGTATGTGTCTGCTAAGAAATATATATATATATATATATATGAACATTTTAATATTGGTTTTCTTGAAATGATGGTGCTTTAGGTATTTTAACTATATCCTTTTTTTTTTTTTTACTTTCTCTGCTTTATTTCATTACTGTTATGATAATCAAATATGCTACATATTTTCTTCTTTTCTTTTTTAAATTTTATTTCATTATTAGTTTCAAGTATACAGTACATTGGTTAGACATTTATATAGTTTACAAAATGATCCCCCTAATTTTTCTTTCTCTCCTCTGGGTCTCTATGTCGCCATTCCATTAATGCTGACTGTATTCCTTATGCCATGCTCCCTATTCCCATGACTGTCTATCAACTATTAATTTGTACTTTAACTCCTTACCCGTTTCTCCCAGGCCCCCAATCCCCTCCCCTCTGGCCATCACCAGATTGTCCTCTATATTTATGAGTCTGTTTTTGATTAGTTTATTCTTTTTGTTTCTTAGATTCCACATGTAAGTGAAATCATATGGTATTTATCTTTCTCTGTCTGACTTATTTCACTCAGCATACTAACCTCTAAGTCCATCAACCAGGCCATTGCAAATGGTAGGATTTCATTTTTTTAATGGCTGAGTAATATTTCATTGTCTATATGAACCATAACTTTATCCCATCATCTGTTGATGGGCGATTTCCATATTTTGGCTATTGTGACTAGTGCTGCCATGAACACAGGGGTGCATAGATCTTTACGAATTATTGTTTTGATTTTTTTTTAGATAAATACACAGAAATATAATTGCTGGGTCAAAAGGAATATCCATTTTTAATTTTTTTGAGAAACCTCCAGACCGTTAGCAGTATCAGAGAGTTTACTGTCTATGTTTGCTTCTAGAAGTTTTATGGTTTTGGGTCTTATATTAATGTGTTTAATTCATTTTGAGTCTATTCTTGTATATAATATAAGAAGGTGGTCCAGTGATATCCTTTTAAAAATTATGTAGCTTATTAGTATTTTCTGATTTCTACTATAATCCCGCATTAGTGGAGTAAATTTAAAATTTAAGAAAGTTCAAATCAAATTCTAAAAATAATGCTGAAGAGGTGGACCTATGAAAAATGTACATGTTTCCGGGATGGAAAAAATTCATATCCCTTTCCTTTTTATCCTGTAAAACTTTTAATTTCACATGTAGATGGGTATATGTAATTTCATATAGTGATTTTATGAATATAATCGTAGGAATAATCTAACAGGATCCAACTCATACACGTTTAAGGAAGGAAATGGTTTGTACTGTGTTTTATAAGGATATGGTTGTGTCTCCCATAATCCAAGAGGAACATGGCTGAATCTCAGGAAATAAGTTATCCTCATGGTCCTTTTCGGGCACTTGCTGTCTTCTC
>JAQQSQ010001123.1:0-13105 GCA_028627145.1 Eidolon dupreanum
GACACATCATTGCCTTAACAGTTTTCAAAACAAAGTTTTTGGTTTGCCTGCGACTTCTAAATCTATGCTTAATCAAAGTGTGGCATAATCCTGAACATCTTATAAAGTCTTGCTATTATTATTTTTTGCTTTTAGCTTTTGTGCTTGGTGTTTTCCATTTCAATTAACTTTCTGTTGAAGTGTCATTGGATGAAAGGCATCAGAGAAACAGAAGAACCTGTTCTAAATGCAACCTTTTAGCCCCTGAGAGATTCTAATTCCATTCCTCTTATGCGAGTTTTGATTGAGGGTGACCCAGGAACTTAGGTATAAGGCTCCTTGTGATGAATCATTTTAAAGAGGTTGCACGTGGAGGCAGCTGCAGCTCTGAGCTAATAGAACTCGACATGCTGTCCAGTTACCTTTTGCAAATTTGGAATAATCTACGGGTGATAATAATGATGCTGAAGGGGCCAAAGAAAAATATTGGGTGCCAGAGATCCTGTCGAGTCGAACTTCCGCAACTTACAAACCTTGGGTAGACAGAAGGCCTCTTACCTGCATAATTGCAACTTGGGCATTTTCGTAGGTAAGAGAGCAAAAGTGTGTCAACTTTGTCCTTCACTAAGAGTCACTCTGTAGCATCACTAAAGGTTGAAGGATAAATATACTTAAGAATGTGCCTAGTAACAACCTTTCTGGATGTGATTTTTATTTTTTAGTTCGGTAAACATTTAAGGGATGTTATGAAATACAACGAATGGTTCTCATTAAATAAAAAATGAGTAAGATATAATTGCTAACTTCAAACACATTACTAATAAGTACAGGAGACATTTATGTGTGTAAGAGACACAAAAATGAAAACAAACATACAAAAAAAAAAATAGAACCTAAGGTAAAGCCCACGAAAATATAGCAAACACAGTAATTCTTTGCAACCGAGGGATCCAGAGGATGGTCCACAGGGAAGGCAGCATTTGTGCTGGGTCTTAAAGGATGAGTAAGATTTTGGTGGGCAGAGGAGGAGGTGGAGGGCCATTTCGGGGTGAGGAAAAGCCTTGGGCAGAGGAATCATGATAGAGGTGTGCATGGAGGAGGGGAGGTGGTATGCATATTTAAAATAGCACAATCCTGGTTTAAAGTCCCAGCTGAGCCATGGGCCACCCATGTGACTTTGCAAAGTCCTTTATCTTCTGAGCTTTGGTTTGCTCTTTGTCAAATTGGGTTAATAAAATCTACTTGCAGGTTATTGTAAAGACTAGAGATAACAAATGTAAAGTAGCTTGGTGTCTGGTGCTTAGAGCTGTTCAAAAAATTGAACTGTGATTTTTACTTTTATTACTAAGAACTACACCTGGGAAGCTCGGCTGGGGTCAGGGCCTACAGAAGTCTGGTTATGACTTGGCTGCAGAGGTGAGTAGGCATCAAACTTATTAAACAGAAGAACATAAACATAATCCTGGTCCTATTTATCCCTTAGGGTTTTTAAGAACCATAACAGCAACAACAAAAATAACAAACAGGAGTATCCTCCAGACACTGTATGGGACATTTTAAAATACATGGCTTCGTTTAACTTTTCCAATAACCTTAGAAAATAGGCATTATTACCTTCCATTTAGTAGAAATGGACGCCGAGGCTCAGAGAAATGGAAGTCCCTTGCCTGTGGTCATGCTGCTGCTAAGTTGTAGAGCTGGGATTCAAACCTAGGTTTTCCCGATTCCAGATACACATGTCTCTTGAACTGTTTAGCATCTCCTCTGAAATGGATCTAGAGATGTGGTCCACTCTGAAAGCCTTTCACATGCTGGTAAAGGGAAGGTCAAATAAATCTCTTTTTCAGTACAGGGTTTGGTACAGTTTGGGGATTTGACCTTCTGAGAGAGTCTCTTGTATGAAACCCCCCTTGCCTAGCCAGTATAACTGAAATTCTGGCTTCTATGCCGCAACTGTCAGCTCAGAGCCCCTACTCTCTGTCCTCAGTGGGGCTAGTGGATGATGCAGGTGGGTTCATGCTCAGCAAGCTGGATTTCTGGTGGCTCTGAGCCCAGGTAATGGGCAGACGTGTGGATGGGAGTTAACTAGTGCTGAGGAACCTATACCACAAAGAGGTCCAGCTCTCATGATTTTGCTACATGCACAGTGAAAGGGCAGCTGGCTGCCTTTGGACACTCCCCAGGGGCCTCTAGATACGTGGACTGATGCTGGCACTGGGGGCTCACTTACTAACTGCAGCAGTGAGAGCATGACAATAAATTTTAAAAAGGGGTAAGAAACCATTTTCTTTTCTATAAAGCCTTCCCCAACTTCGTGGACCAAATTTAGTTCCCCTGCACTGCCACTGCTCCTGGGCCATCCCCTCATTACAGCGGTTCTCTCTTAGCAGTGGCAGGCGGCAGGGTCCTCTGGGGAGGTCTGTAAAGAATATGTGTACTTGGCCCCATCTCAGGAGACTCTAATTTGCTAAGTGTGGCCTGGGCCAGGGAATTCATATTTTTAAAGAGCTCCCGAGGTTCATCAGTTTCTGAAACCGCAGAGGACACACATATCCGGAAAAACAAAATAACACTCTGATAAAAAACTAGATCAAAAAAAAAATGTGTGTGTGTGTGTGTGTGTGTGTGTGTGTGTGCGTGTGAGAGAGAGAGAGAGAGAGAGAGAGAGAGAGAGAGAGAGAGAGAGAGAGAGAGAGAGAAAATGGAGTAGATAAGAACATATCTACGCAAATCCTCACAGTCAGAAAGAAAACTGATAAAAAGCACAAACACAGAGCGGTAAGCAAGCTGAGGGCAGTACCTGAATACCTGAATTCAGGGACCTGCTTATCGCTAACATCATCAAGCATCAATGAGTCAAACACAGGAAAAGGAGATGGACTAGGACTATGTAAAAGCAGCCTGAAGAACAACACATAAAGTTAGGATCCTCTGAAAAGTCGTACCCTTGATGGGTGGAGTAGTAAAAAACCAGCCTGGTTTAAGAAGAGGGTGAGGAAATTTGTGTGACATGGCTTTGTGTCTGGCTGATAGAAAATGAGTGATAAAGAGGTTCTTTCTAAGAATTCTTAACTTTAGGTCCATCTTCAGGCTAGATTTCATAGCTACCTTTTTGATCTGAAAACTATTGTGAAACTTGTTACTTGGCAGAAGCAAATAAAAATTCTCTCTAGAGAATTGTATTTTAAACCTGGCATCAAAGAATTCCCAGGAGATAAATTTCCAAGGATCATAGGCCCCCCCCCTCCATCTCCCCCCACCAAACACAGACAAAAAAAATCTATCAGGAGATAAATTCTACACTAGTAACAATGAATTTGACCGACTCCAAAAGACCCACTGGAAATATTATATATAGAACATAAGATATATTTGTCGAATATATTTTTAAAAAATAACAGGAAATAGGAAGTGGTTTTTAAAAATGTCCCCTAATTCTCTCTTTCCCTAAAAAGGTGGAATTCTAATCAACCTCCCATTGAATGACTCATTTCAGTGTCCCCCATCTTGCTGTTTGCTCACTTGAGAAAGGTCAGTTTCCATGTCACGAGGACACTCAAGATGCACTGTGGAGGGGACCCCATGGAGGAAAAAAATGAAGTCCCTAGCCTCCAGCAGACACTAACTTGACAGTTATATGAATATTTATTAAAAGTCAATTATCTGATCTCTTTAATAAATGGTATTGGGAAAACTGAATAACCACATGCAGAAAAATGAAATCAGACCCTTATTTCACACCACTTACAAAAATTAACTTGAAAGGACTTAAATATAAGAACTGAAAACCTAAAACTCCTGGAAAGAAAACATAGGGGAAAAGCTCCCTGATGTTAGCCTTGTCAACGACTTTTTGGATATGACTCCAAAAACAAAAGCAAAAACTAATGAGTGGGACTATATCACATTTGAAAGCTTTTGTACAGTGAAAGAAACAATCAACAAAATGAAAAGGCAGCTGATGAAATGGGGGAACATATTTGTAAGTCACATTTCTTTTAGGGGTTTAATGTCCAAATATATAAAGAGCTCATATAAGTCAATAGCAAAGAAACAAACAATCAAATTTAAAAAAGGGCACAGGAAATGAATAGACATTTTTTTTTCCCCCAAAAAGACATACAAGTAGCCAGCTGGTACATGAAGAGATGCTCTAAATCACTAATCATCAGGGAAACACAAATCAAAAACACAATGAAATATCCCTTTGCACCTTTTAGAGTGGCTATTATCAAAAATATAAGAGAGAAGTGTTGGTGAGGATGTAGAAAAAAGGGAACCCTTGTGCACACAGTGGGTGGGAAAGCAAACTGGTGCAGCTGCTAAGGAAAACAGTGTGAAAAAATTAAAAATAGAACTACCATATGATCCAGCAAGCCCACTTCTGGGTATACATCCAGAGGAAATGAAAACAGGATCTCAAAGATGTATCTGCACCCCCATGTTCATTTCAGTATTAGTCATAATAGCCAAGACATGGAAACAACCTAAATGTCTATCTACAGATAAATGGAAAGAGAACATGTGACATACATACAGTGGAATAGTACTCGGCCATAAAAAATGAGAAAAATCCTGCCATTTTCAACAACATGAATGAACCTTAAGGGTATTATGCTAAATGAAGTAAGTCAGGTGAGGAAAGACAAACACTGCATGATATGATATCACTTATATGTGGAATCTGAAAAAGCTGAACTCACATAGAAACAGAGAGTAGAATGCTGCTTATCAGGGGCTGGAGGATTTGGGGGAAATGAGATACTGATTGACGGGTGAAAACTGCTAATAAGATGAATAAGTTCTGGGGATCTAATACAGCATAGTGATTATAGTTAATAATACTGTAATATATACTTCAAAGTTGCTAAGAGAGCAGATCTTACATGTTCTCATCACAAAAAAGAAATATTAAGAATGTGACATGAGGGAGGTGTTAGCGAACAGTATAAGAGTAATCAATTTGCAATATTTAGTATATCAAATCAACATATTGCACATCTTAAACTTACACAATGTTATAAGTCAATTCTATCTCAATAAAGTGGAAAAAACAAAACCAAACCTGAAATACCAGCACCACATCACAATAAAATAGCATTTTGTATGTAAAAAAAAAAAAAAAGTCAGTTATCCAGCCCAAGCTGACCTATTAACTGCGAGGTATGAGAGTTCTCAAATGAGAATTGCCTAGCTGAGCTCTTGCGGAATTTCTAACAGAAATCATAAGATGTAATAAGTGACATGTTTTAAGCCACTAAGTTTGATTGTAATTTATTATGAAATGAACAGGTAACTATACACACTATAAAAAGTATGACAAAAGAATAAGAAAAGTGCCCAAAATGACCAGGCATATTTGAAAAAGAACCAAGTAAAAGATGTAGAAATGAAAAAATGACAGTTCACTTATCAACAGAAACAATGTAAGCTTTAAGAGGATGGAATATAATCTTCGGGGTGCCAAGAGAAAATAACTGTCAACCTACAATTCTAGATCCAGTGAAAATATCTTTCAGGATGGCAAAATAAAAACATTTTTCAGAGAATCAAAAACAGATTTTACCAGCAGCAGACACTCACTAAAGGAAATTTTGAAAGATATACTTCAGGAAGAAAGAAAATGATCCCAGAAAGAAAGTCTGAAATATGAGAACAAATAGTGAGAAAAGAAAATAATGAATTTATAGATAAAAACTTTACAACATACCAGTTGAAAATCAACAATGCTATGTAAGGAAATTAAAACAAAAACAAAATACACAAGCATACTTTAAATAACAGGCATGTAATTCAAGAGGCAGTAATTATAGATCGCACATTCTAAAGTTCTCACGTTGTTTCGGAAAGGGAAGATATTAATTTCAGACATTAAATATTCATGTCAAGATTTATAGTATACAACTTTCATTCTAGTAGAGTTTAAAACTGGAATGAGAAATAGAAACCTACAATCAATCCAAAGAATGTAAAAAGGAGAAATAAAGAGAAATCTAAAAACTAGGAGAAATAGGAAGCACAAAATCAAACAGTAGAAATAACATTAACCATACTGGTAGCAATCTGCATAAACAGACTATACTTTTTGGGTGAAAGACAGATTTTTATAAGGAAATTTTAAAAACATCAAGATAAATATGTAGTGTGTCTAATTGAGGTCTACTGATAAATTATTAGAACCAATAAGTGAGTTTAGCAGGACTCTGCATAACATATCAATATATAAAAGTTCACTGTCTTCTCATATACCAAAAATAGGTAAAAATACACTAAAATATCATTTGCGATGGTAACAAAATATATTAGGTACTCACGAATACATCTAACAAAAGATGTGCAAGACTTATATGAAGAACTTTATAAATTGTTACTGGAAGATATTAAAGAAGAAAAAAACCAAAACAACAACAAATTATGTTTATAAATAGGAAGACATATTACCATAAAGATAACAATTCTTGTAAAATTAATTTATGGATATATAAAGTTCCAATCAAAATCCCAGTGTGTGTGTATATGCACATGTATGGAACTTGACAAACTTATTCTAAAATATATATATATTTTAAGGATAGCTAAGACTGTGACAATTCATTGAACTATAAATTTAAACATACTGTATTTTTTATAGTTCACTTTAAGAAAGTGTTTAAAAGGGAGGAGAACAGATGAGGGGTTTAGACTACCAGCTATCATGAATTATAAAGGTATAGTAAATAAAGGTAATGTGGTACTGACATACAGATACACAAGCAGACCGATGGAACATCATTATGTATAGGAAGGAAATTGATCTATAACAGGAAAGTTATAATTTGGAAAACTATGTTGGAACAAATGATTATGAAATAAAAAATAAACTTCATCCATACTTCATATATGACTCGGTTCCGCATGAATAAAGAAGTTAAATGTGAAAGCCAAAACTCTAAAAATTTTAGAATATGGAGAATATTTTTATGACTCCAGGGTACAGATTATTTTCTTAAATACCAAAACATGCAAGCCATAAAGGAAAAGCCCAATAAATTTAACTATACCACAGTGAAGAACTTCAGTCTATCACTTGATCCCATAAAAAAGTGGAAAAACATGCACATAAAATTGGCAAAGGCTTCATATTCAGCACATATAAAGAGTGGCTATGAATCAATAAAGAAAAGATGAGGGACTCAATAGAGAATGGGCAAAATATATGAACAAATGTTTTTAGGAAATTTAACCAACCAATAAATGTATTAAAAATGTACAACTTCATTAGTAATAAAAGTGCAAATTAATGCACCAGTGACTTCATTCTTCATGCACTAGATTGGCAAAGATTTTAAAAAGGAAAACGAGAATGAGTAAACACTGATGAAAATGGGCAGCCATGGGAACTGTTAATCGCTAGGGTGGGAGTGTATATTATAAATGCCACTGAGCAAAACCATTGGCAATCACTAATAAAGTTGAGTAGAAATACTTTATAACCCACTCCTATGTATAACCTCATAGTAAAACCCCCAGGAGATATGTACTCTAGAAATATATGAATACTAATCATAGAAATTTTATTGGGAATAGCCAAAAAAGGTAAACATCCAAGTGCTCTGTGACAAGGGAATGGACATACTGTGACTTATTTATACATAGCAGTAAAAATAAATGAGCTGGATTTGCATGCTGCAACATGGATACCTCCCACTGACAGAATGGGAGCAAAAAAAGAACCCTTGAAGTACATATGTAGAACGCTTCCATTTCCATAAAGTTAAAAGAGGCAAAATAAATAACATACTGTTTGGGAATGTGGGTGTTAAACCACAAAGAAGAGTATGGAAGTGATAAATCAAAACTCCAGAATAATGTTTAACTCTGAGAGAGTACATAGGGCTTCAAGGGGTTTGATGAAGATTTACTTCTTTAACTAGATGGTGGAGACACGGATGTTGGATTTATGACTCCTTAAAGACAATATAAATATTATATATACTCCTTTCCATGTGAAGTACGTACGTTATATTTTAAATATATAAGCAAAAGCAAAAATGACAACAGTTGCTATAAAACAAATAGATAAAATGGGGGGAGGGGGGTGGAAGGGAGAATAAATTTCCCAGGGGATTCTGCCGAACGCCTCTAGTTGTGTGTCAGTATGTCTTGTTCTATCAAGTGATTATTCACACACCTGTCTTCTTCCTGCTTCAACAGTGAACCCGGCGAGGGCCAGGGCTGCGTTCCACGCATGTCCCACGTCCATTTGCCCAGGACGGGCACAGTGCAAAGTGCACGGCTGATGTGCCATGACATCTGTTGAAAGGAGGACTCGTGGTGACCACATTCGCCTTGTCCTGCTCAAGCCGGAAAGCTCGAAGTCAACACTGATTCTTTCCTCTCCCTCACCAACCACATCCTAGCATCCAAAATATATCTGAGATCTCGACACCTCTCGCTGCAAATGCCGCTATACTAGCCGGTCCTCACTGCTCTGCTTCCATGCCCGTCTCCTCCAATCCATTCTCCACACTGCAACAACTTACGTTTGTGGAATGCGAATCAAGATAGCATCGGTTGCCTACCACGCAGTCTATTTAAACATAAAAAGCAAACTCATGGTGGTGGACTACAGGTCCCTGCAGGAACAAGCTCCAGCCCATCTCCCTCCCCTCCCAACACTGCTTGTCACTCACTATACTCCAGCCACATGGGACTTCCCGTTCCTCCAAGGCCATCAGCTCTATTCTACTACCTCAGGCTCCACACATGCTGGAGCGCTCACTTCCATACCCTCCCCTACTCTCTTCTCAAGGCCAACTCATTGTGCTCTCTCAACTCAAATTTCTCCTCGGAGAAGCCTTCCTTCATGTCCCTGTCTTCAAAACTAGCTCCCTTCCCTGTTCTCCAATACTCTATTTCCTTCACAGCACCCATCTTGTCTGTTTTCCTCTTGCTCGTCCTCTTGCCTCCCTCGTCGATACTCGGACATAAGCCGTGAGTCGTCACATATCCAGAGCCCAGTAGTATCCAGAATGTAGTCAGTGCTCAATAAATATTTGTGGAAGGACAAAAGAGAGTCTGGATTAAAACTGAAGAGACACCTTAGATGAGCTGTGAACCTTAACTATGATTCCAGATGTTTCTCCTCTCCTGATACCCTTGGCTTAAATCAAACACCTGCTTCTCCAAAGAAAGAACACGTCCTTGTAGCAGGGGGCAGTGGAATAACCAGTCCTCGCCTCATTCTCTCCCGATTTTTCTGTCCTCCCTGCGGACGGACACACACACACACACACCCCTCATTAAGAGGTACTTCTCTCACACTAGTCCTATTCTTCAACACTTCTAAAGGAATGGCATTATTCTTTCAATGATCTCTTATGTTCTCCAAGGGGCAGGTGCCAACTCCAAGGAAAAGACTGGGCACACCCTCCCTCCCCTCGGCCACCATCTTCGCTCTCCCATGTGGTGGCTATCCCTGAATCTGTAGAAATCGTGACACTCGGCTCAGTGGACTCAGGACTGAGATGATTCTCAAAAGGAAAGAACAATTTGAAGGAGATACTGTTGGCTCATAGGGGACCCAGTGAGGAGTAGGAAAAGTTCTCTAATCTCATGAACCGTTTTCCTAATTAGTTACTTTTTCCCCTTAACTGATGCACATTCCACTTTTTAATGATAGCTCATTTATAAAGAGGCGGAACCCAAAGAGAAGGCCTTCTGCGTTTCGTTCAAAGGATTCAAGTTTAAAAGCAAACAGGTGAAGGATTAACAGAAGGTTCAAGTTTCATTAAGTAGATGTGTTGATGTTCCGGAAAGTGAGGTACAGAGGGCCAAGCCTTTCCATCCCCGGGAACAGGCGTTGCCCGTAATGCATTCTGCACGGCATCGCTTTCCACCCGGTGATATTTCATTCATTGATTTTATTGTCAAATGAAAAGGCACTGGTTCCAAGTGGCATTTAGTAAGACAGACGGGGAGTGACCCGGACTTCATTATTCGGTGTTTGCTCTCTGGATAATTTCAATGCCATGTAGGTGGAAAGCAATAGAAGAGCGGGTGGTGATCTAATTCCAACATCTGGAATTGTTTTGGTTGAGTTCCAAGCCACCGAAAGCCTCGCTTCTTCACTTCCGTCTGCGGTAATCGACGTAGCTCAGCCTCCCCCTGGGTACCAATGACGTGCCTGGCTCTGGCTCTTCTCCTGTCACGAGGAGGCTCTGAGGGGTGACCTGCACGTGTGGCCAATCCTGCTAGCTGTGGCAGAAGATGAAGGATCTGAAGGAGCTCAGAACGTGACAGTAACATCTGCGAAGTGTCGCGTCAAATAGAATTAAACAGCCCGTTTCCTAAAGTGTGGCGATGCTGACGAGTGCACCGAACACAAAGAGACTGGACTCTGTTTCGATCTTGTCACTCTTACATCAGAAAGCCTGTTTTATGCTGAGGACTCTTCATATCAATGTCTCGAGCGCTACTCGCTCCTATCAAATGTCATAGAAGTTTCACTCCCTTATCCCCAACTCTAGAGCAGGTATTTCAAGGAGGCTATCACTCAAAGCTAACATGTCAAAAACCCAAACTCCTAATTTTTCTAACACAGTCACCATTTTTAGGCAACACAGTTGGGGTCTTGAATTCAATGAATTATCAAATTCCGATCACCGATTTCTTTGGGGAAAAAAGGATGAAAAGTCATAACATTTACTATTTCCTGAGAACAGGTGCTCTGCATGTATTACGAATTTCCTTCTTCCCAGTAGCTCTCTGAGAGATGTGTCTTAACCCCCATTGTTACAGATAAGGAAACTGAAGCTGAGAATGAAGCTACTTGTCTAAGGGTGCCCAGCTAGAAAGTGATGAAGCTGGGATTCAAACCCAGGTCTGTGTGACCACAAAGCCCAAGCAGTCCCTAGAATGTCTCGTGGAATCTCATCTCCTCTTCTCTAGCTGACTCCTTGTAGGCTCAGACCTCCACCGGACCTGCCTACAACTCACATCCTTTTCCAACTTCGCCTACTGCCAGATAGCTCTTCCTATAACACCACGTCCACCATCCCCTGGGGGAGCTACGAGTTGCATTAATTAGAAATCACAGTATGATTCATTGGCTCAAAAAGGAAGATAGGCCCTCTCCTGGCCACAGCTTCAAGCCTAAACCCCTTGGCCTGGCTTTGACCTGCCCATACGGTCTTGCAGTGAACATTTAGTGGCACCTACTTTGTTTCAGACATCTATGTTCCCAGTCCTCAGAATATAAACACGAATAGACAGTTTTTGCCCTTCAAAACTTCACAATCTGTTCCAAGTTCCCCTCTTTGTCAAAATATACACACAAGTGCCCACTGGCCCAATAAGCCTGGTCTCATTGTTACGCCCCCTGGCTCCCTTGTGGGTACGTGCTCTCCCTCACCTCCCAGAAGGAGCCCCTCACTCGCCCACAATCGTCCCTGCAGGTCTAGGCTTTCTGGGGTTCCATGCCTTCCGTCGTGTGAGCACTGCCTTCTCTGAATCACCCCCCTACTTCCCCCCACTCCTCTCCTGGTCTGGCCCCCACACTTGATGCTTAATCCAGATTCAGCTCCACAAACACCCTCTGCATAAAAAGCAGTGTAGTGCCACAGAAATGACATCAGTGGCTCTGAGTCAGTTATTTCCTGGCTACGAAACCTTGGCCAAACCACCTCATGTCACCGAACCTCAAGGTATACTTCTGTAAAGTAGGGACCTTAAGCAGGTTACTGTGAGAGCTCTAGGTGATAACGACTTATAAATGTGCTGAGATGCAACATTTATGAGTCCTTCTAGCAATGAAACGTTGATTCTGTTAAGTCTAAAAGAAACCCATAAAGTATGAAAATGACCACAATAATAATTATAGCTAATGTTACATATTACATGTTATAGAATTCTTATATACTTTATTTACTCAATACAGAATTAATTCAATATCAATTTAGTATAATTATATATCAAAATAAATACAATTATGTGTAATTTATACATATTAATTATAATATATAACATTATAATTAATTTAATACATAATTTACATATACATAATAATAATAGTATTCATGCTTCTATGTAGAAAGCATCTGCTCAAGTTCTCAATGTATTTCTTTAATAATTTCTTACCAGTCTCTTTTCTCTCCAATTGCTCATTTCTTGTGCCTTACCCATCTCTTGTTTCCCACCACTGTGCCTTACCCAAAAGAATGCTAATATGCACCACGTTGAATAACCGGTCAAGACCAAAACCAAGACTGCTTGGGGTACCCCTCAACTATCCCAGGAGCTGTGGGCCTTAGCTGCTTCCCTCTCTCCCTCTGCCAGGCCAGACGACAAAAAGAGGCTGAACACGCTGGGATAATTCTATGATCCATAAAAGAGAAGTGGAGTGTCAGCTGAGAGCCAGGGGAAGGTAATGGAAAGACAACCTCATCAATTCAGCTAGAGCTGCAGATGGGCAGACATTCCTTACTCAGTGCCAGGATCGCTTCAGAGCTGACCCTGTTGGTTGGTTTTATATGCCTGAGCATACTTTAAGCTGTTTGGAGACCAAAAAGGTATTTATCTCCAGACTTTTCCCAAGCACTTTGTAAGAAGAAAAGTTTCATCCTAGAGAGAAAATTTCAACAGGTTTACTTGATGAAGGAAGAATAAAAAAGAGAAAAGCGAAGAGAAAAGAAGCACCCAGCTGTACCTCATCTCTTCCTAAATGTTTATTTCTTCTCAAATAGCTAGTGTAGTGGTTTCCGACAAGGGCAAGACTGCCCCTAGGGGGTATATTGAAAATCTGTGTGGGTGGTTTTTGTTGTTGCTGTGACTAGAGGGTGCCACTGGCTAAATTCAGAAGGCGAAGTCAACAAATAATAAATATTCTGCAGTGTATCCTGCAAGGCAATTCCACACCACATAGAGTTGTCCCAAACACCTCACTAGATATTCATTAAAGTGAAAAGGATGTCAATAATCAACTGTGTAGAAAGTCTAAATATTTTACATTTAAACTCCAAGTGTTTCTGCACGTTAATATATGCTGAATTTCCTAACAATGTAACTACTGTGTAATTTGAGGGAAGAATGTACTCTGTCTTGTTTAGAGTCTAACCAAGAGCTCTTCATTGTAAAATAATGATACATA
>JAQQSQ010001124.1:0-13104 GCA_028627145.1 Eidolon dupreanum
AATAATAATAATAATAATAATAAAAACACTATAAAAAAGAAATGAACATTAACACAAAATAAATGTTAAATAAAATCATTTAAAAATTGGAAGTTCTCAAATATTTAAAGGTTATCATTCTTTAAATGAAATTTTAACCCTACAAAACATCAACTATTCTCTCCAATAGAATTTAAATAATGTAATATTTGGGTCTCCTGGCAAATTTAAAAGCACCACAGAGAAGCAAGTGTCAGAATAGCCAATTTACAGACATAATTTGCTTTCAAAACCTGGTTTTTCTTAGAACACCACTCACAGGATTTATAAAAAGTATACTATGCCTATAAACTTATTAAAGTTTACTCAGAAGAATGACTCTCTGTCACCAATGGACAGGGCCATGATGCACACTTAGAGCAACAGATACAGGACTGACTGATGCTTTGCTTCTAGTATTCCTGTACCTGGTCCCAGAAATATCGACCTTGACCTTCAACTCTGTGTGTCAATGTTTCCTGCTCTTGCTTTCAACTTGAAGTCAGTTGGATTTCTTTAAACCAGTAGGCTCTCTACCTAGACTATTAAGCTTTAATTCTCATGGAAAAATTATAATACTTCTTCCAATTTTCCTGATTTTTCAACTGATTTTTCTCAGAATCCAGAATTCGAGAGTTCATGTAAATTTCCAAGTAAATGCCAGGAAGGCATTCCCAAATAGAAACACTTTCCCTTTGTTCCTTTTCAGAAGAAACCATAAACAGAGCTTTCCTTCTCATCTCCAAATTTTCTCTGCTCACTATGGTTGTTACCTCTTTAGATGCCCAGCTCACACTTTCCCCTTCTCTGGAAATAAGCCCAATACTATGGGATGAGCTTTTAGTGGTTATGTCCTTACTATATAATCTTGCATTGCTCATCACATACAGAGCTGACCTAGCAAAGAATGCTTGGCCTAACTGGATTCTCTCATTGTCTCTGGAATTTGACTACTGGAACCCAGACATACAGAGACTAGGGCCACTGTGGTTTGGCCATATTGATGCTGAGTACATGAGGGATTAAATCTATAGCTACCGGTTGCTCATGTTCAGAAGGTGCTCTGAACCTCCTCTTCCCAGTCATGAGATACTTAAGATGCCCCAGTATCCTTTATTAAATCCCTCCATGGTTTAAGCTACTCAGAATTAGCTTCTGTTGCTTTCAATCAAAAGAGCCTTAACTAATACATTATTATTCCCTGGCCCTAGTTCCTTTAATTGCCTAAGAACAGAAAGAAAAAATGCCTTACTGGTTTAAAAAAGTGAGAACATATAATACCATTTATGTAACATTTAGAAATACACAAAGGAATACCCTGTACAGTTTATGATACACATATATAGTATGGGCCTAAACTGTGAACAGTGTGCACATCTATATCTATATCATGGTTGTCTGGGGGATGATAGGGAGAACACAGACCAGGCAGAGGCACAAGGCGGGACTTCAACAGTTATGGTAATGCTTGATTTCCAAGTGACCGCACCACTCGGTGTTTGTTTGCATTTGTTACTGCAGTATAATTATCAACAATAGCCCTTCTCTCTCAATAATAGTCCAGTATGGATAAGTTCCATGACTACCCTTTAAGAAAATTCTTAGTAATTGTAAAAAAAAAAAAAAAACTTCTCTGTATTTTCCTATATGTTTGAAATATTTTATAATAAAAATATTTTAAAAGTTATTACATATACAGAATACAGCTGCCAAAGCCCCTTACATTGATATTCCAACCATGAACCCTCTAGTGCAGGGGTCACCAACCCCCAGGCCAAGGACAGGTACCAGTCTCTGGCCTGTTAGGAACTGCCCACACAGTAGGATGTGATTGGCAAGTGAGTGAAGCTTCATCTGTATTTGCAGCTGCTCCTCAGCACTAGCATTACTCCCTCAGCTCCAACTGAGATCACTGGGCATTAGATTCTCATAGGAGCACTGGGCCTTGTTACCAAAAAAGCTAGGTACCGCTGCTCTAGAGCACCTTTTTCACATAACACTCACTCATGAAGATTAAATGAGGTCAGCTCTATGACGTACTCACCAGTGACTTCCCCTAAATAAAGGGTAGCCATGATTAAGGTGACATTTCTTTACATTAATAAGCTCCTGGTAAGTTATTTAGGGATATTTTAATTTTAATATTTTATGTAGGTTATACATTCATATGGTTCAAAATTCAAAAAATACAAAAGTATATACAATGAAAAGTATTCCACCCGTGCCCTGTTTATCTTCCTGGAGGCAACTTAAAGTTTCCAGATGTTTTAATATCCTTAAGAATATCCTATGTGTGTAAGAGCAATGAGGTATATCTATATATCTATATATTTATGTATATTACCCCTTTGAAATTCACAATGACTCTTTAAAAAGCTATCATTATTTCTTCCATTTTACATGATGAATTGAGGCTTGGAGAAATTAAGTGACTTGCTCAAGGTCTCATAGCTAGTAAACAACAAAATTCGATTTGAATCTCCTAATTATTACATGTATTGTCTGAATTGAAGAAGAAGAAGAATTAACCTACTAAATTGAAGGCATATTTTAGGCTTCAAAGAAGCAAGCACCTACATGCCAGGTTCATTTGAAAAGCTCACTGCCCTTTTCACATAAAATCCCACCAGTTCAGACTTTTACTCAGGAACTTAGAGTGATCTGCTCTTATCCTACAGCGCACTAATTAAAATAGAAATAGAAACTTTGGAAGGCTAAATATATGCTAACACTGAGGAAATTGTTGGCTCCCCTTCCAAAGGCAAGGCACTGAAGGAGCAGATCAAATGGGGTGGGCAGGGGGCCTCCATAAAGAGTGGGAACAAGAAACTGAAAAGCAAGACAGGATGTGACAAGGAACACCTACCTTCCTCATGGTTTTCCCTTGAACCTGCTCTTTGTTCTATTAGGTTCTGCCAATGATCTGCCATCAGATCTATGATAGCCTTTTTTTCAATCAAAGTTGTTTTCACAATGATGATGAATACTGATTTGGTCCTTTTGTCCAGCATTCCAGTCTGGTTCTTATTTCGACCAAGGACACACGTTGTCTGGCAGAGCCTGGGTGGTTAATTCTCCCCCATGGGGATGTGAAGGTGCTGAGTTAACTACGATTACAGAGCTAAACACCTGCCAGTTTGCACCCCTAGGCCTGAGCAGCACTCCCTCTACCCCCATGCCTCAAGTACTTGATATAGCCAAGCCTTTAATACAGCAACATCCAACTCTCTGACAGGAAAGTCCCAGGTATCCTGAGGCAATAAAACCCACACATGAACTCAGAAACAATGAGCCAATTGTGTTTCTGTCTGAAAAGGATGTTTAGAGCTTCATTCAGGTTACAACGGAGCCAATCCACAGAACCTACAGAAGCTTATCCCCAACAAACACAAACTACAAGATGGAGGGAAAGGAGAGGTCAGGCCTTATTTTGGAAAGCAATGGTGACTGGCTCAAATGGTATAAAATATTTGTTCCTGAGCCAAATATTTGCCTGATAATTTAGATATTACTTGCCTAACCAGAAAAATCAGTCACCAACTAGGAAAATGTGTTTCTGTGTGAGTCTTTGGACTCATCTATCTATAATTGGAAGGGAAGGCAACATTTTCATCCAAAGTGAGTATCTTTGCTTGTCGTGGCTGGTTGTTCTAAAATCAATGGCCTCTAACTAAAGTGTTGAAGTTCATGACATGACCACCTGTTTCTCCATCTTTTCCATTCCTCCCACAGTGTTTCAATTGCACAAAGTTCACCATTAACATTTTCTGCTGAAATCTGGCTCTCTAAGGAAGAATATCCAGAAACAGAAGACACAGACTGGGGAGGCTCTTCCTACTAGAATTGCTGCTTTAGTTTAACTTGAAAAAAGCCCACACCCAGTTCCTAATGAAAAACATTTGAACCACCAGGTCTTCCCACAAGCAAGCAGTGATGATGCTTCCTGCTCACTTTATTCTACATGCGACTCACAGATTGCTATTGGAGAAATGGGGCCTTCCAGGAGAGCAACATTCCACCAGATCTTGATTTAGCAAGACATTTCTATATCATACCTCTAACCAGCTGGAAATCCTTCACTGCTTTTGTGCAAAGATCCAACTCATCTCGCTGAATTTCCTGATTTAAGTCTAATTCTTTTACCAAAACTGTGACAGAAAGAAATCAACTATACTTCTCTCTCCTGCCAGATTTCCCCACACCAAAGCTCTTGCATTTATAATCTGTAAAAACTGGTCCCAGGATGCTATGTAGGGGGTATCAGCCCAGTGTCATCCTTTTGCTAGTGCCACAGAAACATGGCTGATGGCACTAGAGGAAAAACAAGTTTGTCAATTACATCAGCCACCAAGCTCATTCCTCCAAAAAAAATAATAACAGCAAGCCTAATATCCATTATTCTTATAAAATAAAAACTGCAAAATACAAAGGAGACACAGTTTAAAAATGTGACACACTTTCTCTAGGCAGTGAGCTACTGAGAGATGCAATGTTTACATTGCATAACCCTCCCAGAGCTGTATTTGGGACCAGGGAGGAGGTAAATAGGCCTGCTAGGGGACAGTGACTTAGGGAAGGAGCCCATGGGAGAAAATGAAGTAAATCCATTTGCTGATTATAAAAATAATACATACACATATGTAGCTATACATACATACATGCATACGTACAAAATTTTTGCAGTATGGCTTTCATGTAGTTTGCCTACAATAGCCTCTCCCAGCTCATCATCAAGGCAAATCTTTTCTCCTTTTCCTGAACCTTTCTGGGCTCCCTTTTTTTTTTTTTCTTCTATTATATATGAATGATCAACTTGTTTTCTGTAATTTGTAGTCCCCTCCCCCCATTTCACCTATACTATCTATTTACACCCTTGGCTACCACAGCTGCTGGGCATCTTCACATCCCTCAGTTTTTCTCTTAGATTTGAATGGACAGACATGTCCCATAGTCACCACTATTTCATTCATACTGGTTTATTTAATTTTTTTTTTATCACATCTAAGAGAAATCTCAGGATTGCAAACAAGAGAAAGAGCTGCCTCTACAAATCTCAGTAGGAAGAGAGTATCATATGAAAAAAGTTTATTCTACTAGTCAAAAGGAACTATCCTTTTGATGTCAAATCCTCCTCTGAATGCACTTACAGTACTAATTGGAAATACACATGAGGAAAATGGTCCAACAGCACCACTTACAGTAAGAACTGTTAAGTGCAACAGAGTCAGCTTGTGTCAGCAAAGAAAAAATAAGCTGGGGACCTGGCTCATCAGAAAGATTGACCTCCCCCAGTCTGCAGAAAGATTCTGCTAGTGACAGGAAACCAGTGCAATCAATTTGTCATCACTTGAAGGGAACACACAGAGTCCAGCAAATCCTGGGAAGGAAATGTTAATATCAGACTCTGCTAAATGATAAGGAACGAATCCCAATTGAGACAACTGATTTTCATCAGAGGCTCCTGGTGCCTGGGAAGACAGACCAGGAAATCCTGCATTACATCTGGTGTATATAAATAAAGCATTTCTTCCTTTGTAATCAAGGCCTTCCCCAAAACTCAAACAAATCCAGACTTTAGGAACTGCCTCTTCCAACTTCTAACTTGCTTTCAGGGTCTCCAGGTCAAAAAGAAATACGGCACAAAGACACTTTCTCCTTAGGGATTATACAAAATTCACTCGGTCTGTTTCTTTTCCACATGAAGCAACAAAGCCATCAGAACCCCATCTTTCCTTTGGCTCTTTCTTAGTTAAAGTTATGATAAATCTTAGATCTCTGTCTCCAGAGGCAGGTTATAGAAGAGGAAGGTTTGGCTAGAAAGACTTGCCTTGAAAGGTCCTCTCCCTGCCTCTGTATTCAAGAAAACCAAAGCAGAGAGGTGTAAGCAATTATGGCTACACTTCAATTCCACAAACATCACAATTAAGAATGGAAAATTTTTGTTTAGCCATTTGTATATGTGTGCTGGTGATAGAGCGGGCATTTAAGTTATCTTTTCATTGGCTACACAGTTTAAAATCATCAGACATTGGTTCCACTTTCACTTTGCCTGAGTATCCCTAATTCAGGATGCATTTTCAATAGCCTTAACCTCTTCAAATTGAAGAAAAGAATCAGTATCATTATTAAGTTCAAATCAAGTCTTGTTTTATCTCATTGTATTTTTAACGTACCTTTTCTCCGTAAACACTGATGTGGCAAAGATATTAGAAAATGCAATCCTTACAATTTAGTGTCTAACTACACTTTTAATAAGCCCTCCACTCTTCCCCATGTACTTTCCATAAGACATTCATTCTCAACTTTGAAATCATAGATACTAAAATATAATGCTTAAAGAGAGCAAGTGCCCAATCCAGTAATTTGATGGGTGAGGGCACTGAAGCCCAGAGAAGGGTAAGTCATTTGTTCCCAGTGTCTTAAATAAATAAAAGAGAAAGTGACCAGTTGACAATTCCCACCCATGTTCAAGGACAGAAATCCAGGATCACAAGGTATATTTAAATTGTACTACATTGCTGCCTCCTCATTTAGGAATCTCAGAAAATTCTTACTTTGAATTGGTCAGTGATTTCTTTTTCAGGCACCTTGAGCTTTGTCTTCAAGGGCTGTCACAAGATATCTTAGTATTGTATCACACAAAGACTATTTAGCTAGTTCAAGAAATGAGAGCGGGCAAGGGAGTCTAGCTCTTTCCCCATATCCAATAAACATAGTCTACCCATTAGAAGTTGTTTAGAATTGAGACTTTTGACTCCCTCTGATTTTGATTTGTGCGTAAAAAAATTACCGTGTTAAGACAGCTTTCCTAGCTATTAGTAAGATTTTTTTCATATTTTATAGTGAAATATTAAAAGTGCAGACTTGTTTATTTCATGACCTTTTATCCTCCTATAATTTTCTTGTAGACACAAATGATTCCTTTGTCTCTCTCCCCAGTGACCAAAAGAGTATCTAGTGCAAAGTAGGTACTCAAAAAACATTTTTTGAATAATGATTCCAGCAACCTAGTACATGAGTGTTGCAGAATATCTACCCCATAAATAACCTAACATACAGTCTTGCTCAGACAATCAAAATCAAGTGCTACTTCTTTTTATTCAGCTCTCATAGCCCTTTTGTATCTGCCTTCTCAGCATTTCCCAAACTTTAGTCATTCTCATCCTGCCTTCATAGTCAGCTACTTATATTAGTATTATTAAATGGCCTCACTCTTAAAAGGAATTTATCACCACTGTATCTTGAAGTAAAACAACACTTGCTCTAAGTACTCCTAACAATAAATTCACAACTATTAAAATTTTAAAATGTTTATCCACATACTCTCTAAATTCATGGGTTATGTGCATACACTTTGGGAAACAGCTGTATATTACTTATTCAGTTTTTTTTCAACAGCTCTCTGAGATAGATAAGGCAGAACAAATCTTGAGCCCAAAGAATTGACATGGCAGCCCAGGCAAGATGGCAGTCAGATAAAGGCAACCATGTCCTAGAAGTCAGGTCTATTGACCCCTCAACTATTGCTCTTTCCTCTGCTCCCCAGATCCTTGTTTCTCCAAGCACGACTGGCAATCCTGAAGTGCCAGTATGCCTTCGAAGCTTGTAAAAGAAATGCAGAAGCTCAGGACCCACTCCAGGCCTACTCACTCAGAATTTGCATTTTAACGAGATTCCAGTTGATCCAGGTACACATTACTGTTTGAGAAGTCCTGGTCTGGATCAGTGGTTCTCTAACTTGGCAGCCCATTAGAACCTTTTGTGGAGACATAAGAAATACTGATGCCTTGGCTCTAATTCCTAGATATTCAAATAAAAGTGTCTGGGGTTTAGCCTGGACCTAAGTATTGTTTAAAAGCTCCTCAATTTACAAAAAGATGGCAGGCTATAAGTTAGAAAAGTTTGTACAGCCAAGTTTAAGGGATCTAGATCAGTGGTTTTAGAATTTAACTGCCACAGAATCACCTGGAGGGCTTGTTAAACCACAGAGAGTCTGGCCCCATTCTCAGAGTTTCTGGTTCAGGAGGTCCTGGTGGAACCTGAAAATTTATATTTCTAACAGGTTCCATATTGATGCTGCTAACCCCAGACCACATTTTGAAAATCCCTGCTAGCTGGATGGACCATACAAGATCAATGCTCAAACTCATTCCAAGAACTTTTCTAGCCCCATATACAAGCTGTAATAGAAGCAAACGTATTAAGGGTGAAAGGGGTTGAATTATAAAATATTAAGGTATACAGAGCCAGGCGTTTGTGGGGGTTTATCTCTCCTGTGTAGAACCTAAGTGGTGGGGTGCCTGATGCAGAATTCAAAACCCTCTGTCCTCAGGAAAACCCTCTGTACCTCTGAGATCCCTTCTGTTTGTGGATCCTGGCTGTTGGAGTGCAGTTTTTTCCACGGCAAGATGGTGTCTCTGCCTCTCCTTCCCATCTCCATGCTGTCCTTTTATCCTTTGTTGTGGAGGCTTTGATCATCCAACTTTCATGTCCCTTTCAGAGGAAATTATTCCATATATAGTTGTAGATTTCCTAAGTCCAAAGGAGGAGGTGAGTTCAGGTTCTTCCTACCCCACCATCTTGAACTCAATCAAAAAAAAAAAAAGTAAAGTATTTCATCTGTGCTCTTCTGTAACCATATTTCTCTCAATGTAAAAGATGTCATTAGATCCCAGATGGCTTGTTTTTGTCCTCATAAGTTAACTTCCACCAGAGCAAGTTCTAAACATAAGTTGTAAAAATAACCTGGGAAACAGCCCTGGAAAAGCACTGAGGAAGTCAGGCTCAGGGTTCCAGCCCAGATGGACAGGCTATAGCCACACTGTGTGAAGGGAGCCCCTGGAATTCTGGGGCAGGTGGTTCCCAGGCTCTGACATTTGGCTGAACCCAAGGCTCCTTGTTTTCCCCTCAGGAAGCCACCCCAAGCTGCTCTGTGGAATCCCCTGAAATCAGTGTTACCACTAGGACAACATATTTGCCTAAAAGTTTTATATCATTCGTTCAGATTGCTTATAAAGCAACAAAGAAAAAAACTAATGACTAAAAAATTCCTCTCTTTTAAAAGCATACTCAACTCAGTACATTACCATTACTGGTGTGTGCAAAGCCATTCTCTTGTTTTATTTTTTCCCCTCTGATATCTGATGCCCACACCCATCCTCCCTACCTCTTAGACAATCTCTCCAGTAGGTTAGATATATGTCTTTATACATCTCTATAGAAATAGGCAGGGACGTTTTGTGTGCGTTTGTGGATTTAAATTATTATATAACGACATCATATTATAAATCCTGTGCTTATTGTTGCACTCATCATCATGTTTTTAAGACCTACCCATGTTGTTTTTTGTCCACCTAGGATCATCACATTCTGCTTATTAAGAAGTAGTCTTTGCCCATCTGTTTCTCACGCTGAAATCAGCATGATTTTGAATTAGAGTATTTCAGACTAAGCAAAATCGTTTGCTGGAGTTAATCTAACACCAGATGCATTTATCCCTCTTTTAGGACTGTAACTAATTCCTTTCCGTTCCATGTGGCCACACTTGCTAGCTGGTATCACAGGTGTCTTCTTTAAAAAGAAAAAGATTTTGTCCCTTGGTTTTCTGGACAGTTGTTTTGATTTTTTTATTGTTGTTGTTCTTTCTTATGAAGTTCACACCAAAAAGCACAGAGATGGACTCCTCCAAGAGAGAAGTCTATCATCTATGATTTATCTTTGTTTAAACAAGATCATTCCGGCCTATGGAAGAGTTTTTTTCTTTTAAATAAGAAAAGTTATCTCAATCTTGGATTGCGGGTTTTAGATCCAAAAAATAAATAAAATAAAATAGCCAAATTGCTTATCAGAGAGTGTCCTGTTCTTACTCTTTCTTTCTCCGTTTGCAGATGTAAGTAATAAATCCAAACCAAATTCTCTTTCCCAAGAGATAAACTCCCACCAACATCCACGAGTAGGGAACTGGCTCATATAATAACACTTAATTAAAATGTATAATTTCCACATGTATATGAACAATAAAAAGAATGTTTCTTTGGGCCTGTTTCTAGCCCAATCTTTCAAAATATGTGAAACCACATTTTTTAATCAACTGTACCCCACAGAGCAATAAATACAAGATACGAAGGTTTAAAATATAAGCAATACTTTCCTAGGCCTCAAAATTCTAGGATGAGCACTTCACAAATTTGTAATAATATTTAAAATAACTACTGTGTATGCCAGGCACTATACTAAGCATTATTAATGTGATCTTCCATTTAATCCTCATAAGCCTATGACACAGATTTTTTTTAGCCCTGTTTTAAAGATAAAAGACCTAAGACTCAGAGATGAAATGAAAGGAAAACTTTGATCCCATTATGCAAGATTAGCTCATTCTCTTAAGCCAAAAAATACTCTCCTATCTCCCTTCTCCTAAAGAAACACTCTGTTTCTCCCTAAAGAGCTCATCCTCTTGACTTCAGCCAACATCTGGAATCCTCTATCTGTGCTGACCCCCTCCGCGTTCTCTCCTCCCTTCTCCCCTAAACTCCTTGCAGTCTCGGTGTCTCTCACAGCAGTGACGCAAACAGCCATTTCCTTGGTCCATAACCAACTCAGACTTTGAACAGCCTTGAACCCTTGGCTACTGCTCCTCCTTTAAATCCTCTCCTGTCTTGATTTCTCTGGCACTAGATGCTCTCAATCTCTTCAGTCTCTTGTCATATCCTCCTGCCAATTCCTTTTCCTTTGCTGCCCTGACACATCCAGGTGCACAGCACAGTTCCTGCCTCAGACTCTTTCCTAACTTTTTCTAACTGGTGTCCCACGAGCCCCCGTTGTCCCCAGACTGCAGCCTATGTTGCCTTCTGCCCATGGATCCTTAGCTCCTGCCACCAGTGATTATCCGAAGTGCCTGCTTATTCTGCAAACTCTGCCTGCTACATGATTTCCCAATGTTGCCCATTTATTACTGTGTGAACCTGGGCCTCAGTCTCCTCCTGTATAAAATAAGGAGCATAAACTCCATTTACATCTAATGTTCTTTCCAGGTCTGCCATTCTTGCATAGTTCCTCTCTGCAAACAGAACTCAAAACTCTTCAACCTGGCCTTCAAAGACCTCCATTTTATGCCCTAGGCTTCTCTCTCTGCCTCCTCACCCCATGTAATATTCTACAAGACTTTCGACCTTTACCTGAAACAGACCTGGAGGTGCTTCTCTGCCAGGAATGCCCCTACTTTATTTCCAATATCTTCCTTCCAAAGTCCTGAGTCCACTCTGAAAATCTTCAATCCGCCAAGCAATTTTCTCAATTAAGAACCATTCCCCTCCCCCTGCACTTCAGAGCTCTGTCACGGCACCTGTGCTGCTCTACGTGGTGGCAGGACCTGGTGAGCGTGTGCATGCCGGGCCACCTACCTGGGAAACGGTGAGTGTGTGCATGCCGAGCCACCTACCTGGGAAACGGTGAGTGTGTGCATGCCGGGCCACCTACCTGGGAAACCGTGAGTGTGTGCATGCTGGGCCATCTACCTGGGAAGCACTAAAGACAGATTAGTCTCCACACCTAGAGCCATACAGCTCAGGTTTGTATTGTACGTATAGCAGTCCCCACTTACCCGACGGGGAGACGGTCCAAGATCTCCTGTGGGTGCCTAAAACCATAGATAGTACAGAACCCTATATATATACACACTATGTTTTCTCCTATACATACATAACTATAATAAAGTTTAATTCATAAACTAGGCACAGTAAGAGATTAATAACAATAATTAACAGTAAAATAGAATTATAATAATATGCTGTAATAAAAGTTCTGTGAATGTGCTCTCCCTCAAAACATGGTATTATACTCACACTTCTTGTGATAATGTGAAATGATGCAATGTCTTTCTGATGAGATGAAGTGAGGTGAATTGCACAGGCATTGTAACAGCATTAGGTTACTGCTGACCTTCTGACTACATGTAACAAGCAATGTATGGTCTCTCTTTGAACGCACGCACTGCCGTACTGCAACAGTCTATTTCATTACCAAGATGGCTGCTATGAAGGGACTAATGGGTGGGCTATGGGCTTCCCAACCTCAGAAATTCAGGGCTGGATAATGCTGTGCTGTGGGTTTATCCTGTGTATTGTAGGATGTTGAGCAGCATCCCTGGCCTCTACCCACTAGTACCCCTTTCCCAGTTGTGACAATCAAAATACTTCCACACAGCATGATTCCACATGTGTGAGTTACCTAGAGCAGTCAAATTCATAGAGACAGATAGTAGAATGATGGTTGTCAGGGTTTGAGGGGAGGAGAGATTGGGGAGTCATTGTTTACGGGTGCAGAGTTTTAGTTTTGCAAGATGAAAAGAGTTCTGTAGATGGATGGTGATGATGGAAGCACAACAGTATAAATGTACTTCATGTCATTGAACCGTAAACTTAAAAATGGTCAAAATTAAATTTTGTTATGTGTGTTTTGCCACAATTTTTAAAAACGGAGAGAAAAAATGTCTTCAGACATTGTCAAATGTTCACGGGGGGGCAAAATGTCCCTGGCTGAGAGTCACTGTTCAAGATAGTGACTACTCATTGAAATGTGGGCTCTGCTCTGTTTTACACCACTAAAGGTTAGAATTTCAACTCTTCTAAAGTGATTTTTACCTACTCTGAGTGTAAACAGTGTGATCCAGAAAAGGCTCCTCTTTTTGGACCCAAAACTAATGTGATAGAAATAAGCCCTATGAAAAAAATCTTAAACTGTATAAAGCTTTCCCCTCCATTTGATAAACAGGATACCCTAGAAATTTCATTTGGAATAATTATTCCTAAAACCTCCTGGTTCCTCACACAGACCCTAAGGTTAAGGGGCAAACCCACATGGATGGAAAAGGTAGACTAGTGGGGCTTATGACTGTCATTTGGCAGGTGTTCGTGGTTTCCTTTCTTAATTTCATCTTGAGAAGCATTTCTCAAGCCTAAGGAATACATTATAGCCAACACAGAGGTATAAATGGTGATTGGCTCTGCTCTCCATGAATTGAATTCCATGCTGACACCGAAGCAGCCTGCGTTATCTCAGAGAATCCTCTTTATATCTCAACACTGG
>JAQQSQ010001125.1:0-13103 GCA_028627145.1 Eidolon dupreanum
GAGAGAGAGAGAGAGAGAGAGAGAGAGAGAGAGAGAGAGAGAGAGAGAGAGAGAGAAGCAGTTTCCTTTCAAATAAACTCCTGGAGGAATAATGTGAGGTGGGCCAGTGCTGAGATAAAGAAATGGGCTCAGACATCTGAAGTAAGTTGTGACGAAGAAGAAAAGTAAAGTAACAGACAGTAATAAGCCACCAGGCAAGCATTGCGACAATTCTTCATGGACTGTAAACAATATAACACATTTATGAACAGAGAGGAGAAAATTGAAGCCAGCGAAGGCTCTGAGGGCTCAGCCACTCTCAGCCTGGGTGGAGGAGCAGCGCCCCCCGGTGGCCGTCTGGCCCACAGCGCCCCAGTCCCCATCCCCGCTCCGTTGCCTCTGCTGAACTCTGGTACTTCCCCGGGCACCTTAAATTGCTTCCAGAAGAGCTGGCGAACCACGATCTTATATAACTGTCTATCGCAGACGATTTTTCAAGTACCTTTCGGAGCTGGTCAGAGCCACTAAAAAGATGCAGCGAAACCACATAGCAGTCTTTACTGCTGCGATATCCCACAAGGAGGGCAGCGAAACGGGGTACGAGAGAGACGGGAAACACGATTCGTGAGGACGGCGCAGAAGGAAACTGCTCGTGTCCAGGGCTGACAGCGTGAAACGGGGATCCAGTGTACGTGCAAGGGAGTGCGACGTGAGGTGTGATCTTCCGGCAGTTCACATGAGATAGGGAACAAGCCCTGCTTCCCTTCCCTCTTGCAGCCCCTGTAGACACGTGGGTACACACACACGCACACACACACGCACACACACACATGCACACGCACGCACGGAGTCAAGGACAAACACCTGATATGACAGCACGGGGTTCAGTGAGGAGGTAGCCAGGTGAGAAAGAGAGAAGGTACCATTTCCTGACACCCAGAAGTGGCCAGGGCCCCACAGCCAGGCATGCTGTCTGTGCATGCTGGACGTGACCTCACAGGACACCAGCCTCAGACGAGGTCACCCGAGAGGATGACAACGTGACGCCAGGCAAGGCCTCGCCATAATTTTGCACAAAAACGAGATCACGGCACCACCCACAGAGACAAAGCACCACCCCCTGTCCAAAACGAGTGATCCATAGTTTACCAATTACAATTTCATCTTCACGCTAGTCAGCCCACCCCACAGATAAGACGTGTGGAGAGAGCCCCCCACAGACCTGCCCCCCCTTTCTAACAGCATCCAGTGTAGAGCAAACAGCTGCTGCCTTACGTCCTGGCCCAAATCACCCACCCAAAGCCAAACCCTGCAGCTAGTTCTTCCCAGCACCCTCTCGCTGAGCCCGCATGGTTCCTCATGGAGCGCGTTCTCCGTGTTGTAACAAGTAAAAATGCAACCTGTCGGCCTTCAGGCGCGCTCTGGTGGCCTGAGGCTGAGGACGCCGATAGAGACGTGACAACGTCGTGGTCGGCGAGAACGAGACACCGCTGCGTGCCCACGAGGATGACGATCGCCACAGACCGACAATGTCGCCCTGGGCAAGGGCGCGGACAGTTTCCTCCCGAGTTGTACTTATCACACAACCCAGACACTCCGCTCCCAGCATCTGCCCACGAGACGGGGAAACGCATGTCCACACGAAGACCTCTGCGCACGTGTCCACAGCAGCAGCATTTGCAACAGCCCCAAGCCGGAAACCACTAGACGCCCATCGAGAGGCAGATCAGCAAACGCGGCTGATCCACGCGGCACGGCGAGAGAGGCAGACTACGGATACCGGCCACGTCGTGGGGACTCTCGGACCGTTACGCCCCGTGAGACAGGCCAGACACGAAAGGGCACGTTTTCTCTGACTCCGTTTATGTGGAATTTTCTAGAAAAGACCGAAGACATAGAAAGTGAGAGAGGATCAGTTGTTGCCCCGGGCTGGGGACAGAAGCAGAGCTCACTGCCAACGGACAGGAGGGAACTTTTGTCCGGGGTTGTGGTGATGGATGCACAGTGGTATATTAAAAATAGTAAACGTACATCCTCGCATTTCCACAGTGCCTGGATCGTATGTCACATAAACTGTAATTGAATAAAGCTATAAAAAACCCTGCAAACAAGGGCTATGCATACGAGGGTGCATTATGAAAAGCTTTTAAGACCTACTAGAGGATTCTCCCTCAGACAAATTAAGTCTCATTTGTATTACTAAATTCTGGTGTCACAGGAAAGGGGAAGTGTCTACATACCCATCGGTAAGTCCTTTCCCAAGAGGGTCCCGCACTGCAGATGTGTGCCTCCTGGGGAGGCGGCCACCCAGGCTCACTCCCCAGACAGCTCGTACCTGCGCCGGCAGCTCAGCCAGAGTGAGACGGGAAGGTTACGTGTCACAGCTCTGTGACGTTCAAAGGAGCACGTAAGTTTATCAGCGAGCCTTATCTGCCAAGCGGCCTTTTCAACTAAAACACGTTTGCTTTGACATTGTCATTTGGGTTCTGAAAGGGAGCTGGAGACCACCACATAATGCATATTTATGTGTCCCAATGTCACCTGGATTGGCACCCTAGCACCGAACCCGTGGACAAAGAAGAGCCCGTGACCGCGGCCACCTCCGGCGCTCCGACAGGGTTCCCGCGGTTGGAAGGGCGTCACCAGCTGCAGTCCCTCCCAATGACGCAGCGATCACCACCCTTTCTCATGCCATCGTCTCCTCACGAAAACCAGGCTCTCGCACACTGGAGGTTAGAAGCGGTGGCGGGCTGGCAAAGGTCCGGGCTCCTCTGGGGAACAAAGGGCGCGGTGTGCAGTGCCGCGCATCGCCACGCTGTCAATGCGGCTACCCACGGCCCGGGTCCAGCCACCGGCCTGCCTGACCGGGCGTGCAGCTGCAGGGGGTCCCACGTCCCTGCCGAGGTCCAGGAACTGTGGGGCACACAAACCAGTTTCTTCATCAAGATTTTAATCGAGACCTGGAATGTCAGAGGAAAACCATAGGGCTTATTTTTGACTCAGTTGAAAGAAATTTAAAAGACTTTTCGAATTCGGTAGGCTGCTATTTTTACGTCGAGTCTCATGCTTCGGTGTTCCGCCTGCATTTTTTCAACAGGGTCGTTCACGTAGGTATGTGTCCCGTAGGCATCTACACACACGTGGCACAGCACACGCACAGTGTACTCCTGCACACACCTGCACACCTGAGTGACAGCGTCGACCTCAGAGGGCCTGAGCCCTCGCCAACGAACCTTTTCCAAGAGTGCGACCAAGTTCAGGTCCCCGGGAGAGACCGCCGAGGATGGCTTCGAAAGGCCTCATCTCCTCTGCTGAGTCGGGGACGCATGGGCAAGGCCGGCCAGCGGCCAAGAGCGGGGTGAACAGACAGGGCCACGCACAGCTGCTGGTGACCAGGTCAGCGATTCGCACGCCCCTCACCCGCCCGTTGGTGAGCAAAGGGTTTCCATCTCCAAGACGCGAGGTGACCGGCGAGTTGGGAAGTGTGGACAGCCTTTTCCGCCAGGGGCGAGGACTTCTTCGAAGATGCCCTGCTCAACTCCCCCCAGGGAGCAAGGGTTCCCCCTCGTCCTGGGGACCCCACTGAGGAATGGGGGTCTAGCCACACGAGGGGTGGGAGGTCCAGACAGCTGACAGGCACGCCTCGTCACTGCACTTCCGTTGGGGTCTGAGGGCCGGTCAGTGACTCGCAGCGAGAGAGGCCATCGCTGCAGCCGTGATGGGCCAGAAGCTTCCAGGCTTGCAGAGAACATGGACACTCGATAGCCTTGTGGCTCTGGCTTCGACGTGGCATCAAAACAGCTCGTCATGTGACTCTGTAAAGATACTTTTAAAGTAGAAGAGACGTTTATAGGCTGGATTTTGATTTTGAAGTTTGTCTAAAACATATGAAGGAAAACTCCCATCTTAAAACTACCATTACCAATTACAATAGGGGGGTGAACAGCAGCGAATAATAACTGAGCAGAATGTAACGTCTGTCATCTGCAAAGTGCTGGCCAGACAGCCCTCCTCACAGTCGCTACACGGAGGGGCCAGCGGGGTTCATCCTGCTGTCTCAGGGGAGTACGTCACATGGCACCGTGATGCTCCTTGGGGAGACACGGCGTAATAACAAATGAGGCCAGAAATAAGTGACAACCCTTCCATTCAGTTCAGGACGCCACTTTTGAACTCCTTAATGGAGAGAAGTACATTTCGCCGGCTGTGTTAATAGCAGGGTGACGGTGTTTGTTTTTCTTCTGACTACGTAAGACTCAGGTGATGAGAATACACGTCTGAAGATGCCAGAGACAGCACAGGTCAAGGAGAGCGGCTGCGGTAATTAGTACTTTGGGACGGAGCTTTGTTACTTAAAAATAGAGAAACCTAAATAGGTAAGTGTGTATTCTCCTCTTGGGAGAGACAGGCGCAAAGACCACAGATCATAACAAACATTAAGCATGGGTTAACTACTCAAGATACAGAGCAGGCACAGAAAGCACGTCACAGCCAGCAAGCAAACCTTCTGGTCCTCTGCGCTGCTGTGAATCTGAGAGACGGCCCATAGGCAGGGAGACTCGCCTTGGCCGTGTTGACCGCCCCCCGCCTGCGGTGCAGGGGGCATAGGGCCCGAGACACGTGGCTTGGTCTGATGGGTCAGGAGAGGCCTCCCGAGGAAGTGACCTTGAGCTGACATCTAAAGGGAAAATAGGGTTAACCAGGAGCAAAGGGAAGTGGGGACGGCACACTCAAAGGCCCTGAGGTGGAGGCCGCGTGACTCACTACAGGAATTAGCTGTGCAGAGCACAGAGAGTGAAGGTACAGTGACAGGCAGTGAGGGGACACTGACCCTCAGAAACAAAGGCGGCCTGGGGGCCGATCGCGTCCACAGAGGCCCGGGCTTACCAGCTCAGGCTCCTGGCCGTGCCCGACCGACGGCGGCCACCACATCGATGCGTCCCTGAGGGACCCTGTGCCTCAGCGTCTTCACCTGACTTCTTCCCTAACCCAGAGTCTGTGAGGTACTGCCCTATAACACAGTCCAGAAAGGGTTCCTTGGTCAAATGACGTTGATAAACGCTGTACACTGGCACACTGAAGAATCGGAAACTCCCACAGTTGAAAAAAAAATTAATTTGCTCAACTAAGTGTGCACAAAAATCGACTACCTTTGTGCTGGAAGCGATGCCGTCACTTATTAGTGCTCTGTGCCCCTAAGTCCCCAAAAACTCCATAGGGCGGGCTTCGAGAGGCACAAGCCATAACTAACTTGTCTCTGGCGTCCGCATCAGCAAGGCTACCGCTGAGCAATTTCACTGTGCTATTCAGAAAATAAACGACATCCAAGCCCCGTTTATCACACATTCTCGAGCAGTCCTGACTCCTCAGGACTTCTTCCTGACCCATAGTAACAATTTTTAATTTATCCGGGCAGTGACTTGCAGGGAACAAATTCGTGCCACTAAACTGATGTGACCTGGTTAGCACTGCTTCCTCTCTGAGCCTCATTTCCTCATCAATAAACCTCGGCGTCTGCGTAAGTGATCCGAGCACCAAGATCCCATAGTTCCTCTTTCCAGGTTGTTTGAAGCACGTGGGCAGCTACGGAGACCCATCCGGTCTCAGGGTGAGTGACGGACACACAGCCATCCACAAAACGGACAGATTCTTAGCTCTTCGCCCCTCCCCCTTCCATTATTTTGCCTTTCTTAGCGGTGCTCAAGAATATTCACCAAATGCAAGATCATGACTGCTTTTGTAATTTGCTATGTGTCCATTTTTTGTAAAACCTCATTAAACACACACAAAAAAGTACAAAACATATTATAAAAACAACACGAAGGGAAGATGCCTGAGTGTTAACATTTATTAAACCATGGATGTCTGAGCCTCTGTATTTTATTTTTAAATCTTTCAAAATGTAAAAAATATGGTCTTCTGTTGGTGATAAATTTCTTTAATGATCTCGCAGAATTGTCTCGTCTTGTACACACTCTTCATCCCTCGAGTTAATTGGATCGAGGCTTAAATTTAGAAACAGAAATATGATTTTGCTTCTTGCCCTGCAAAGTTCATGTTGGAGTAATTATCCCACAGAGACAAGAATTACTTGCTCGAGATCAAAATTAAGCTCTAACGAATGGCAACCAGGGGCTGCCCACAGCCCCAGCTACCTAACTTATTCCAAAGTCACCTCCACGAGTTTAACTATCTCTCCTAGGGAGAGACGTTTCCCGCCATCTTTATCTGAGAGGCAGACCTACTACACGCCGTCCCAGAAAAATCACCTTGAGGGCCATCACAGCCAATAAGCCATTTGGTTTGTTCGTTTGTTTTTGTTTTTTTTTTTAAATAAACATCCAAAGATATAATCTACTGTAAAACAGCTCAATCTGTCCAAATTATTACTGATTTTGAATCAAGCCTGAGTCTGGGTTGATGCCAGCTATGTATCTCTGTCTAAGAGACAGTGTCTTTGTAGTACTTAATTATACAGAAACAACAGTGAGGCTCTAATTAAAAATGTTTCCAGATCTTTTCTTTGTATAGAGTGATTCTGGCTCTTACCTAATGCTGAGCTAGGGTGACCTAGCTAAGATCAAGCCGGAGAACTCCAGAGGTAAAAGACGAGAAAGCACGGAGAAATGGAGGCGGGGACAGTGCTGTTTTGAACTTGGGCGGAGGGCTTGGCCTGGGGCAGGGGCAGCCTGGCACACTGTGGGGGGATAAAAACAGAAGGGGAACCGTGGGGGCTGAGCCTGTATCTCCTAGTCTTTGTCTGGAGACAGCGTCGGCTCCCCCAAACCTGGGGTCTCTCATATCTCTGGTCCAGACGGCCACCGGAGGAACTTGGGGGGCTGAGGGGGAGCTTCAAACGCTGTGGCTTTCGAGGACCCGAGGAAGCTCACTGAGGACTGACAGCTTCGGGCAGCAGCCAACCCCTGCTCCCAGGGCTGGGGGACCCCAGTCTAAGAGCATCGCCCCGCCCCCAGTGCTGCTCTTCCCAGAGGGGCACTGGGTGGAACCCCCAGCTGAGGCGAGGTCTCACGGGGCAGGGGGTGACAGTGTTTCCTGGTGCCATGTTCTAGCGGACAGGGTTCAGCCACCCCACACCTGCAGCTCCCCGGGGCTGAGCCAGGGGGCCAGGCCTTCCTCCAGATGCTGGGGTGACAGAGCAGCCAGTACCCCGAGGAAGAGAAACATCAGGAAAGAGAGGGCAAAGGTCTGACCGCACTGCATAGCGTGACTGGCCTGCGTATTCTCCCAGGACCCCCTCCTGGGAGGAGCATGGGGCGGGGGGAGAAAAGGGGACGATGAAGCCTCCCCCACGGGGGCCTGGCCCCTGAGCCCCCACCCAGCGGGCAGATGTGTGTGAAAAGCACCGTTACCTCAACCGTTCCTTCTGCAAAGTGCTGCATAATCACGCGCTCCCCGGGGCGCCCCTGCTCCGGCCTGCTCCCTCTGCCGGGGTCTCTGATCGAGTATTCCATGCAACGCAGGAAATAAACACCACTCGTATTGAAATGTTCTGCAAACCAGGATTTTTACTCATTCACTAACGTAACATGTCTGAATTATTGAGGTTGCACGTCATAAAAACAAAGATCAAGTGATTTTAACGTACCCAGATTTTTTTCCCAGTTTTTTTTTTCTCTATCTTTTAAGTTGAATAAATTCGCCCTTGCCATAATGTGTGTGTGGGGCGGGGAGGGGAAAAATACTGGTGAAAAACTGAAAGTGTAAACAGCTTTGTGGAAGTTCCACCCCCCAAAAAATATAATTAAGTCACAATAATTAAAGTTTTGGCTTTCTTGTGTTTTTTTTTTAATCTTCCAGAACTATTCGTTGGTTTCAAAAAAAAAAAAACAGCCCTTCCTGGGATAAAAAATTAGTTAATAAATTCTTGCATACAAAAAGGCCCTACATCTCATAAATATTTTATAAACATTTGCTAGTTTATTTGTTATTGGGATTTTTTTAAATTAGTATTTCTTTGTTTAAAAAGTCCTAAACGATGTATACATCATATCCTGGGGCTGCGAGACAATTGACTTCTCTAAAAAAAAAAAACCAAAAAAAAAAAAACGCTTTTTTCCACAACTCAGTCCAGCTCGCTCTGTAAACTCAGTTTCTCAGCACGAGGACAGCTGTCCTGCGGCCAACACCGCGTCGGTCAGAGCCGTGAGTGTCACAGAAGCAGCCGGGCTCTGCCGCCCGGCCTGAGACCACCCGATCCAGGGCAGGCAGCACACGAGCCTGGTCTGTATCCGCAAGCGTCCGAAGAGCCACCGGCAAGGGCCCGAGGGGCAACTCTTCCTGAATTCACTTGTTCAGCAAATGCATTTTGAACGCCGGCCACGGGTCCTGTCGGTGGAAGGTGAGACGGGAGGCTGAGTTTCCCCCCTCAGCAGCCTCGGGAGCCGGGCCTCGCGGCCGGTGCCTTCGGTTCCCAGTTCCCTTCCCCCGTCCTCCTGTGACTGTCAGCTCGCTGCCCTCCTTCCCCTCCGCGGGGTCCACTTCCACGGGCGGCCGACCCTGCATTTCTTCCAGGAGGCGCTGAGCAGACGAGCCTGTGGGCGAGCACACGCAGACCCGGACGACCCCTGGCTTTGTTTGCCCATCGCTTGCCACAGTTCCAAGAACCAAAGGTGACGTTAGGTGAGGACTTACCACACGAGGAGACATTCCAGGGCGAGCTCTGTGTCCCGTTCTGGCCAGTGGTAAGTTACAGTATTTGAAAACTCATGGGCTGCACACTCCATGACCAGGGGAATAAGAAACAATGAATAAGTGAGCTCAGCAGGAATTCAGAAAACTCCCCGTAGGCATATGGGTAGATGCGGGCATAACACAGCCAAAGCTGCAACGCCACTCGGGGCAGCTTTTGTGGCCTTGAGCACCGTGAGGCGTCCCACAGCATTTGAACACACACACACCAGGATCCTAAAACGTTGGGGCTAGAAAGTTGAGATCGTTTAAGCCAAGCGCCTCAGTTTACTGACAAACGTGAAGGTTCCGCGGCATCTGTGGGTGGTGAGCTTCAGACATTGACATCCAGGCTGCACCCCAAGCCGAGTGAATCTCAATCCCCGAGAATGAGGCCCCAACAGCAACAGGGCCACGAGCTTCCCAGTATGACGAGTGGCCGAGGAGGAACCCTGACCACCCGACTTTCTCACGGCACTGGCTTCTTCCCTGAATTCCATCTTCCATCGGTCTGTCCAGCAACTGGCAGAGCCCAGGAGAGGTGGGGGCCAGGAGGGGTCAGCTGCATTGGTGTGGGGCAGGGGATATGGGAAGGAGAGTCCTATGGGTAGGGCTGCCTCACAGGGAGGCTGGAGGAGAGGGAGGGGAGAGGAGGGCGCACCCCCAACACAGACACACACACACACACCCCACCTTGCCTGCAGCCGCAGACACCAGCTGCCTTGGAGCAGGAAGGAATCGTGTTCTGTGTACACGATTTTCTGTCACTTCCTTCAGCTCACATCCAGTGTGGGGCCGTTACATAACCCGAGGAGCTGTGTTCTTAAAGTTCAAAGTCGAGATGATCTGGCACAGCAGGAAATTCGGGATAAATTTAGTCACGATCACAGCTCTCCCGGCAGAGGCCTGGCTCTGACAGTCCTGTGCTCTGTCATCCCAGACTCACAAATTCCTGAGCTGGAGATTCACAGGCAAATATCCGACTTCAGCTAAAATCGAGTTAGGCAGAAGCTGGGCCATATCCCCCACGCCCAGAACGGAAGGGCTGGAGCTGTCACCACACACTGTCTTTGGGTTTTGTCTTTCTCTAGAGATGGGGGGGAGGGGGGGCAGGGGGCAGCAGACCCAACCCTGGTCATTTCTCGGCAGGCTCAGAACCCTCACTTTGGCTGGTACTGGGGACTCTGCTGTTTGGGGTCTGGTCTCTTATCTGGGCTGGAGACCCCTTGGGGTCCCCACCACCCGCACAGCCTCCCTGCACTTGTCCTGGGGGCCCCCTACTGCTTCAAGGACACCGTGCCTGGAAGGTGGCCCGACATTCTCACAGGGCTCTTCTGTGGAGCCAGGAGGAAGCAGGACCTGCAGAGGCTGCCCAGTGCCCTCCAGCTCAGCCTCGCTCCCTGGGAGCCAGACTGGGGTGGGGGATGGGGCAGCAAGTCCGCCTTGCTGCTGGAACTGGGCCTGCCTGAGAGTTCTTTTCTCTCTAGTTTTTTAGTATCTTTCAGGAGATAACACTAAACCTCCTCAAAACGCTCAGGAGACCACCAGACCAGCCAGGTGGAACTAGTCCCAGAGGCTTGAGCAGGAGCAGTTAGCAGCCAAAGAAGGCTAAGCTGACCTGCAGAGCATAGCGGAACCAAGAGTCACGGAACTCAGTCACAGAGGTGCCGCGGTTTCTAGCCGGAGCCCATTAAGGAGCGCGAGGTTGACCCGAACGGAAGATCCGGTCCCGGACCCCAGATGGACCCACTGGGGCTGACCGGTCAAGTCACCACGCTGGACATTCTCTGTTCTCTGCTGCCCTCCTTCACGTTCCTGACCTTGGATGGTTTAGTTCCAAGACTCCCCACCAGACCCCTCAATTAGACTAAATGAATGTGTGTAGCTCCCCTTATTCTTAGCATTTGCTTCAAGTCATTATCCTGGGAGACTGATGGGAGCTCCCTCTCTGGTCTCCTGGTCCTGCTGCCTCGCGAATAAAAACTGCTTTCCTCTGCAAAAACAGACAAATGAAAAAACCCCGTTGCCTCAGAATCTGGCTTCTCCGTATGGGACAGACAAAGGACTCATCCGCCTTGGTGGGTGACAGAGCCATCTCTCTGCGGTCCCGTCCCCTTGAAGGCTTCAGGGAAAGAGGGCTTGGGGGGTTCTCCCGTCTTAGCAAACCCCACCCTCCGTGGGTCGATCAGGAAAATCAATGCCTGTCGGCTACATGATGAAGAGAAAAACGAGCTCTTATTGGTGAAATGATAAGTATTCTCCTCCTCACAGACCTTCTCCAGAAACCCCCAGCAGCCTTCCCCTCCCATGTCCCTTCCCCCTCCCCATTTTCCATGTTTCCTCCCCCCACATTTCCCCCATCTCTCACTCCCACATGGAGCTCTCTCCACAAACAGTGACATCTGACCCCTCACACACACCGCTCCTCTCTGAGTCACCCCATGTGGGATTGGGGGTGATTAATAAAGAACTACTATTCCTGTGATGCGTGACCTTGGGAAAACGGTGCAACGACAGGTAAAGACGACGGAACTACCTGACGAGGTGACCCTAAATCACAAGACGTCCGAAGTACTGGCATCCAGTTCTAGTGTATTTTAAATGGAGGGACATTTTCAACTAAATTCTAAACTAACTTATTTTCTATGCTTTTATAAAAGTATTTACTACCTAAACTTTAAGATGCTTAATATATGCCTCCTTCAAGCAAATCTACATGCTAAAATATAGATTCATACAAAATTGGGTGGCAATTATTGACTTTGTAAAATGATTCATATTATAATTTCTCCTAGAGTTTGTGATTTATGATAATAAAAAATACAGATTTTATTTACATGCACAGAGGTGACATAATGTGCATAAATTGATAATATATTAAGATTTCTTACATATATAAAGCAGCATCTTTATTCAAAAAAAGATCTGTAAATCACTGATAAGATTTTACTCAGATCTATATCAAATTAATGGGGATAAAAAGAACTTTCAAGTAACTAATGCCACCAAGTTAAGAACTTTTATCATTATAGAAGTGAATCTAGTAGATTTATTGGGGTGATCACTTCATAAGTTATATAAATATCTAATCACTATATTATACATCTGAAAGTAAGACATTTTATGTCAATGGTAATTTAAAAATTTTTTTTAAATTTTTTCTAGAAGAGAATTTAGCACAACAGAAGAAATCTTTTACAGGTGGTTTTCGTGTGCACATGTGCACAAAAGGATTAGTGAGCTTTTTTGTTCCAGGAAACACTTGTTATCTTGCAGAACACGCTCTACTCTGTGTGACCCTCCTCCCACCCCTTATCTGTGTCCCTCTGTCGCACGTGGGAACAATTCACGCACTACCCACCGATTTTCCAGCCGGTGGCCCCGTCACACTCCTGAACTCACCCGCCTTCGCGGTGGCTGTCGCTGCCGGTGGCAGCCTCCTCCTGGGGTGTGGGGCCCTCGTCTCCATCCTCAGCCCTCCTCCCACACAGGACCACGCCTTTCACACTGAAAGTTTCTCATCCTTCGTGCCCAAGCTCCCATGGTTACCAAGCCCCCCCTCCCCGCCCCGCAGGAACATCTCCCCAGGATCCTAACTCACGCTCGGCATGGCCAGACGAAGCTCATTAGGTCACCAGGCCTTGAAACTGGTTCTTCTGAGAATCTCCTTGCTAGGGCCCATGGAATCTATCAAGTCAGAGAGAGAGACAGAGAGACAGAGAGACAGAGAGAGACAGACAGAGAGAGACAGAGAGAGAGAGAGAGAGAGATTGAGAGAGAGAGAGAGAGAGGGAGGGAGGGAGGGAGGGAGGGAGGGAGAATAAAGATTGCCCAAAGCAGAGTTGCCAAATGGTTTTTATATAAAGGGCCAAAGAGTAAACATCTTAAGGTCTGCAGGCCACTCAGCATGTTGTCACTACTCAATTCCATCACTGCAGCTAGAAAGTGGCCCCAGACAATATGTAAACAAATGAACGCGGGGGCGTCCTAATAAAACTTTACAGAACTTATAAAAACAGGCAGTAGAATAGATTTGACCAACAAGCTGCTGATTACTAAACCATGCCTGAAAATATACCAGTGGTTCGAGGGGTTATCTGTGCACGCTGGAGTTCTGGGTGGTTTTGATACTCTTTATATTGTTCTGTATTTTGTGAGTGTGCTATCATGAACATCACACCTATGATCGGGAAAAGGGTTTAAGCTAGTGTCGGCCACGAGCGGCTGATGTCTGGATCGGCTCTGCTGATTGAGGTTCACTCCCCCGTGGAGAGGAAGAGCCTTGTGGAACCACTGGTTACGGGGAGACGGGAAGTAAACAGTCTTTCCTGGGCTTGGCTGAGGATCACAGGAAGATGTCTATTTTACCCCTCACCCTTAATCTGAGCAGGTACTCGAGTGTGTGTGTACACACACACACACACACACACACACAC